>JAOTQP010001286.1:102343686-102370793 GCA_026413545.1 Cichladusa arquata | reverse complement strand
AACAAAAACATGTTTACTCAATTAAAGAATGAAATCAAGAGGACTCCTACTCTACTTGATTATAGGTTAGAAGACACTTTGTTATACAAAGGATTTAAAGTCTAAACGATTGCTAATGATAATTACATAGGATGGCAATTCCTATGCAGAAATCCTTAATGAAATTGGATCCTGAATAAGGTTACTGATTTCTAACCAGAATTTAATTTCAACTGAACACATTTCATTCACCAAGTTGACACTAGAGGCAGAGATAAAGGGTCAAAAACTGCTTTTTGAAGGATTGGAAAGAAAGTCGTATACAGCATCAGGGCACTCACACATAACACACAAAGCTGTCACAAAGCTTGTTTTGATCTTTTCATTTAATGAAAAAAATATTGCCCAGATCAAGAAAGACATATTCTCTGGTTTATATTTTGCTTTGTACTGTCTCTTGTTATTAGCAAGATAATAATTCATAGCCAAGTCAAAGTCATATAATTTTGTGTTAACACTGACCTCCTGTCTCTCTCCTTAATATTTACCTCCTGAAATATTTATTGACTGCAGTAGCATCTCCTCTCAGCCTTCATTTTTTTAGTTGAAAAACATTAAGCACTTCCATTCTCTTGCATAAGATAGCCTTTCAATGCCCTTTTTTATCTTCACAGCCTCTCCATGCACCTGTTGCAGATGGAGAGAATTCTTCTAGGAGGTGAAGAAGGCCTGTCATAAATGAGGTTTTACAAAAAATTTATACTAAAACATTATTTTTTCTCTTTTCCTCTGGAAAACACTTTACTTCCCACCTTAAGATTGCAATTTTTGGGATTTTTTTTGCAGAGCCCCAGAGCAGGGCTCAGAGTTATTCTATCACCCACAAATCTGTTCAGGACTTTTCTTTGTTCCACTTTTACTTCCAATGGGTGACTTCCCAACTTGTAGCAAAGCTTTCCATTTTGCCAGTGCAAATACCTGTACCTCAACTGGACATTGGTAGAAGGATTAAAGGAAATTGAGGTTTCTGTGGTTCATGCCTGTGAACATTTTTCTCAGCTTCTTTCAAACTTTACTGACATCCAGTCCCTTTCAGTATCTTCTTCCTCAATGCACTTTAGTAGCTGTCAAAATCAGATTCAGCACCTGCCCAGGTAAGGAGCTGGAAAGTGACCTCTCAAGGACAGCATGTAGAAACTCTCCAGGGTCATCCCATTACCCCACTGGAGTTCCCAGATGGCTTTCTGTGGGGTGTCCTGGGGATGTTTTGGTACATAGATTGCACATTCCTATGTGCAGGAACAGGCAAAGGAAGCGGGCAAATTTGAGGGCACTCTGTTCCTGTCACCATCCTTCAGAAGTGATCAAGAAATAATTAGGAGAGGCCTTTTTGTGTTTGCTGTGGTGAGTGGGGTTTGGAGGAGATGCTGGCCCTATGAGCAGCTACTTTCCTTTCAAACACCAGCAGAGAAGCTCTTGGTACATTGCTGATGTGCAGTAATTGCCTGCATGTCACCTTGCTCACACCTAACCTGGGAACATCTGAAGTTCTTGATTTTCCATACTTCACACATCAAACACCAAAATCAGACAATCCATCTCCTTCTTAAACCTTCCTGAAATTCAAAAGCCTTTCTCTGAAACTGAAACAGAACAGAAACCTAATGAGTCTTGATACAGTCGTTAAACACAGATCAACAGGAGAGAAATAAAAGATACTGTGATTTTCTTCAAAACAAAATGCAAGCACTAGGAAACCATCCATGTTTCTTATCAATTCAAATAGAATTAGGCAACACCACAGGTATTTTCAGTTTCAGATTATGAACATTTTGCAAATAATCTCCATTATTATTTATGATACGTCTGCATTTTGCCATCTCCTATCACTTCTCACATTTTATATTTCTGCACTCTAACACCTATGCTGCACATTAAGGTGAGAAGAGTATTCACTGTGGATCATTCTTTTAACTCCAAATAATCCTGTTGATATGCGTGACCCTGACTTTAATCATTTAGTACTGTTCTTTGAAATAGCACACACATAAACATGTGTGAATAAATTAGAGGGAGAGAAAAAAGGGGGAGGGAGATTAAGGGTAAAGAGGAAAGAGAGCGGGTCTAAAGATCAAGACACATCTGATAATATTTAGTGAGCATTACAGAAAAATAAATGTGCACTGGACTAACCACGCATGGGCAATGAATACTGTAAAGTCTTGCAATAGCTTGCCAGATATTGTAGTAACAGCTTTGGGTCAACTACAATATAATTATCTAAATGCACAATGGTATTTAGATTTTCAGCATATTTTTCTGTTGCTGCTGTTCATGCCACTTAACACAAATTTCACCTTAATTTGCAACTTTTGAAAGTGTTGGGTATCCCTAGAAATCTGAAATAATAAAAACTCCAGTAATAGTATGGATCTTAAAATAACAGTATATTGAGAAAAACATAAGAGAAAATAACTTTTTTTCTCCCTTGAGGAGACTAGACACCGATGAGGTGTGCGGCATGTGTCAGTTTAGCTCCTGTGCTTATATCCATAGACTGCTGCTTGTGAAATACTTATATCCATGGAGCATTGATACATTGGAGCAAGTCAGTGCCTGCTTATTGGCACGGATGAAGGGAGAACATGAGCGAAGTTTGCAATCACTATGGAAACTGACTCTCCAGTTGCTGTGTTGGCACATCTGTCAGGGACAGCAGCTGTTCTAGAGGATTCCTTCCAACAAAGCTTTTCCTGAGACTTGTATCTGGGACTGGGCCCAGGACTGCAGGGTTTCAACAAGAATCCAACAGTCTGCACAAGCACAGTTTTATTCTTCACTTTGCCCTTGTAAGGCAACTCTGTTTTCAGTGTTTAGAAAACTTGCAGAGTGAGGCACCTGGAGAGGTGACATGCAAATCCTTTCTACTGTGTGGTTCACAGCCTAGGTATTGTGGTAAATGAAGAGACAGTCCAGCTAGGAGGTGATGGAGAGCGCGGTTTTCCTTCAGCCTGGTGTGTAGACTCTTGAAAACCTATAACTTCTTAACTTAAAGTTTGGGCACAAATTATTTTTATAGTGGTTTTCTTTTTCTTAGGTGTGACAGCTATTTACAATATGACATCAAAGTACTTTCTGGCATCAGCCTCAGCAGAATCATTCTGCATGACAGAGGAGCATGGGGTGTCTGGGGATGGCACCACTCTGAGGAATCCAGCCCCCAGCAAATTCATGGATACTCTTAGGGCTGACACATGAAGGCAGATTGGAATTTCCATGAACCAGAGGGTCTTGTTATGATAGTATTTGTTTTTAGATAAGCAAGTCAATTTGAAGCTGGTTTTGGTTAATTTGGAATATGTTACCTTCAATAAATTAGTGTTTAGAACATATATAGAATATATAGACATATTGGAAGGAAGGGACATTCTCGGGTGTAATTTTCCAGTGCCAGTGAGATCCATGAGCCTGCTGAAATATACGGTGAATTTTCATTAAATCCTGTGTCCTCAGTAGATAGCAGCTCAATCTTTTTGTCCTGGGAGCCCTTTCAAAATCTGGCCACGATTTTTGATTCCCATGATAACAGGCCATGAAATTTTTTTCATCATAGAAATTCCTCACTGTTTGTAGCACTTTTTAAAAGAAAAACTCTTAAAATTTTCTTGGGCATTAAGGCATTCCTGCAGCAAATGCAGCAATTGCTCGTGGAAGAAAGGAAGACTGCAAAATAATTTGAATTTAAGCTGGTGCATAGAAGCCCAGTTCAGCTATCTTGATTGATGTTGTTAAAATTTAATGTAATTAATGGGTGAAAACAAGAGGAAAGAAGAGTGACACGACCAGCTGATTCGTCACAGACCTCACAAATTTCTTAGTAATTTTCCTTTCAAGAACTGGTGCAACACTACAATCTCATTCAATATTTATCTATTACGAACATGCATTTTCTTTCCTTGAGGAAATATATGCCTAGGCATCTAAAACAAAGTGGCACATCCAAGAAAGCAGATCACTGAATTTTCTGATCCTTATGTATTTTTCTAATTGTACACTGAGTTAATATTTTAATACCTGATTGGAAACAAATTTTTAAGTCTTTGCTTTTATGATTTATATTACACCAGAATCCCTAGTCTGCTACAAAAAACAGTTACTTGTTACCTTTGTTTATGCATAATAGACTTTAGAGACTAGATATTATTAATTTTTCAGCTAAAAGTTTATGTAATTAATGATGCATTTATATCCATATATATACAAAGAGTAGCCTTCTCATATTTAATCCTTGAAAGCTACTAGGGCAGCACATTTTGCAGTGGTTAGAAAGAATTTAGACATGAAGATAATTGAATTGTTATTTGATAGCCAAATCTTTTTATATACTTCATCACATTTATTAAAGTTCCGAATTCAAATGGAAAGCCTATTTCTTTGGCTTTAATAATCACTGGAAAGGAAAAACAGAGGAAAAAAGATACTTTTCTGCCTGACAGAAGATTACTTTTGTGGTGTAAGAAAGAAAAAATGAAGAAAGTGTGTTGCCTTTAGTCCAATTAATTGCAAAAAGGTCATTTCTGACGGTCTTTTGCCATTGCTATGGGGGACTATTCAGATGACACACTTCGTGAAGAAAGACTGCACCTGCTAAATGTAGTTAATCTGAAGAGTTTTTATCCATGTTCACTATTGTAGGGGTCGTCCTAGAGTGAGTTGAATCATTAGGTCAGCAAGATCTTCCTGTTTAAATTCTGTTTCTCTGCAATTCAGGACCAGCACTTTGATTCCATATGAGAATGGATGCATGGAGACACTCCACAAGCACAGTGCAGGGCTAGAGCACAGGCACACAAAGGTAGTTCTGATGAGTTTATTTAGCAGTGGAATGAGATCAAGATCCGAAGTGCTGCAGGGCATGGTCATGCTTCACTCTCAGGAACAAGTACTGCCAAAGAAGGTTCAAAGAGCCATGTTTACAACCATGGAACAAGCTCTCAGTTGATTTCAATATCTGACATTACACAGATATGCAAACTCAATATAATTTGTTCCATCTGTCCCTCCTCATTACTATTTGTAGCAGCAGCACAAGTATTCCCTTCTCCCAACGTGCTACAATTCTACTGTGTGACTGCAGTGAAGACCAAGCAGGATCAGAGGAAGAGCAAATAAAAACCATTATCTTGAACTTCCTTACTTACCATAATATACTGAAGTAGACTGAGTAATTTTTTCCTGGTGTGAATTGCTTCAGGTGAACACAGTTGAAAGAGAGAAAGAGTAGTTTGTCTTCCCAAAGCTATATAAACAAGTGAATGTTACAGGTATGGCTTCAGCTTGGGAGATCCTGGAGTCCCTGGGTCTTCTGCAGTGTCATGCTCTTCTGTATGCTGGCAGGTACAGCTGCCTTTTTATTATTCTGCAAAGATATTATTATATTGTTGTGCAGGCTTTTTACAGAAAGTTAAATTAGCCACTGCAGTTAGGTCTCTGTAAACACCCACTGTGGAGAACCAAAGCGCCATAAAGTTGTGTTGTATTCTTTCTGATACCAGCATTTTCTGGAAGTGTTGCTCACAGGAATGAAAATGTCCCAAAACACAGAAGTACATTTATTCAGAATTACTGGAAGTAATTTGGTTGCAGAACTTCAGAGATGCTGCAGGAATCTGGCTGCCCAGAAGGAATTGACTTATCACATTTTTAGACCTTTGGGAAAAGAGGAAATTAGCTATCAACCAACTGAATTACTCTGTTATACCATCCTTCTTCCTTCACTCAGTTTAAATTCAGGACTACTCAGAATTGCAACAATATTAATTTTCAGTTAACTTTGATTACAGTCTAAAACCTGTCATTATATACAAAAAGATCCTTTCATTTGGACTGCTTGAACCACTTTGCAACCATGGCAAGTCTTACCAGCACATTATCACGTCGCTTATCACATATCCATTACTCTCAACTTGCTGCATTCCAGATTTGGCATTCCACTTTGATTCCATGCTTTGACACTTCCCAAAAATAACTTGGTTCTGGTCCCTTTTTATGACATCTTTCATTATACACATGTTATTAACCAGACTTCACCTAGTGCTTTTATTAAAATGTAAACAGAAAGTTTTTCTCTCTGTATTAAACATACTCATGCTCCCTAGTTTCTTGTTGGTAAGAGAGTTCCTGTTAGGGAGGTCTTTACTCTCAAATTTTTCTTCTTTTTTTTCTCTTCAAGTTTATTGTCTCTCTATGCTGGGTAGTTTTGTGTACTGACTTCTAGTGGATAATGAACTGTGATTTTCTCCCTGAGGAAGGTTGTATAAACCTTCCCTTCCATGGCATCTGCCAGTTAGAAAATGCTTAATGGATTTTATTTTTTCTCAGTAGCACTTAGACTGTAAACTACCAGCAAAAACATTAACTTGCAGATACAGAAAGAAGTGAAAACATTATAAAGATACTGTGCCAAATTTTGTGTCAGCGATTCAATAGCGTTGTTAAAAAGTTGCAGGAGATGTAGATAAAAGCTGTAAGAATAAACAAAAGGCTGGAAACCATGCTTTACAGAGAGTGATGTGAGGTGTTCAATTTGCATACACAAGGAACAAAGTTAGAGGTATACACTGAACTTAGGCCCACCAGGTGCAATTCACTCAGATTATTTGATCTATAAATCAGAAGATATTCGAGTTGGCCAATTTCCTTAAATGAAGGCCAAAGCTTTTTTCTAGCTAAGCCAGATAATTCAGTCTTCAAAACGTGTGTGTTACAGATGATAAATAGATGAGTCCAATTTCTGAGCAATGTGCCTGCAATGGGTAGGAAGATGAGTGGGGCAGCTGACACATCTGAAGGAGGGGGTGCCATCCAGAGGGACTGGACAGACTCGGGGAGGGGGCCAGGAGAACTTCATGGAGTTCAACACATCCAACTGCAAGGTGCTGTACCTGGGTTGGGACAATGCTATACAGGAGTTAGGACTGAGAGAATTCACTGGGAGCAGCCATATGGAGAAGGGCTTTAGGGGTTCTTGAGGATAAAAGCCTGGACATGAGTCAACAGTGAATGTTTGCAGCTCAGAAAAACAATAATGTCCAGGGCTGCACAAAAGCAGTGTGGCCAGCAGATCGAGGGAGGGGATTCTGCCCCTCTGCTTTGCTCTGGTGAGGCTCCACCACCTGGAGTGTTGCATTCAGCTCTGGGTGCCTCAGCACAGGAATGACATGGACCTGTAGGAGTGAGTCCAGATGAGGGCCACAAAAAATGATCAGAGGCTGGAGCACCTCCTACAGAGATAGGCTGAGAGACCTGGAGTAGTTCAGCCTGCAAAAGAGAAGGTTCTGGGGGAGATCACAATTCTGTAGTTTAAGGGGGCTTTTAAAAAGGATGGAGAAGGATTTTTTTTAATATGGGCAGATAGTGGCAGGGTAAGGGGAAATGGTTTTAAACTAAAAGAAGACAAGCTTAGATTAGATATTAGGAAAAAATTCTTTACTCAGGGGTGATGAGGCACTGGAACAGGTTGCCCAGAGGAGTTGGCAGGATGCCCCATCCCAGTAAATGTTCAGGTTGGATGGGGCTCTGAGAAACCTGATCTAGTGAGTGGCATCTGTATCCCTGGCAGAGGAGCTGGAAATATATGATCTTCAAGTACCTTCCAACCCAAACCATCCTATGATTTTCTAACTATATGATTCTATGAAATAATCAGATAAATTAAACTAAGATGATTCCAATGGATCTTCTAGTGCACCAGAAAGCCAAGAAATGGAATAGATTAACCTTATGCTCCATCAGCATGACAAGGAGAGAAAGTGCTGTCCAACTGAGCAGACTTGACTATGCCAGCAAACACACCAATGACACAAATTTTCTTCAGAGTAGTGGACTAAATGTTCTATATTTATGTTGTCAGCTGCTAATGCTTCAGAGGAAGATGAGGAAACAATTAAAACCAGCAGGAAGTTTTTTCTGACCCTCTGTAAGTAGTTAATTGAAAAGTTTTAGCTCTGATTAACAAAATTATGTTAAAACTTAAGCATTATGAGAAGGGTATTGAGATAACAGAAAGGATTCCAAAGCTGGATCACAAAAGAGAAATGGAATGAAGAGACAGAAATGGGATGAGGTTTCATAGTTCATAAAGAAGAGGATGAAATTTGGATTTATTGACAGTTAGAAAGAACAACTATGCAGACAGACTGTCCTGAAGCCAAAAATGTCTCTGTGAGGTTGCATCAAGAAGTGCATTTTAAAAAATATAGCCTGTAAAGTCCAAATCTGTTTTTTGATAAGCCTTTCTACTTAATCATAGAGTTGAATTTTTTGATTCCTACTGCTGGACACTGATCCTTGCAATAACAATAATGGCAATTTTGCTAAACTAATTTTGTTTAACATTTGCATCCTGTATCACAACCAGATTGATGAAGTATCTGAACTTGTTTAAGGCACAGAATATAACCAACTACTTCAGTAGCATCATGATCCCAATAAGGCTGATCTTCAAGTTCTCTGATCACATTTTTGGCTCTTAATTTTAATCTTCTCTTCACCTTTCTAGTTGTGATTACCATATCTGGATGTAGCAACCAGCTA
The DNA here is from genome assembly GCA_026413545.1 of Cichladusa arquata. Taxonomy (NCBI): domain Eukaryota; kingdom Metazoa; phylum Chordata; class Aves; order Passeriformes; family Muscicapidae; genus Cichladusa; species Cichladusa arquata. The sequence continues at coordinate 102,362,219 of JAOTQP010001286.1, read as the reverse complement.
TGAATTAATGGAAGGCTGTATTTGTTCATGCTGGCATATGGAATGTTTTATCAGCTACTGTCAGTCTACCACATAAGGATGAAACATGGATCATACAGTTATCAATGTAGGAAAAGTTGAACTTGTTGTTTGCTAAGAATGATGGTATTTGAGCATTTCAACAGTTTAATTGAAGCTGTGTTAAGTTCTTCATTAGCAAAAATAGTGTGGTCAAGGTTCAACAAGTGTCTCCATAGAGCACTCCAGTTCCCATTGCACTGTGGAGGAGGAGATAGCAGTGGAGCTTTCCAGTTTTATAATTTGTGAGACAAAACCTTCAGGACCTTGTTCTGTTCTGTGCAGATGGCAGCCCTGTGCTGATGGCAAGAAGCACAACAAATCAATCTCTCTGTGATAGGCAAAGGAGACTGAGGTCCTCTACTAGATGAAGAGCAGCCCCCCTTCTCTTCTACTTTCTTGTAGACACATTTGTAGCATTGGTATCTGTGGGTCTGCCAAATTCTCTAAAAATGGATGACACTTGGACCTGTGTAAGTGAGACAGAAACTTATTTTTGGTGTTTTTTATAAAGGTGTCCTGACTGATTTGTAATCACTGTGAGCACTGCAAAGGAAGAACAAAACAAGAGGTTATCAAGAAATGAAGAGATAAGAAGGCAGGCTACCTAGTGTTTCACAGATTGTTTGTTGACATGATGAATACAAATAAAAACTACTTGTTTTACAGCAAATCATATTCCAAGTGCAACCTATGTACCTTGCTTGCCTGTCAGTGCAGCTGGAGCTGTCAGCCAAGCTAAATGGTAGGCAGGATAATTTTGAAATATTTTACTTCAATAAAAATCTAGTTTGTGCAAGGGAGACAAAGAGCTGACATGTTAAGAAATGCTGTGATGAGATACTAATTTCCAGTGGACTGGAACAACAGGGACTTAAACTGCTTGAGAAGATACATGCTTCAGAAACCCAGAAATTTGAATCCTTTTCTGTCTCCTTCAAGACATACAGTGTGTATATTTCTCTAACAACTGTCTTCCAAAACAAGTCTTTCTCTTTTTGACTTGTGCTCTCAATTTTATATACTCCTTTCCTCCTCAAGAGCAGAGTACATGAGATTCCCTGTCTCACATGGGTTTTATTTTCAGGATCTTCTGCTCCCAAAGACTTGTGCAAGCAGATGACCACAAGCACGCATGATCTTCATTCAGGAAGCTCCACTTGTTTCTCATTTGTTTGGTGGAATCAATAGGCAGTAATTGTTGGGATTGTTCTTGATCCAAGGCCTCAACTTGCCCTCATTTAGAAGGTTTACTTTAGAGATTTATAGTAGGATTCCTAAAGTTTACTTCCTTTGCTTCATCCGACCGAGTAAAGAGATACAGAGAAGGGGGACTAAGAAATAATAAAAACCTGTCAACAATATTCTGTTTTTGAAATGAGTATGTATACACAAGTTGCTTTACTCCCAATGTAACTGGGCATAAGGGTTTCATCTACTTCCTTTTCACTGTCAAAAAGCAGCCACGGAGGCCTGGTGTAACTAAGAGTCAGGCTTTCCAAGCATGCTAATTCAGTAAGTTTGGAAAACGTGTGATTGTAGAAAAGCAGAGAGAGATGTGTGCGGATCATTGTTATGAAGTTGAATATTTCATATTTTGATTTATTTAAACTTAATGAACCCCAGAAAGCACTTTTAGTGTTTACTTTTTCATCATTTGGCTCTAATTAACCTTTCCCATGATTCAGATGTCTGACAAATGTGTAGGGCTGCAGGGCTAAGTGCTTTTTTCCATGATTGACTTTAATTAAGCTTTCTCTAGCCTTGAAACCCTTGTATACCCAGAGAACTTTATTTTAATTGCCTTCTGCCAGATTTACTTACGCTAGACAAATATTTTAAATCAAATACAACACTATTAGAAGTATGATGAACTGACTTGCAAAGCAGTAGTCTGCCATGGTGAAATGCATTACACTCACCAAAAGTGCTGTGATGGGAGAAAAAAATGACTGATTTCATGGCGGTAACTTCTGGAGAATAAGCAGCTTTTTTCTTTTTCTGCAGGGTAAGTATGCGAAGACACCAAGTCTCAAAGTATTTTTATTCTTCTCTAGTTCTGGTGGTATTACGTCATGTTCATTCATACTAGAAATTATCAAGTGGATCCTCCAATAACTTATTTCATGCTTTGGACTGATCAATAGGTCTCTGTTGCAGCTGGTGGAATGAGTCAGTTCAATCTTAATTAGGGAAATTTGTCACCAAAATCATGGCATTTATGCTCCCTGACTCTGTCCTAAAAGGGTCATCAGGAGAACCAGACAAACAGGCACCAATGCTTGCACAAGTAAATGCTGATTTTATTTTTTAAAATACTGCACACAGAAACACAGTTCAACTACTGTTTGCAGAAATAAATGAAAGATTGTCCATAAATTTTAAGTTCCATGTACGTTTTATCCAAACCAAGGTTTGTAGTCTTTTTTTCTTTAGTATTCCCTGTCAAATGGTAGCATGCTAAGTTGGCTGATGGATTGGAAACATCCTTTCTATGCAAACAAATGGCAAACTCTATTTTCATTCAATGTTGCATTGCTATAAATTGAACTCTGAAAGAGTCATTATGAGTAGCACCAAGGTAGTATGCTGCACATTTTGGCTGCTTCTCCATATTGTGTTCTGAAGGATCAACTGAGCTATATTTACTTAGCTACACCTCTCCTACATCATCTCCTTAATGCTTCATGGGAAAGGTGTTGCTCTCATGCCAGAATGCCATCCTGAGAAAACCTTTTGCTCTTGCTGTGGCTAAAATGTTTATCCTTAATAGAAAAAGTTCTGGGGAGCTTTTGTTAGAATGAATCCTATCAAAACTGTCTTTGGGCTTAATTACAGTATAGCACTTGAAATATAGGTCTTGAAATAAGGGTCAACCTTTTCCTTCAGTAACCAACAACATGAAAACAGATATCAACAGAGGTTAACTGTGATGTCTCAATTGTAATAGCTCTGTGTTTCCTTCCAGTTTTTAATCATTTTCTAAGACAATGTAGAATCTTCTAAATTATAAACAAAACTATTATGAATGTGGCTTAGATTGAGTTAATTCCCAAAACTGAATCCTAACACCTGAGCCCACAAGCAGTGCAAAGAAATGTCTGAATATTTAATCATAAGATATTAATGATTAATGTATACGTAAGTGTGTGTGTGCAACTATACATTTATATATGCAACTATTTAAGACAGCTACTTTATCTGAATACAGATCCTCCACAAAGCAGTAGACTGACTGCTCCATTAGCTGTATTTATCCAGCTAATATGTGTTGCTAAAGCTGTTGCAGCAAAGGGTCTCCATGGGGACCAGCTTTGGCTTAGAAAGAGTAATTAAGTTCCTGTACCCTGTTGGTAGTCAGCTTTCAAGAGTGCTAATAAGAACACTGTACCTAGGTGGCAACTTTCAAACCCTAGTCCAGGACAAGAGAACTCCTTAATCAAAACTCCTAATCAAAAAGCAAGTGTCAGAGCCTGAACAAAGCTGTTAAATCAGAAGGATAACTGTTCGTTTTCCTAGATCCTGCAAGGATGGTGGGTTAGCTCCTGAGTATGACATATTGCCAGTCCTGTTGGAGGACTTCAGACAATTTTCAAGGTAAGCGAGGATTCATGTAGAGAGATGCACAATGAGGAACTGGTGCACAAAATCATTTGTTTGAAAAGTATTCCTAGCCCTCAAAATAGTAGAGTATTGTTTTGTAAAAATGGAGATATAAACTACTTGATGTACTGAGGCTTTTTTTATTCTTGTAAGACTTTGTTTAGTCAGAGTCGCAATTATTCATAGGAAAAAAATCTACAGCCATTTCCTAGTTTTAATTAATTCTATTTTACATCCTGACACTTTAACTTGCTCTTGATCAGCTTCTAAGTGATCTGTTTGACATGTCTATCTTTAATTCAGAGTAATTGTCAAATTAGTTTGCAATTTATCAGCAATCTGAAGAGTAACTCTAGCCAGAAAGAGCTATTTTTCTTTTCAGAGTGAAAGTAAGCTATTACAAAGGGCCTTGGAGATTAAAGAAAAATGGTACTGTCATCAGAAATTTCTAAGTGCAAGAACCCCTTCAGATTTCTAGGAAGAATTTTAAGTAATGTCTGCATTCAATAAACATGACAATTGTCTGACTTGAATGAAAAATGTTTCCTAAATTCCATTGCCTTATTTAGACTAAGCTGAGGGCCCTGCAATATATTACAATCTATCCCATGTGCTTGTTTTGTGGAGCTATTTTCAATACCATTATTTTCAATACCAATACTGCTTTTACTGGGTGAGAGTGCTGACAAGTTATATTATTCTTAAACAATACTTGCAATTACAAACCAAACAGTAACATGTCTACCTCAAAATTTCCTTTACATATATATAAAAAACTCTGCATGACAATTATAATGTCTGAAAAAATAGCTTTCTTTCATCTTTTTCACTGTATATAAAATCCCAGGTACAGACAGTCATATCTCTTCCCTATTGACCCATTGTTACTTCTGTGTAACTCTTCTTCCAGTAGTAAGAACAAGGACCTTACATGGAAATGTCATTTTCTAAAACTGATTAAACCACAACCTAGTCACATTCATGTTTCTTCTTCTGGTTCTGTGAAACTGAACTAGAGTTGCAGCTGAGCCAAACATTTTAATGAATTGCAGGTTTACAAGAGAAAAAGAAGAGCAAAACTAGGATAATTTTGAATTTAGTGAGGCTGGCCAAAACTGGCATAAAGTTTTGGTTCAGAAGAAGAAATGAAATTATTTTCTATGAGTGTTTCATTTCAAAATGCACACTATACGATGTCACAGATCTTCAATTTGGAATTCACTTATTTCTTTATGATTATTAACACGATTTTTTAAAGAGCACAAGACATCACTGGCATAAAAGCAAAACACAGAAGATTTCTCTAAATTACATCTTTCACATTTTGGTTGGGACGCTGAGTAGAAAATCAACACAAGATCCCTGATGGGCAGAGTCTGGTTATTTTCAGGGTCATGAGCACTGGTTATTACTTAAACCATATGACTCAAAAGTCTGCACAGAAAGGATGAGTCTGTATATTTGTATTTCCAAACACTGAGCAGAGCTGAGTAGGTAGGGCCTGTGAGCAGTGTGTTCATTACCCATCTGGCAGGCACTAAGAATGTAGGCAGGTAGCAATTCCCTGTGGCACTCACCTTTTGACTTAATGATGTTTAGAGGTGATGGGGACTGGCACTATTCCCTCTGCTTCTGCGACCACCACGCTTACTCCTTCAGTGTAGACTGTCCATTCCCCTTTTCAATGCTACCAGCACAATCCCTGTTCCACCCCTGCTGCAAGTGCCCTGGTACACCTCCCATCAATATGAAATGTTGGGCATAAGGGCACAACTGCATTCCTGTGAAAAAGAGCAGTGAAAATGGATCCCCCCCACGCCCCAAGGCCATGTGTTTGTCTTTCATCTGCTGTACTCGGGGCTAGATTGTTCCTTTCTTTCCAGAGAAAAAGCAAAAAGCAAATCCAAACAAACCCCAAACAAGCAAACAAAACACCCAAACAAATAAACAAACAAAAACACCAAAAAACAAAAAACAAAACAAAACAAAAGGAGAGAAGAAACACTAAAACAGTGGAGGAGGAGATGATGGGTATATTGTTTCCAATTAGATGCAAGAATTTTTGACATTTCTTCCTGAAACAGTGGTTATTTGAAAAAATACGAAATTATGAACTTGTTTAAAGCATTTCCTTGTTCCTGGATTAGTGGGTTAAAATAATATTGGTAGTTGCTCTGATTTTGCTCATACAAACTTACCTTTGTAAAGGAACTTGCCATATTGCTGCAGCTGGCTGGATAATGTTCCTGTGTTTGTCATTACCAAGCAAAGAGACCTGCCAAATTATTCAAAAGTGTATTGCAGTCCCAGCATCTCTTATTATTCTGTGCGCTCCTTGCTCCTGTTCCTTTCATGTTGTTCTGATACACAGGGATATAATGAAGAAGTTACATAACTAATTAAAGCAGATGTATTTTTAATAAAGGCTTTGGAATTGATTTTTTGAGAACTAACAAATTCAGTTCTCAAGTGTACCTCAACACTATTTTAAAAAGTATTAGACTTATTTGTTTTAGCTTTGGGGAATGCTGTTCCCACATGGATTTTTCCAGACTTAAGGTCTAACCTTGGGTTACTTGCACGGTGTGGATAAGCCATGACTGTTTAAGCATGCTGTCAGATCAGCAAAGCAAAGGTGTAACTAATGTAGCCATCAAAGGATCTCTAAAACTGACAGATTGCCTCTGCAGGATTTTGTAATCTGTTTTATTCATACTATTATTAAGATGTAAGTATAGCTTAATTTTTATCACAAAGTGTACAAATGAAAGCAGTTGCAATTGCGACGTGGGGTTTTGATGGAGGGCTCATTGAAATCATTGAAAAGGCTCACGCTGGTTCCACTGATCATGGATGAATATCAAACACCACATGACATCCAGCTGTGATTACTTGTTTTAATGAAAAAGTTTGAGATTAATTTGGGAAAATTTGGTGAAGATTTATAATGTGCACAGGAAAGAAGGGTTAAGAAAACCAGGAAAAAATATTTGTTATATAAATCAAGGTATTTCTAGTATGGGAAGTGGAAGAAGGGAAGACTTGTAAATTTTCTTTTTTTAAAAGGAGATCCCAAGTAAATAACCTTCAATTTTGGATGACTTCATTTTTCAGGTTGGATGGTTGGTGGTTTCTTTTACCAGTCTGCATTTCTTTACCAGATCTCAATTTCTCTATCTTGTTCTCATCTGATGTCAGAAGGGAATAATTGAGGAGAAAGAAAAGGAAAGTTGTATCTAGTTATATCTTGGGATCAGAATTTAAAATCAAAGAGAAAGCTCAATACATTTTTTCTTGCATGGAAATGTTTGTAACAAAGATTTCCATAATCGCTATCTACATTAAAAATCCTCAATATTAATAGCAATGGAAGCAGTGCTACTTGAAGAAAAATTTTCCTCCCTAGTCACCTATTAGATGGCAAAATATTGAAAACCAAATTCAAAGAACAGTAAATATTCTTAGTTTTGAGTTGCCACACTTTGAGTTCTGTTTCTTTTTATATATATTTAAAATGTTCATCTACATTGGAAAGATTGGTCTCAAGAAGCTACTTTTCCATAAAATACTTTTTAGATTGTATACTTTCAGATTTGGCAAATTGACTCCAGGATCAATTAATATTCCCCTCTTTTAAAGCCTTATATGTCACTGTGCATCCCTACCCCTGCTATGTTCTGTTTGACTGGAGCATGGAATTTCTTGCTCACAGATTGCCAATCACAGGGAAAGAAGCTGGAATGAGATTAGACTTGATCAGCAGTGACTGATGATGTATGGGGGACACAAACACACTTTTTCTCTATATAAATGGCTTGTTGACATTGCTTGTATTGTTCCTTACTTGTATTGAGGAAGGATTTTCACTTTTTGACCATGGAGTTGTCTTTTCTTTGTCCTATGGTTGTCTAAATTTGGAAATACCAAATGACTGAGTGATGAGCAGTGTGTATATGTGTGTAGCTCCCATGCACAGACACAGAATAAAAAAAATCTGAAGTCTCAGGTACTTTTTACTGGTGATATAGCTGCAGGGTGACTGAGATGAATCGAATTACTTGAAAGAACAAAAGTTCAGGGAAATAGGCACAGCAATAATCCCTGTGATTTATGAGCATCGTGAAGGATTTACGACATTCTTGCATCAGTTCACATGATAATTTTGCTTTGGTCACTGCCTTCTGACTCACCATGAGAACTAATCTGCAAACCTGAGATATCTGAATCTTAAATTATTCTGTTTATTATTCATGATGAATAGAAAACCATTGTACTAACATTCCTTTTTTTTTTTTTTTTTTTGAGATTTAAGATTGACTGAAAATGAAAGTTGCTAAGGTGTCCAAGTTGTTCAAAACTTTGCTTATATTATTTTCTTCTGTTTGCAATTCCTGACATTGTCTTTCAGCTTTCCTCATTTTAGCTTTTTTTTCCCACCAGCTCTTCAGATATGCAACCGCCTAATCTCCCAAACGAAGAAAAACTTCAAACTCTTGTAAAATCTGAAGTCATCTGCCCAGGTACAGCTGCAATTTCTCCATTATTGATTACTAAACATGGTTTTTTTTTTGTGTGTGTGTGTGTTCCCATCTACCTTTGCTATCTGCTGTTACTTGCACATTGAATGGTGAGTTGATTAGCAGTAAGACAGGAAAAACGTGCAAGGAAATGACAGAAAAAAGCCGCTCAGATGTCTCTGAAATATTTTGGAAATTCTGTAGCAGGAGCACGTATGTCACCTTCTGCCATAAGTATAAATTGCTTCAGCTCATTTCCTAGTTGAAGTGTGAGTTGTATTAATAAGGAGTGGGTTTAAAATTCTCGTAGTTATTTTAAAGGTCAGCCAGCACATACAAGCAGCATACCAATGACAGGAGTTAATCATTTAGCTATCAGAAGATAAAAGCATTAACTCACACGAAATACAGAGACAGCATCACATTGACAGTCGTTTTCCTTGGGAAAGCAATATTAAATTTTCATGTGGGTCCAGCTACCACAATCAAGAAGTTGAATCAAACGAGAGCTTGCAATCATATATGATGCGTCCTGATAAATTCATGTGTATCTGTGATAATTTCACACACTTCTGGTAAATAAAAGGCACTCTGCACATCTTTCATTAAGGGACAGCAGCCTTTAGTTTACCCCCATATACTGGAGAGCTGTGACAGCAACTTCACAACTCAGTCTTCCTCCTGATAATTTGTTATTCTCTTTGTGTTCGAAGAATGTCTTAATAACTCCTCCCCTCTGACAGGACTGAGTAGACACTGCCATTTTGTCAAGGTTTGGACAAAAGTGAGACCTCTTAAACCTCTCAGCTCTTGGAAAAGAACTATGGATTACTTATTTTCATGTTCTTTCTACTTCAGGACCCATCTGAAACACTGAGAATAAACATCTTTATGCATTAATAGTACACTGCCTGTTTGACTTGGTCAAAGGTTTCTTTGGTCAGTATTTTAAAAATCAGTTAAGCAACATTCTTTTTAGAAGGTGCTAAATACTGGTTGAAAAATAGATCAAGAAAGGTATTTGAAGCCATAGATGTCCAAAATGAAAAACAGAAATTCTGAAAAATAAAGGCTAGTTTTCTGAAGCTGCCTCAAAATCTATGTGGCAAACTAGAGATTTGATTTTTGTAATACAGGTCATCACATGATTGTCATTTCCCTGACTGCTGTCATCTATTCCAGTAGTGAAACTCATTCCTTGGATGGGACAGGCAGCAATACTGACATTGCTCACTACAAAAGCAGCATCTTTAAAATCTAGCTGAGATTCCATAGGAGTCCTGTCAGATCCCTGAAATTTACATTCCCAGCCATCCTTGGCAATACTAAAGTCAGTTTTCTTTTCAGGGGTAATAATAATAATAACAAAGTAACAATAATAATCATAATTTTCTTTCAATTCAGATCATGACATAAAACTTGCCAGAATAGCCACAAACCCTTGCAGAAGCGATGACTTTAAGGAACTTTATTTGACATGGTAGTTGAGACTATGTTGAGAGGAAAATAAAATGGTAAGAAAATGAGAACGGAATTTAAAACACTGCATGACAACCCAGACCTGTGCAAAATGCACCAAAGACTAATTACAGGTGTGAACTTACACAGAGCAGGCACAAACTAAAAGCTTTCTCTTTGATGATTTGCTTTTAAGTGTGACTGGAAAGACCTGGCTTCATGTTTCCTCCTGTAGTGGTCATTTAGTCCTCGAAGGTCTGGGTGAAAATCCCCTTCCCATTCTGTGCCACAGTTTACCCACAGGCACTGGCAGATGCAATAGGTGCTGCATTGAATGGAGCTCCTCATGCTTGCCCCCATAAAGGGATCTGCTGATTCACCTTGAACTCTGCCCAGGGGATGAGTGTGATAACTTTAATATACTGTGCTTTTCCACACCAACAAGCATTGTCTGCAGTGGAAAGAGTGATGTGAAAGAATGGAGTGGGAAAGACTGTGTTTCATGAAAACAAAAACCTTCTGTGAAGGAAGTGTTTAAAACATGTAGAAGGACACTGTCAAATTACCGAGACTTGTTACTGCATCTATTATAAAATTATAATAATACAGAGGAGGCTTCTTTCTGCTAGGGAAATTACTTGCTATATTGCTTATAATTAAAGAAAAATAAAAACCATATGACAGACTCAGCAATTCAAGCATCTAATAAGCTTTGATAAACAGCTTCTGTAGAGCTTGTGCAAATACAGATTAACTTTAAAAATGCTATTATCCCCAGCAGACAGATGTTCAACTACTGAAGTCAAGAGACAATTACGGATAGTAGATTGCATGTTGAGTGCTACTGAAGGGTTGTGAGTGAAGATACACGTTGAGGGCTTCAAATAGCTCTCCCTGGCTCTCTCAGTGCCAGAAGCCTCTTTTTGACAAATCTGCATTGCATTTGAAGGAACAGAGAGGAAGTGCCTTACCCAGTCAGTCTCTCCTGGGATATGTTACACTCATGGGAAGACACAGTTTGCGCTTTTTCTCATGAGATGGTCGTGGCTTGAAGGTGACCTGATGTTACCTGAAGGGTCTCTGTAGTTTGAGTCACTCAGTGCAATGAAATGCTCACAAAAAATTCGAATCTTGACGCTCAGGCTGTAACTTTACTTTCTCAAGCTATACCAATGCACAGAGAAAGGTCCTAGAGTCATCCTGGAATTTCTTCTGTCCAGGGTAAATGCTCAGTCCAGGGACCAAGTTAGGGAACAAAATCCACTTATCAATTGTAGTGAAAAAGCCTTCCTATATGCTTAAAATAGTGATACAGACCTTGTAGTACTTTCCCTAGTAATAGTATATCTGGTACATGATTATAACAGCTCTAGGAAAAAACAGTTTCAATTATTTCTCCTGGTCTATGTCTTTGCAATTTTTAAATTTTGTGAACTCAAAATAGTGAAGTCAGCTCTCACTTTAGCTTATAGTTTTGTCTGTGTGGTCTGCAGTAAGCACAGAGGCTGACAAAGAGTTCTGAAAAGCTAGATAAGGAGATTAATTTGTTAATGATTTATTAACATATTTATGTATGGGGGGGAAAAGGAGAAAGAAAAGTCATGTATGGCTGAAATCCTGTCTTAAAACCTAAATTTTATACAAAATTAACCTGTTAACATCTAGGTAATTGCTGTATTTAAAAAAATGTTAAAACATTACTATTTGTTCCAGTTCTTCAATGTCCTGAATTATTAGTGGAAGCTGAAGAAGAATGAAAAACTGAGTCCCAGACGGTGATGAATATTTCTATGAGAAGTGCTAGGCAATTGGAATAAATCATTATGAAAAGTGGGGAACGTGTGAAACAGGCAACAAATAACTGGAGGGCACTTTTTTGTTACCAGTCTGTATGAAAGTCTGCTTGTAACCATGGCAACTGGAAGGCCACATTTGCAGCATCGCTACCAACAAATATTGAGGAGTAACTTGCAGCACTTTTCTGATTCAAGCAATATTGGCTGCTTTCCCTGCTGTGCCCCGCAGAGATGCCCTCTGACCCCAGGCTCCTCCCTTCACAGGGACAATCTGCAACAGGGCCAGTAAAGCCCTGCAAGTCTGCATTCCTCACTCTTGCCCAGTGGACTGGCATGCAGCATTCCATTTTTCTCACTATTTACTCTGTAATTACATTGAAGTTTCACAAAGTGATCCAGCTAACCCACATGGGTCAGGAGGAAAGTTCTGATTTAACAAAGGAGTGTCATCTAGAAGAGCAATAAACAATGTGATAGTCAAAGGTCAAATGATGCACTGAGATGTTCATGCACATCTACTTTTGATCACTGTACCAAAGCATTCTGGAATGCTTTGGAACAAACATTCTGGAACAAAGGTAACAAAAATTCACTTTTGTTTTATTTTTTGTCCATAGACTCCATAAGTGATGCCTGTATCCGAGCCTTAAATTAAACAACTAAAAGCACTTTGCATGTAAATGTACATTTTCTAAAACATATGGAATTATTTTAAATTTTACTTTAATTCTGAACTCAATATTCTTCTGGATTTTTGGTGGTGGTGCTGGTCATTTTCCTTATTGGCTTGGAATACTATATATCAGCAACCACTACTCAGTCTCATCAAACAGTCTAGTAATCTGCATTTAGACGTTTTGGTTAGTGGAGTGGAAGAAATAATGTGTTTCTGTGATAATACATATGTATCTTGCAGCCAGGTTTTTAGGTCAGAAAAAAAGCCTGAAGATTACGCTAGACATATTTTCCATGGATACTTTATTTCTATTTACAGTGTTGAAAAGAAAAATAGAAATTTTTACAGGCTAATAACTTTTTGATAACATAGAGATTCTAGTACCATGTTTTGGAAAATGAAGAGTCATAGAATACCCTGAGTAGGAAGGGACCCACAAGGATCATTGAACTCCAGCTCCTGTTCCTGACAGGACAGCCACAAGAGTCACACCATGTGACATACAGAATATAAAGGATCATAGTTTTTTTGGTTTTTCTGTCATAGTACATTGAAATTACCTGTATTTGAGTTAAGTCATAAAACCAAATTAATGCCAACAATAGCTGCTTAGTACTATAATTTATTCTTCATAGTGAATTTTAGATCTTTCTGCTCCATGAATTGTTATTAACATTAAATTATTTGTCCAGAAGGAAATTTCCTATATAATAGGACTTTTTTTTCTTATAATGTGATAGTAAAAAGAAAAAAAAATTATAGTAATTCTTCTGATTTTTCCACTAATATTAGTCAATAGTCATAATATTTCATGAGAGATCCAGTTCCTAGTACCTATCCTGCATGGATTCTCAGCACTTATTATTCTGTACCTATGTTTGCCTCTGTGGTATAGAATTTACTGCTTAATTTTGTGAGAAAAAAGAAAAATATAGTAATGTTTTAACAGATATCAAATTCACAGTCATTTGTGGGTTTTTTTTTACCTGAATGGCAAGGAGATTCCATAAGCCCATCTCTCATTTTCTTTTGTGCCCCAGGAGTTGCCTCAGCCTTAAGAAATGCTCACATTTGGCATGAATAAGAATCTATCAATGAAAATATGGGGTTTTTTAATCCTACCGTGAAGAGAAATTGTTCTGAGTTAGGAAGCACTAGCTTCAATGGCTGGCAATTCCACCCTCAAAGTTAAATTTACTAGTATAAAAAATTCTTCCAGTCCCTAAACTCTGATTTGATAAAAACAACATGAAAGAAGAAACTGTGATTTTAATTTTCAAGGAGCTGAGGCCTCGCAGTTGGTGTAGATTTAATTTAAAATATTGAGTTTTCACTACTTTGGGGGTCCAGGCTGTGCTGTTTTCTATAATTGCCCTGATGGACAATTATCTAGAACTAAAGAATGCAAAATACTTGAAGAAAAGCAATGGACCCAAGTTAATATCAAAATCATTAAATCCCCAGCTGGGAGGAAGAATCACTCTCTTCCAGTTCCTGGAAAAGAAGTCAAAGCTGCCAGAAAGTGCAAGCCTTCCAGTTGCCTGAAACTAATAGCTAGACCTTATCATGTCAAGAGCTATGAAGGACAAATACAAACTATATACACCCTGACGTGTTTGGATTTGGGGGATAGCCACAGTTGGTATGGTGGTGGGGTTTTTTAATCTGTTGTACTTAGAGGAGAGCTGCTAAATGGCCTGGGAGTCATCCTGCTGGGCGACACTCTCACACCTTTATCCCGAGTGCTGCCTGCCTCCCACTATGTTCTACTGGCTCTTCTTGGGAGTTTGCAGCAAGGTAAAGCAGCTCTTTATAAACGAGCATGAAAATGCTGCAGGGACACAAAAGCACTCCCTCAATGGATACTGTGTGTGCAGAGGCTCCAGTTCACCTGTTACTCAAAAGCAAGCATAACATGAAGAACATCTTCAGGATTAGGCTGTTTGTTGAATCAAGACCCTGCACCATTAGTTTAAAAAATATTTTTTCCTTCCAAATACCAAGTCTTTGATTCTTACTTGTAAGCCTAGCTTATTGGAAGGATATGTCCCTCCATGTATAATCAAGTGGCTGACGTCCTTTTGTATATTTTTTATTTTACTGTTTCTGAATGGGAGCAGGCCAGCGTATTGCGCAAAAACATTTCTGTCTCCCAGCTTCCTATTTCATATGACTGAAGCAATGAGTTCAGCACAGCATGATGGAGAAAGGGCAGATTGAACAGATGATTCAGAGGTGAGATGAGGACAAATGTATGTTTGAACTGGGGGGAGGAGGGGGGTGGCTTGAGTTAACTTAGATGAGACTTTCCCAAAAAAATTATTTTTTTCTTGTTTTCAAACTCAGCTTGTTTTTCTGAGCATGAAAGAATTCCTGGAAAATTTGTTTGCAGCTGTTTTAATACTTAGCAACAACAATTAATTACATTAAATCCGCACCACTACTACTTTTTCTCATCAGTGTTAAATAGTTTAGTTGAACACATGCTATATATGTCTTGATTTGGTTGATTTAAATATATTTACTATTTTCTGTACCAAAACAATATGGAAAATGCAGCTTCGACTCAGCAGAAGATTTAGTAGTAAACAGCTCAGAATAATTACTTCGGACAGGTTTTAATCTGCTTGACCATGAAATATTCATGGTCATACGTAAGAACAAATGTCAGTGCTGCAACATCTTCTTTTGATATCTAGTACATTACCTGTGAATTGTTTGAGCAAGTATTTCCTTGTACAGACTTAAGTAACATTTCTGACTGCAGTAACGTGCCGAGCAGCTTTGTGTGTGGTGCTATCCTGCACTAATCAATCCTCTTGGCTGACGTTATGATTATTATTCTCATCACTGGCTTTTGTAAAACAACAATAATGCTTGCTGGTGGACAAGGATTTGACGTTTGAGCCCTGTAAAAAACTTGCAAGATACTCAACATCTTACTCTTGCATGTAAACTTAGTACAAGACAAAACTCTTTCTTGCTTTAAAGGCAGTCTATTATGCAGGCACCATATCCTCAAACTAAACGGAACAAAGTTAGAAGTTGCATGGGTAAAAAATTTTAAAAGGCTGCCTAGTTGTCAGAAACATATTAATTCTGGATGTTGCTTTTTGTTGAAATTTGTATGCAATATCAAATTGCATGTTTACATCCAGATGTAAATAGCACACTCAGTAGGCAGTGAGATTTCATGTAGAGAGCATGGGGGTTTGCTGTGGGCTGCTTAGCAATAGTGGGCCAATTCGCAGCTGGAATAAGCTGGGGAAGATCCTAGTGAACTTTACATCTATTGCTTGTGTCCTAGCGATTAAACAGCTCCAAGCATTTCTCCAGACCAGTGTCAGGAGATAGCATGAGGGTAAAAGAACTTTTGGTCTGATTCAGTGCAGACATTTTTTGGTGAATAGGGAATATGACTATTTTTCACTATTGTAATTAATGGTGAATTATTGCTGTTACTATTTTTATTGTTATTATTAAAGCAAAAGCCAAAGTAGACAAAGCCTAAGCGCATATTATGACCCAGATCAGCTTCTGCCAGGGGATGAGGTATCATGGCAGCACTGGGACTGGGCTTAGCAAGTACAGAACAGCTTTGCCCTGCACACATGCATCATAGGCCTGTGCTTGTGGCATCCTCACCCTTTGGAGTACCAGTGAGTTGTTAGTGGCACCCATCTTGTATCTCTTTGATGCTGGAAATTATTTGATGCTGCTCTTGTGGGCTCCAGCTGAACCCACTCAGATGACAAGTGAAGCGAGGTTTGCATCCTTCTCAGCCCAGGCACTGCATGTATGACCCCCACCTGAAGGCTCGGTGTGAATAATGCACTCCCCTTCCTTCTGGCCATCAGCTGGTGAAACAGGGATCAGAAAGCAGTGTTTCCAAGGGGAGTTTTTCATTCATTATATCAGTGAATTGTGAGCCTATGTTTGCAAACATGCTCAGAGTAGCAAGCTGTCATCATCTCAGCCTTAGTGAATATCAGAATCTGATGCTCTAACTCTGATAAGAGATACGTTTATCCACCAGTGGGTTTTGTTTGAATTCAGAATAGGCTTTTTCAGATACAGCATAAATTGTATACATTGTTCCTCTTACACAAGTAAGCATATCAGAATCTAACCCAGGTTTTGCTAACAATCTGTTGATAATAAAATAGAAAAACACTACTTTCAAATCTATATTAAACTGTCTTTTTTGGTTTAAACCAGTTGGCCACATATCTGTACAGTGCTCAAGTCTCATGGGAAGTTAGAAACATATTTTTTTAAATGCTTCTACATATGTCAGAGGAGATTCGTGCTTATTAATTAGCACTTTGAGAAGACTATTTCAAGAATATGTGTAGGAGTGGTCTACTTAATTAGGGACTACCAGAAACCTTAGATCAACATAGTTTGGTTGTACATTAATTTTTTGATGTCTATTATTTCATCTAGACAGAGCATTTATTGAAATACTTGACCTAGTTCTCAGCTTCAGAATCTGAGGCTACAGGGACTTCCATATCTCAGCCAATTTAGCATGTTGGATGCTACACAGTTATCAAGAGCATCAAGAATAAGAATAGAAAAATAAATAAAAATATTAAGGAAATAGTGTGATCAAGTAGACTGGCTGGCAACATCATATTTCCACTATGAATATGCAAATTAAATTAATTAAGAAGAGGAAAGTAGATCATTAACACTGACCACAGATTTTTTTTTTACTGTTTTATTTCCTTTCTTTTTCAAAATTTTCTTTTATTTGCTGTAGTTATTTCTTCTGCTGTCAGTGAAGAATAGATGAGCACCTGATAAATGTTAGAATGCAGTGGCAATCTGGCATAAATAAACCTTCTATGTTTCCTGCCTTCCTCCTGAAAAGAGAATAATTCATACAAGGGATTCCAACAGATAGAAAAGTATAATAAATGATACTGTATGTTTCTCACATTAGACTGACCAAGGTCTCTATCATAGGGATCTAATTTTTAGGTTAGTGTCTGAGGTGATGGCCTCAGAGATATGTCACCCTGAGTTTTCATGGAAATTTTCAGTGCTTTGAAGGAATTTGCCCTTTTTATTCACCAATCTTTTCATTGTTCTCCTTGATTGCTTCCTATTTCATATTCCGTTTCTACGCAATCATTTCAATAAAAGCCGTAAAGTACAGACTAGTCACTATTATAATTTATTCTTATCTTTACAAATAAAAAAAGAATTTAATTGTAGAGTGGATTAGACACCTAAACAGGAAACTCTAGTCCAGTATAAGCAAGCACTGGATTTTTACTGTACCAACACCACTGTTATAATAACTGCTTACATATCCTGCTCCTATATGAGACCCCTGCCTCTAATGTTCTCTATTTCTGCTCCCAGTTGTGTTGGTTCTGTGCAGGTCCGGCTTAATTTGTTGTCAGGGAAGGGTACTTTTGAAGTAGGATGGATCATGTGAGGTGCACATTATATGTGTGGAAAGATTTTAATTTAAAAACATTCTCCCTGCTAGTGAATATCAGGAAATTATCCTTGAGACATGGAGGCAACTTCAGATGGAGCAGATGGGGAGAGAGGAGAGTGGAGTGGAAGGGAAGGAGGATATACAGGAAGGATGTGGAGGCTGATTTCTGGCTTTCTGACTCTTAACATCCTCAAAGAAAAGGATTTACTCAGTCTGTGTCCTACTGCATGCAACAAACCCCCAGGATGAATACGTGCTAGAGAAATATTTACTTAAAAATAGGTCACCTTTGCATCAATTCTTCGATAAATGTTGTCATTATTAAGTGTTTATGATAGTGCCTAAGAATATCAACTCAGAACTGTTGTACATGTGCAGCTTTTTAAAAAAGTCCTGTCCCTTCTTTAAGGTATTTACTATCCATTCGGTCAGATGGCATGAGGGGTAAAGATACAAATAGAATGGGAATAAAAGAAGAGAAAGAGGTGATGATATCAAAAGAGTTCAGCAGAAAGGGGGTGTGTCAATGCCCATTTCACTTCTTTTGTACTAACACATCCAATTTATACCTCTACTTGTTTTCTAGGTAGTACCCAGGAGGAACAAACCCCATTTTCTGTTGCCACATCTTCTCTATTAAGCTTTACAGCAGAGAAACTTTTAAATTTTTTTTAATCTCTCATCAACCTAGATGTAAATGTTGACAGAATGCTGGTTTTTTGCAGAGGTTCTTGTCACACAACTGGAAAGCATGGAACCATATACGGTGCTATTGGGGGTTGAGTGTTTTTCTCTTACTGTGTCAATTTAAAGAATTTTTCGCATTATCATGCCAATGGAGCTGGCCGGGTTACACCCAGGACCTTTGGTGACTCTAGACAAAAGGTGTAGGTAGGAGCGGCTCCCGGAGGGGCCTCTCGTGCTTCCGGAGGTTACTCGTTGTTTCCGGCGAGCTCGGAGCAGGACCCCCC
>JAOTQP010001286.1:102327919-102343586 GCA_026413545.1 Cichladusa arquata | reverse complement strand
GTGGAATTAAAGTCTCTATTTCAAAGGAAAACTTCTGCCTTTACTGGCAGACACCTGTCCTTCAAACCAGGACAGGTGCCCAGCTGTTGCTCCTCATAGTGTGAACACAGATGATTCTTGTATAGCTTCCAAACTAGCAAGGCACTGTACAATATATTGCATTATTATGTATCATTATTATGTATTAACATATGCAGTAATGTATGTAGCAATGCATGTGTCCATAGAATATTATAATATAAATAATTCACAAGAAAACATTCCTGATGAATGTAATTCTTTGCATCCTCAGCACGATACAAGCTGTTTGAAAAGACTTCTGATACAATGACTCACTGAAGAATATAAGGGAAATGTACAAAAGGTGTGCAGTACTGCTGTGGAATATTTTACAGATAGTTGAGTATTGGTAATTGCTAAGTTATTCTATTGAAACAATATATATAAACATATCCTAGACCTATATCAAATTAGAAGTACGCTATCTGACCTATATTCCATCAGATGCAGAAAAAGAGGCAGCCCACATTATACTCTAAATATCTCCCCCAAAAGTTGTAGATATGAATTTTTTCCCCAAGCCCCCCTTTTTTTAACCCTAACAATGACAAAGTGGAAAGCATTTTGATGGGAAATATGCTTTTCCTGCTAACTTCTAAGTATTGGCAAACTGCTTACTGATTACTGACTGAAAGGACTCATCTACTGCATGCTTTCAGGCTTGGAACTAGTCAAAGGACACCTACGATAAGAACTGGGAATGCTTTCTGGTTTTCTGTGCCTTTGAATTAAAACAAGTAAAAGTTCAGTTCATATTGTCCCCATTTAGTAACTGTCACAATGAGACACAAGCGAGAAGTATTTCAGCCTGAAATGCCTGTGCCTATCACAAAAGACAACAATTTGTTTGCTGTCACTTCTTTTTGAACTGAATATTGAATTATTTGCACATCCCCGAAGAATTCAATGCATCAGACCACATCGTACTATGTATGCTTCCCTTGGTCTAATCAGAACTGATGATTTTTTCTCTCTTCTGCTGTGACACGTGTTTTATCCAGACACTTAAGATATTACATCTTTAATGCTTATTATTTGGTCCACAATTACCTGAAAGCTAATAAAAAAAGCATCATCATCCACCTTCTTCACAGATCCTTCTTGCAACCAGAAGAAAATGTTTCTTCTACTTTAAATGAACAAACACCTTATTGAAGTAATCTACCTCAACAGCTCACTGACTGGGCATGACTAAGAAACTCACTTTAGAAAGAGATGAGATTAGATCCTTAATCAAAGCAGCGTGAAAGCAGTGATTGAATCAATAAAGGAACAAGCACACAACAGGGTTTAGATCTGAAGAGGCAAGGAACACGTCCCTTGATCCCACATCCTTCTCACACATTTCACAAGGACATGTGTGAGCCTGAGGGGGTAAATAGTCTCCATTTGCTCTGGCCATTAGAGGTGAGGGTGAGATATGAGGGAACACATGGGCTCCACAAGTCCTTCAGAGGTAAGTGATGGGTAAACTCTTGCTCGGCTCATTAGAGAAACAGACCAGAATCATGTCAAGGATTTGAGCCTCCACTGTGCATTTTCATCTGTCTTCTCATTCCTCCTCATAGCAAGGAGTGTGAGATTCATAACCAGGATGATTCATACACTGTCTGTCAGGGGGTTCACTGCATGGCAAAAGGACACTTAGATGCCTGAATGGGAAAATTAAATGTTTTGGGGATATTTCTCTTCATAACTTCAACACTAACAAAAATGTTGACCCACCACTTGGGATTAATTTCTGTAATCTTTTTTTATTGTTTTCCTGCACTTTGCCATCCTTGATTCTGCACTACAGACATGCCTTCAGAAAATATGCTATTTTAATAATATTCTATTCTGAAATGAATGAGCATGGAAAACTGTAACTAGAAGAAAATAAAAATACTTCAGACTATAATGAAAGCCTTCTCTGAAATACTGTGGACCAAAAGATGGTCTGAGTTATGACAAACATGATGGGGTCAACCGAAACTTGGGGGTGCACAGATGAAATGACAATTCTGTTGTATCTAGACTACTCCGAATACTATCATACCTTGACTAAGAGATGATCCTATCAGCTTCACATATACAAAGTATTAAAAGCAGTTCTGGGAGTACAAAACTGAAGTCTCCTTGGATTTTTCGGATAGTTTCCAAAGGATATTTGACATAATCTTCATAACTTCTGCTCCAGTGAGAGAAGAATACTTCATTAGGATTTATCTTGAGTACCAAGTTCCTGTCTAGACTACTCTTGAATCCCAACAATAAAATCTTATTAAAGCAAAGTTTTATGAACAGGTACCACCTTTAGTCTCCATCAAAATAACATTTTTCAGAGGGTTCTGAGTGAGTAAAAGTCTGGAATTTAAAATGGAAGCTGATTTGTAATGTTTTCTGTATCAATCATTGCAGACATGTCTGCTTTTATAATAATGGCTTCATACTTCAGTATATATATAATACATATTTTGTATAGGGTGTTAAACACTTATACAACTATGTAAGTTCCACAAAGATAAATAAATTTTTGTATTCCAAAAACGTTGTTTGCAATTCCAAGCTTTGAGCATTTTTCAAAGCTTTAGTTGCCGGATCAAGTTCGTAGGTAATAGGGGAGGATGACAGGCATAAAAAAACAGATAACAGAAAGAGAAGAATCAGAGTTACTAAAAAGAAGAATTTTCTTACTATGTACTTTCAAAAAGAACCTATTCTGTAGGAAGAGAATGTTGGAAGAAATAAAACATATGGTAATGTATTTGGAAGATCGTGAAACACATACTCTTTCAATTATGTTGAAATATGGCAGATAATATACACTTTTAATAAATGTCTATAAATATTTATTAATGAAATACATTGAAACATATACTTATCAAGTATATGTTTTGTCTTTGAATAAAGTATTCATTATGTGAAATACTTAGCAGTCTTACTAGATGACTCAGAGGAACAGGATATCTGAGCAGAATGTTAAGTGTGTGACTTCAGTTTATTTCAACAAGAGAAGGATTTTAACTTTCAAAGTATAGAATTTACAGAATTTAAAAGTACTGCATTGTTTCTGTAACTTATATTGAAAAGCATCACCAGTTAGTCACCCTCACTCCCGCTGGCACTCTTTATTACATCCCGAGTCTCACTAACTATCCAGACAGACAAAAAGGCTCTTTTCAAATTTCTTCCTTATGTATCCAAAACTATGGTACTCCCAACCAGTTCTGACTGACATGGAAACAGACAGTTTATCTTCATCTCTACCCAAAAATAGAGAAGAGAGCAGCAAATGAAAGGAGTATGGAGAGGTGATTATTTACCAATTTGCCAATTTGCAATTGTAGTGGGAAAGTGTTTTTCTGTGGGATACTGACTGTCAGTGTGATTTGTAGATTAAGCTAAAGTTAATTGGTCTTTCCTTGATCTCCATAGAGACTGCTTAGAAATAAATTACTCCTTCTTTTCACTCAAAACAAGCTAAGCAAATATGTTCCTCTGTTCGTGGTTTCTTAAGGCTGGATATAAGAAAAAGATCACTATGTTGTCTTGTCCCATATCAAAACAGTAAAGGCATTCTGAGATAATTGCCCCTTGGTTTCTCTTTCTGCCTGGATAGAAAAGATTCAAATTAGATACACATCAGGCTTTATTAATATTTTCTAACTCTCATGACCTAGTTTGAATTTCTAAATTTCAGATGTCTGCATTTAAGGTGATCACCTCACCTTAGTAAGTAATAGGAAAAGGATGGCTTTTAGCTCTAGATCTATCTCCTCTAAGACACATAGATATCCAACAGTACTACTCTTTATTCACTGGTTTCTGTAATTTTGAGTAAGATTGGGGAAGACTGATAACAGCAAAGATCCAGAAGCAAATAAATAAAATGATGGTACATTAAATGGAGACAGAGGAAAATCCACTAAGAAATATGTACTTCTATTTTTATCACATAAAAAAGATAAAAAGTTGAAATTAACCCAAGAACTAAAGCATTTTCATGAAAAATATTACCAGGGAATATTCAGTTAGACTCATCCACCAGAGTAGCTGGAGTAGACAGCCTTAGCAAGTAATCGAGAAGTTTTCTGTTAATTGCTTCCTTCACTCTGCTGTAATCTGGGGGGAGAGATATGCACATACAAACCATGACTGACTCGTAGTTTGTTGCTAGACATGAAAACCACTTGGAGGCATCCACGTGCGTTCAGGTGAAAGATGCCACATAGCAATGGAAGACACTAAGAAATATTCCTAACAAGAAGAATAAAGGAAACTGCTTAGTCATCACACTCCCCTTTCACTTATTCTCCTTTCATTTTTATTCAGATTTACAGAAACTTTTAATGTCTGTATGGCTTTTGGATGTGACAGTTTTATTCATAGTAGTTTATTTACAGGATTATATTTTGGGCTGGTGGCCAAAACAGTACTGATGTTTTAGCTATTGCTGAGAAGTGCTTACACTGCATCAAGGGTTTCTCTGTTTCTCATTCCATCCCACCAGCCAGCAGGCTGGGAATGCACAAGAAGCTGGGAGAGGACACTGATGAGGTAAGAGACATCAACTGATCAGAGGGGTATCCCATGTCATATGATGCTGTACTCTGCAATAAAATCTGGGAGAAAGAGGAGGAAGAGGGAAAATTCAGACTGATGGTATTTGTCTTCCCAAGGCACTGCTAATGCTTGATGGAGCCTGGCTTTCCTGAAAATGACTGAACAGCCAGCTGTGTACAGGGAGTACAGAAAGAATTCCTTGCTTTACTTTGCTTGTGCATGGCTTTGCTTTATCTATCAAACTGCCCTTATCTCAACCCACAAGTTTTCTCACTGCTGGTGTAGAAGAATGGGTAAGTGGTTTTGTGTGGCTTAGCCACCTTCCCAAAGTTAACACCCAACAGTATTATAATCAGACCATCTTGGATGGTGGTTTAACAATGTAGAAAATGCCTAAATATTTTTTTTTAATTTAAGGAAAATAGCTCCCTTGAAACTTAGCTTGTGTCCTGGAATTATACTGTCATCCAGAATTTAAAATATTATGAAAATTGCATAGGGTAATATTCTTTATGTTCAGCAGTTAATTTTCAGCTTCATTATCTTGACAGATTTAACTTTCAAATATATTAATTAATCACCTGCCAAAGACAAGTGATTTTTAGTTTAAAGTCATTAGAAATCTGAAAATGTGTCCAAGGCCAATATAGCCTAGTAATTGATCTTACTTTTATGTCACTTAAAATACACGCTAAAAGAAAAACTTCACTAGGGGAAAAAAATTACTTCCTGGCTATAACCACATGTCACCATTAAGAAGTTTCTGAGCTGATTTTATAACCTTTTAAAAGTAATCATGGAAATGCTAATACACCCCCAGTGAATCAAGTGCACAAAACCTTAAAAGAGTGGTGCTGCAACTCTCTGGGGTGGCCTGTGCTTCCCCACATGTCACTGTTAGCTGCTAGTGACAGCTGCCATGTGGGGAGCAGAGTGTCCCAGAACAGAGAGGACCCCATCACTGAGCTTCAGCCCGTGACACTAGTCCTACCTGGGAAAAGAGTTGCTTATGAGATGATAAAAAGCATAAAGAATGCATAGATATGGCTGAGAGCATGTATTGCTAACTGACAGACTTTATTTCCTCTTCTCCATCAGGTGGATTTAGGTAACAGGCTCCACAGAAGGAAATATCCCTGACAAGTAGGAAAAAGTAAAAAAGTAGGAGAAAACATGACTAGTGGAGTGAATTGTAAAGGTGCCGTGTCCAGCCATGTTCTAAATGGATAACAGCAAGATCAGTTTACATTTGTCAAGGCAAGGAAACTACATTTCCATGATTGAGAAGCGAGCTGGCAGAGTGCACACAAATTTCAGTCTTGTGGATGGTTAGAAAAGAGTGCATTTGAGGCTGAAGTTACATTGGAATCACTAGTGGAGCAGTGTAATTTAGTTTATTGGAAAGGTACATTACACCTCAGCCAGCTCACTCAAGTGCAAGTGGCAACCTCCCACATCAGCACAGAGATCAGTGTGGGTGCACCAACCAAGTGTTTGCTGTACATGACACATTGCAAATGTACTCAGCTATCTTAGGGGAAAGTTTGGGTCTCCATATTGGGCCTAGGGAAAGCAAAAGCAGAATAATATTCTGCAACTGGCATTTTCTGAATCTCTTTTCTTTTAGAATGCCAAGAGTGGGGATTCTACTGCATCTGTATTTCTGCTCAACAATCTGCTTAACAAATCAAAGGGTAAGTGGAAGAACTGTGTGGATTTTGAAGAAAAACTTTTTTCCTTTCAAGTGCTGCAACACACATTGCAATTAAAAAAACAGTAGAGATTTTTTTGTGTTCCAGTGGCTGTGGGTTGTGATTAGGAAGACATGGAGAGTATAGTACTCTTTTGGTGACTCTCTGTAAGTGTCCTGAAAGGCTTCACAAGCCCAAGGACTTCCCCAGGACTATTCCACATCCTTGGAAGCAGCTCATCAGGAAGGGAAAAGTAAATTTACATGCTGATGGGTTCATGATTCTTCTTCATTTGCAGGAGAGGGCACAAAAAGGTGGCTGTAGAGATATTAATGTGTGTGTTCATGGGCTGTTTTAAAATAAGCCCATTCATTCCATGGGAAAAGCCAGCATTGCTCCAGCTTCAAGATGGTGAGTAAGAAATGTATATTTACAATTGCTGCCATAGATTACAAGCACAATACAGGCCCTGGAAAGTATGCAGACTGTGTTTTGAAAGGAGGTAAAGATGAATTTACAGGAACATGGGGCGTGGCCATGAGGATTGACAGTGTTTTGTCTTCCATGCTGTGAAAAAACAAAAGTGGTACAGATATATGCAGAAGAGGAAAGTTTGTTCACAGAGATGCTGTCATACAGTCCCTTCTCCCCTTTCTGCTTTGTCATACCACTGCCAGATGAAGACTTCTTGCAGGCCCTTTCCTAGGAATTTTCACCTGTGTTAATCTGAACCCCAAACCACCTCAGTGAAAACAGACTAGGTAGCAATACCACAGGGATGTTCTGGAGCACAGAACCCTTTGGTCACACACTCTTTTTAAAGCAGTTTGGACCCTGCTACAACACAGCCAGCTGTTGTGCCTTCTGATACGCTGTGCTTTATTGTGGATTTGCACTATGCTGGAAGATGCAGCAGTGTGAAAGTATTTCATTTTCCCTGTGGCAGTGGATGGTAATGCCTTCCTGGACTTCCTACAGACTATCAAGCTCTATAACATATCTTTGCAATTGTCAAAAAATACAGCTTGGATGTTCATGGCTGTCACATGGCTCCATAGACAAATCCTTACTTCTATTTTTTATGGAATCTTGCACACAGACAGGTAATATAAACAGGATTCCAGGCCAGCAGCTTATCCAGAAGCAGAGGATGCAAACCCAACTTTACTTAACTCACGTCTTTTTGATGCTTACTGCTTGTATGTGTGTTTTCACTCCTCTGCTGTCTTCTTTGTGCTCTTAATTTTTTATTTGTAGGTAAAAAGTTTGTTTTAGTATGTTATATACAAACTGAGGAGATAAAGCTGCCTAGCCAGGCCAGTGTTGTGCTAGAATGTGCAGGAAGTATCAGAAGACCTTGGAATAGTTTATGCACAATAGCTGCTGCATTTTATTGGTTTGCATTTAATGAGGTACTATTGAAGAATTTGGAAGCATGGCCTTGAGGATCATTTAACACCATGAATCATCCAAATTTAACCTAATTATAGAAGTGTATGAAGAAACTAAAAAAGTTCCACATTGGACTGCAGAAAATAGTTTGCAATTTAGCACAAGATGAAATGTCCGCAGGTGCTTTATGAAGAAAGTGACTCAGAGACTCAGCAGAAGAAAAGTTGAACCGCATTCCAAAAACTGGATACCCATAATGATGTCTGCTTTAAGTATTTTCTGGAAAAATTCAAGCAATTAATACAATTATTTTCTTTATGTTATATGAAAAATTATTCAAGATGACATACCATTCATATTCATGGTTAAGGATGTGTTAGTAGATTGGGCAGGTTAATATAATTTTTCAGTATAATTTTTCAATATAATTTTTTTTTAATATGATTTTTGGTAACACAAACCAAGCTTAAAAAAATTTAATTAAATATTTTGTGATTATATCCTTGGAAGAAGAAACTTCGTTGCTAGTGTCTAGCAATGACCTTCAAGACCTCTTCCCCAGATACTAATCAGTGGGTGAGAAGCCCAAAAGAAAACTGCCCAATATGTTTGAGCAGTTTCTACTTTTCCATAAATCCCATTGTGGGTCCACTGCAACAGCCTGAAGCAGCTCCAGGGACCTCAGCCAGAACCTCAGGGAAAGGATGGTGGCAGAGTGGGAGAAATGGAGTCCAAAGCATGACCGAGATAAAATCATAGATAGTATATATTTTGATGTGCAAAAGGAAGTGCCACATACTGGATATTTGAATTCTTGCATAAGGGTCGTGTCTCAGCTGTATCCTTGTCTGATTTTCAGTTCTGTCATTCAAGATAACCACAATGTCATACAGATACTTCAAAGGAGAATGATCTAAAGTGCTAAAAGTTTCCAAAGGAAAAGACTCAAAAATCTTACACAGTTAAGAACAAGATTAAGGTAGAAAATACTGTAGTGTTTAAATCTATAAATGGATGCTTAAAAAAGGGAAACAACCCATTCTTCATTATCCATGGGGAACAGAGTAACGAGCAATAGGCTTATTTATAATAAGATACATTTCTAATTTAGAGGACAGTTAAGCCCTGGAACAAATTTAGGCAAGTGTTCTATACGGGAGAGGTTTTCAGTACCAGCCATTTTTTTAGATAATAGATAATCCCTCTGGATGAATTTTACAATATCTGAAGCACTGCAATTCAGTCTTCAGGATCTTATGAAAAATGTTTAAATGTGTATTTTAAAGTCCTGTATAACCGCTCAGAATTATACATATATGTTACTTTGTTTTGCCAATTTTTTTTCTGCAGTGAATTATTAAACTAGAAGAAAGAATAAATCATTCAGACAAGAAAGGAGAACCTTCTGGATTAGTATTTATAATATTAGTATTATTCTGGGGTATGCTGTCAAGTCAGGAGGGGATGACTTTAACTTTTTGAAGAAATACTCCTTTAAAATGAAAATAAATATCATGGAGAAATCATAACAGTTAGTTCATGTCTCAACAAAGAGTATGACCAGTGACTTGGCTGTTGTTAGAAAGAAGCACAAAGGAGGAAATGCTGCTAAAAATTTCCAGAAACATCAGCAACAACTTGCAAAGAATTGAAGCAAACCAGATCAAGAAATAAATATTTCCATATTATGAATGTTTCCTGTGAATATTATGTATATTTGTCCTCAGGAGTGCACAAAGATTGTCTGTAAAATGTTGTACATGTGATAATGCTGAAGCAGCAGAGAACTATTAAGAAAGCTCAGGCAAAAGGGTGAGTCATGTTTGCCTCACCTAAAAATTTTGAATCTTTGAAAGTGTCCATAAATATTTAATATCAGAGTAATAGGATTCTATTTTTCCACACACTTAAATGAGCCAAGTTTTGGAAGGTTTGCTTTGAACTTGGGAACCTCCAGCTTTACCCCTCTGACTTTACAAGTGTGCTGCATTGGATTCCCTTTCAGCATTAAAGGATGGCCTGTACATGAGCAAAGACTTCTTTCTAAGGCTGCTTTCTCTGATGCTTTGGACCCTCTTGCCTGTTAGAAGATGGACTGCTTGTAGTTAATGTTTCTCACCAGTCAGATTTACAACTTTGGTAACAACTGGGTACTGAAGAACTTGCAATTTCCTCATTTATTAGTCACCTTATTTTGATTGCAGTTATATTTCAATTTTCATTAATAAGCCTAAGCAACAAACACACAGAAAAACTGTACATGTTTTTCCTCCTCTTAATTTCACCACTGATCTTAGCTTTGTGAAGTCAGAGCAAGGCAGATGTCTTTAGGGAAAAGCAATTAAGCAGCAACTCCAAATGTACTTTTGCGTGTTGGTTTGTTTGTTTGTGGGTTTTATTGAGGTTTTTTTTTTTTTTTTTTTTGGTGTTGTTGTTGTTTTGGGTTTTTTGTTGTTGTTGGGGGTTTTTTTGTTTGTTTTTTTTGTTTTTTGTTTTTGTTTTTGTGCAAGACTCCTGAAAAGCAGAAGTGTAATCAGTGTAATCTTTTCACATATGAAAGGAGAAAACCAAAAGGCTGCAAACAAGCTGACTTAGCAGCAGGGAAAAAAGCATCTAGTATTTATTGCTGGGTTCTTTGTGACCTCATGTCCATTGAATGCCAGAGGTGCAATTCGTCTAAATATTAGAAGTGAGTGTATTTAGCTCTTTTTTTCTACTTATTTGTCATTGTAGTTCTATGAGGGAGATTTTTTTCCTTGAGTACAGAAGTAAATGATTTTAAATTCTACTTATATTTGGGAAAGAGCAGAAGAGTGTAATTCAGACTGCAGATTGTGGCTGTCCAGCATTTAAGAAAACCCACCCGAACTCAACATTTTCTGGAACTAAATATTGTTAGTTGAAGTAAAGCTTCAGATCCTGTAAACTGAGAATGTGTGAGTGCAAGGGAATATTTTGCAGGCTTATTCTTGAGTGTTTAATGAATTTTTGCTTTCCCTGAGGGTAACCTTTTAGTCATAAACCAAACAAAAGTTTGTTTTAATGATGTTTATGTTAAAAGTGAAGGACCTACAAGCTGAGCACACATCCTTGTGATGGAAGCAGTGACAGATCAGTGTTCAGGTACCAGAGTCTTGAGTTCAGTTAGTATTCAGCAGGAGATATGTGCCTAATAAGGATAACTGGCTAAAGCAGCAGTTAGCAAGACTGATTGCACTCATATCTCAGGGGTTAGTGGTTCTGACCCACCTTTTTGACAATGAAAATATTCTTCAGTAGAACAAAGCTGGGACATCAGTGCTGAGTTAAACCTGTTGCACTAAGTAAATCAGTCATACATAAAATAATCAAGAGGCAATAAAGCTATGTATATCGATTAAATAACATCCATAAAATAAAATAAAATAAAAATAAAATAAAATAAAATAAAATAAAATAAAATAAAATAAAATAAAATAAAATAAAAACAAGATATGTGGACTAAAACAGATTTTATAGTAAGAGTTAAATAAAGAACTAGTTTTAGCTTAATTTCTAGTTCAGATAAATCTTGTGACTAAATAAAGTGTTATATCAGAAGTGATTGTGGAGTGGAGGCCTTCTGAAAAGAAGGATAGTTAAACCATTCTCTAGTCCAATATTGAAACCCCAGTGGTTTTCCCAGACCAGTACCACTCCCAAATGCTCATATCTGTAGCAGAAAAACTGGAGGAAACATGTAGGTTTACCCTGCTCCTTAGATATTAGAGGTGACAGTGCTCTGCTCAGGGAGAAGGGAAGGGCTAAATTTTAAATGGGACTGAAGAGTACCTTTGGTTTCCTCAGACCTCTGAATTCCAGCCAAAAATCAAACATAGTTTGAAGCTGAATGACTTTGTATTAGGCTTGTAGAGGCTGCCCACATTGCCATCCACTGTTGGGTCCTGCACTGAGTCAGGAGTGCAGTTCTGGAAATGAATCTCCCTCCCATCAATGGTTTTTGGTCAGATTGATGAACAGTCTGGTAGTATACACATGGGATGTCTTTTGGATGAGGGAAAACTGAATGTGCACTGGGAGTACATTAATTATGATAAAATGGGGTTGTTTTGAAGTACTTCCCAGAAATGCTGTAGTTGAACCATCATCTTGTACAGGAAATCATCAGTGCTGGGGATTTTGGTTGAAGGCTCCAGAATAATAGCTTGGGTTTAGATCTGGTTCATGGGTAAAGTTGTCGTTTGGACTAGATTTGATTTAAAGCCATGATAAAATGAATGCTTTAGATAACAGTAGGCATTACACTGTATATGTAAATATGTACTAGATACACATTCTGAATTATTATTTTGCTATGATTCTGATTTTTCAAAATACGTACTTATGCATGAAGCACAACAAACCTGCATTTCAGCTAAAAGCATCAGACATTTGAGTAACAAATAATTTCTTATTACAGAGACTTGATACCGTAAAGAAACATTAGGAAGTCATCCTGGGCAGTCTAATAGCGACCAGATTTAATGAAAGGGGATATTAGGTCTTTTTTGTCTCAAAATATGTCTGCTTCATGGTTTGACTTGCAAATTTGATACTTGAAACAGACTTTGTGGGGTTTTTTTTATAATGATGCTGTAGATAATGATGAAGAAATTGTCTCTAAAAATTTATATTGCTTAGTACTTAATTTGCTATGATGAAATCTACATATGTTATTGGGATTTAAAAAGACATGAAGGAAGCAAAATACTGTAACAATATACATTATCTGATTAAATTATTGCTACTTTGAGATTTGAAGTAAATAGTAATTAAGGTCTAAAATTGTCAAACTAAACTCTAAAAAATTTTATTTTTAATATTTTCCACTTTTATGTAATTAACCTTGTGGTTTCTCTGCCTCAGAAAAAAACATCATTATCTTCAGCACTCAGATGCAAAGAAAGAACAAAACTAAATTCTGACAACCACAAATGGGCTCTCATCTTTAGCAGTTTTGAATGCTTCAAAGAGTTTTTGTGACAGAGAGCACAGCCCTCATGGCAAAGTAGTTTATCATTATAAGGCAAACCACAGTAAAAAACATAAAATATACCTACAATATCCAAATTAAAAGACTAAAAAGCTCAGTCTAGACTGCTCTACCCCTCCATAAGAGATCAACCTCCAGAACCTCATAGAGATATTTCTCTTTGCCTATGTGTCAACCTATTTCCCTAACGGCATTGATGCAATGCCACTTGCATATTCCCTACTTAACCCAATCCTTTAAACAATGGTGTGACAAAACTTTAGGTTTAGATTTTTATTCACTGCTCAGAAGAACATTATTGGACTTACCTGGTACAAAATTGGTCTGCATGTCCAGCAGAGATTTTCCTGTTTTACAGAATACTCCTGAGTTGTCTGTTTCTTTTGTCTGCAGAAGGGGACAGCAACAACCATGGCCATGCTATGTCTTATTTTAGAACAACAATCTTGCACATGAATGTAGAGCCTTTGAAATACTGCACCAGCAGAGGTTTTCCTGTTTCTCAAAATACAACATTAGGCATGGGAGATACTTTCCCTCGATCTACAAGCTGGGTAAAAGAATAAAGCTAAGCTAAAGCAGAGCAGGGAATAAAAGCTTGGAAAACAGTGTTTTTATCAAAGGATGTACATAGTCTGAAGGCCTGTTGTATGTGAAGCAAACTATAAAACTCTCATGCTGCAATAAATCATTTTGATACTTTGCATTAGCATGAAGAGGGTACTCTGGCATTTCTACATGATCAAGGTGAAGACAACAAATTTTTTATTCATGAGAATGGTTTCATGGGCTTTAAGATTTGGATTTGATCCTTTGTTTAGCTGGATTTTCTCTTTTTCTGGAAGTTTATCTTCTCCTAGTTACTCAGTTCAGCAGCATTTGAAGTGTGTTGAAGATTATTTCAAGAAAGCCTGTTTATGAAACTTCACTGGAATGAATGTAATCCTCACTGGTCTCTGCGACTCACTTGCTATACAATGGGACACTCTTCTGATATTTGTCAGTAATGTAACTTTTCAAAGAGCAAGGAGACCACCTTGACCCTTAGCTTGAACACTGATTCATGACTATAAAACTCATGGGAAAAAGGATGGCATTGAGCTTTTCTATCAGTATATCACTGAATGATGGTGCAAGCTTTCCACTTTATAGCAACACCCTTGAAAAAATACTGCTGTGTGTTTGGCAAAAGTGCACATTTTGGCTTTGCACCATTTTGTTAAATACCTTCATTTTTTCTTAGACACAAAAGGAGAATATAGAGATGAGATTTAATGATGTACAGTAAAAACATTTCCTCTTCTCTATCTTAAACAAGACTATGCAAAGGTCACAGATTGTATAAGTTTTCTTTAAATCACCATGTCTAATGCAGACACCGTGGGTGGAATTTATCTCACTAATGGATGAAAAGTTAAACATCTTGACTTTCTCTGTAGTTAATGGTGAAAGGCAAGCACCTTTAGATGTGTGACTCATATTGCCCTTAGTGTCTAGAAAAGGAGGATAAATTGTCCCCCGAAAATCCTCAGCTCCCTCCATTGACTTCAGAGAAAGCCTGGGAGATGGACTAATTGATGTAACTTCTAGGTGCCTAAAGTAAAGTGAGATACATCTGAGGTGAGGGATATCCAAAGCATTTTAAAATCAGCAGCAGTAGATCCTTGAACACGTATGCAACTTTAATGCTGTATTGTCTAAATGGGATGTCTAGAGACAGAAGCACAATGCAAAGCCACTTCTCTTACTACAGTGTGCAGCAGCATTCAGGATTGACACTAGCATAACTCAGATTTCTCTTTCACAAGTTTAGATCAAGCCCTTTTCTTTTTTATAGCGTTGAGGCATTTTCCTCAGTTTATTATAGCTCACCAAACAAACTTACTTCCTCTGGAGAAGCTGAGACATGCACTGTAGGGTGCACGCTTTAATGTAGTTGTTAGAATATTCACTTTGAAAAATATTGTTCTCCTTTTAAAAACCTGTCTTAAATGTATTTGCTTTTCTTCCGGATGATTTACAAAGTGCTCTCTAAGCCCTGCTGTAATCATACTGTTCTTTCCACTGACTTGGAGCACACCAAAAAGTGTTAGGAAGAGAAGACATTTCTGCCTCAATGTTATTGCTAGGGAAAGGGCTGCTATTCTTGACAATTAACTATAGGGAGCACAACCAGAAGAACACAATTAGAAAGACAGTGGATTCCTTCTCAAAAAATCACATAGACCTCTTCAGCCGTAGGATTCAGTTCAGGATCCAGTTGGTCCAAATGAAAATTTTCAAATTACTGTTTTTAACATGAATCCTGTATCTGTTCAGAATGGATACTTATACCAAGCTATAGAATATCTGACAGCTTTTATCGTCAAGATTCACGTAAACTTTTTTCACCTTTGAGCCTGCAGCGTGTTTGAAAATATTTTCATAATAATTAGCATCTTTATATGTGTCCCAAATTATGCTGTAATTCTAATTAGAAGTGTCATTAGAAATCCAAATCTGCTAAATTATGTTTTTGAGTTGATTAACTTTCCCCTTCCTATACCTGATTTAAAGTAGGAATCTAATTATCATCTCTCTCCTGATTCAGAGCTCTGAAATATTATATGTTCTTAAATTACTCACCAGGGAATGTGCACAGTGATGGTGCTGAATGACATATTTCACAAGTGCTATACTTGCCATATAAATTATTATTAAATTGTATTCCCTGGAGAGTATGCTGTGACATCTGGGGTTGCTTCAGGCATTTGGAGTTCCATGTCTGTTACCAGATCACTATGGTTTCAGGCAGCTAGAGTAATACCATCTGTAAATTAATAAATGTCACCCTTCTGTGCTACTTCCTTTCAATCCACACTCATATCACGGCTTTCATAGTTTGCTCTGCTTCCTGCAAATGTATCATATAAATACAAAAAAATTCACTTGTGGGTTTTTTTGTTTTTTTTTTTTTTTTTTTTTTTGT
>JAOTQP010001286.1:102316627-102327819 GCA_026413545.1 Cichladusa arquata | reverse complement strand
TTTTTTTTTTTTTTTTTTTTTTTGCTGGTTTGGTGAGGTTTTTTTAATGTGCAAATGCCATAGAAGAAAATGAAAGCTCTGTTCAGAATAATAAGCAGTTATGAAGAGCTATTTCATTATGTCTTTTTTTATAATATGGTGATTT
This sequence comes from Cichladusa arquata, assembly GCA_026413545.1. Lineage (NCBI taxonomy): Eukaryota > Metazoa > Chordata > Aves > Passeriformes > Muscicapidae > Cichladusa > Cichladusa arquata. The sequence continues at coordinate 102,327,674 of JAOTQP010001286.1, read as the reverse complement.
CCTCATTTGTGCCAAATTCCAAAGTAAGCTATAAGCTCCTGATTACCTGATGTTTCAGAGATAGTGTTACCTTCCTGGAAATAAGTGTATTGACAACTTTTCTGATAGGAATGACGATTTCACAGGTGCTTCCCTTAGCAAAAGGAAAATTTTTAAGGGGGAAAAATGGCAGGAAAATAATCAGTTTCTTTGTGCAAATCTAACTAAAGGGAAACCCTGCTTCATGTTTTGGAGAAATGTGCCGTTCCTTCAGCAAATGCATATTGACATGCATTTTAATGAAACTTTACAGCACGTAGCTTCGTGTTTAAAGTATAATTTTAGCACAGTCAAGATAAAATTTAGCTTTTACTTAGAACATAAGAGGAAAGGCTTAATGCTGTCATAGACACACAAGGCAAAACCCACTCCTTTGCAAGATCTTGTAGCCACGCTTGTGCACCCATTCTCTGTGTGCACTCATTCTCTGTGTGCATCCATCCTCTGTGTGCACCTGGGCACAAGCAAGCCATCATTTCTGCTCGTGCTGGAAGCTGCCACGTGTCCACACTATATGCTGAGGTTAACTTATGATTTGGATAATCTTCAAGAAACCCAAAGGGGAGAAAATTCTGGTCCAAGCTATTCCACAGTGTGGACTATAGGGTTGTCTTCTCCCCCATATGCAGCTGTAGGGTTGTCTCTCTGTGTTTCCTGGAGGTGTATCATGCAGCCAGAGCTCTTTCTAGAGAAGACAGCTGCTGCACAAGCAGTGTGAAATGGGCAGTGTCCCATGGCTGAGGTCCCCCTGCATCCCTCTGGGCTTGAGAGGTAAGTTTAGGGGAAATTGTAATTTTGAAGACCTCAGTTGTGCTGTTTGCCTTCGTCTCCTTTTCAAAAGAGCATTACATTTAGATATGGCTGTGTTCCCTCAAAATTTCTTGTGCATCCCCAGCTTCCTCACTGGTGGGGTGGTATGAGAAGCAGAAAAAGCTTGCAAGCTTTGCTCAGGATTAACAAAAACGTCTCTATATTGTCAACCTTGTGTTCAGTGCAAACCCACACCTTCCCCTCACCACACTTGCCACTGTGAAGAAAATTAACTCAACTCCAGCCGAAACCAAAAGAGGGAGGTGGAGGGTGAGCATGAAAACAAGTACAGAGGGACATCATTTATAACCTAAGAAGAGATTTTTGCATATTCAAAACATATGCCTTTTCAACTAGAGCAGTCTGCAAGGATCTTCCAGCACACTGCTCTGACTTTAATTTTTCAGCCCTAGAAGTGTTCTGATTAGGTCAGAGGAGAACAGAAAATAAGGTCATCACAACCTTGTTTCCTGAGCGCAATGTGAATTTTCAAGCTATTATTCATGCAACACCTTTGCTATTATTTCACTCTCATTGCTGCCTTCCTTCTTTTCTTAATATTGAATGCAAAGATACAATAAGAAACTGTGGATTAAGAAGCACCTCAGTCAGCAAATACCTGAAGCTGAAAGGGTTATACAAAGAAAAGTAAAATTATGTGCTTGTTATTTTTAATTCCTTTCCTACCAACCTCTAGTCTAGACTAGCCTAAGGCTGGCCTAAGATAGCCACTCTTTTGTTACAGCATCCTTTTCTCTTGCTTCCCTATCCTTTTCTATTTTGTCTTTTCTTCAGAAAAATCCACTGTAGCAAATCAGAATGATGTCAACCCACAACACACTGCTGTGAGGAGAAAGCCCAAAAATACTATGCTTGACCTGTCTGCTTCCTTGTTAGTTCCAGCTGATGTTTAGCTGAAGTTCACTTTGTAAACAGATTTCAGCATGCCTGAGGGAAGCTGTATTAGAGACTCTTTAAATTATATAGGAATATGATTCAGTATAACTAATAGAAATCCATTCTTAAAGTGAATTAATTCCGGATTATATATACTTTTTTTTTTTTCAGGTCATACTCTTCTGCCATATCAAGCCCATTCACTAGGTCTTGCTTTTGGTTTTATTCATAAGCCATCACCAGGGCACAGAGCTCTTTCATAGCAACAAAGATTAGGCTGGCATGATTCATGGAGCAAACCACAGGACCTAGCAGAAACCTGTAAGCAATCTGGAATCAACAGGGGACTCTATACGTCATCTAGCTGTGGTGCCCTGTTCCATCTGCAGTGCTCAAGAGAAAAATGAACCTGAAAGCAGCTCATGTTAAAAAGACACACCGTTGGAGAAGGTGAACAGAATACTTGGAGGCAAGGAATTAAGTGCTCAAGAAGACACAAGGTTTGTTGGAGCAAAACTTCACGAGCATAAGGGAGTAACAAATTGTCAATTGGAATTGACCTAGCCCTAATAGGTCTGATCCAAAGGGCACCAAGATCAGTAGGATCCTTTCTATTTATCTTGATAAAATTGGATTCTATCTCAATGCAAGCAGCAAGAACAAAAAAGTAGGAATGTGTTTTAATGGAGGGGTGGTTTGGTGTCAGCTGTCCTACTGTACAGCAAAAGTAGTTCCTAGACGTCCCTGTAAGGTACCTGCACCTACTTTGAGAAAATGTATGAAACAATTAATGGCTATAGTCAAACACACTTATGTGGGATAGCTTAAGATATGTAAATTTTTTTCTCAAAGTTCTCTACTGTTTCAGGAGCTAAATATGTTGTTTGTGCTCCACTGGAGTAACACTGTTTCTAAGCGTATAATTGGAGGAGGAGTTGTCAATTTCTAAATTTAAAAAAGAAAGAAAAAGAGTTTATTATCTGATGTTCACAAGAACAGTATGCCTTGCAGACAGCATTGTCCTTCATAAAATTGTTCCCTACAGTGGTGTCTTTCAGTCTCAGAAGCTGATAAAGCTTTTATCAAATTCCTCTTATATGTTACTTCTGCACATTATTCTCCTGAAGCCTGTCCCTAAATACTTACGCCTCAGCAAAGAAATTCAATTTGCAAGCCAGTTCTTTGGCTGATGTATAGCCAGTATATTTGCAGTGAAAATCAATGGCGTTACTGTGATACAAATTGGCTGATAGTAACTCTAATAATATTTATGTAGATGTTTGTACAGGCTTAGTCCTGATCAGGAGATGGAGTACAACACACACCAGACAGAAACCTTTGCAGCAGATGTCTCTCATTGTAGGTGAAAACATGTAATTGTTTGATCAGTCTGTCCCAAAAGTAAATTACAAATCCTTGAACTAGCTCAGCTGTCTTGGACAGTGCATTTGTGGACGACAAAGCCCAGCACCACCCCAGTCTTCTCATCCACTCTCCACCAGCATCCTTTTGGCCTTCTGGTTTGTGGATTTTGGGGTGTAGGAGATGCACTTCAAATATCCACGAAATCTGCTTCCCCTTTAGCACCCTGTTCATATCCAGATGGCCACAAAGGAGATGTGAGAATTTCTGTCTCCCTTTAGCATTGTGAATACACACTCTGTCCAAGTCACAGTCCACAAATAATACATGCTCAATGTAATGGCATAGAGAAATATATGGCAATTTTTTGGCTGGTTCTTTGTCACAAGTGTTTTTAAGGCTATGCTTCCTTTCCTTTTTTTTTTTTAATATAATTTATTCTTCCCATGAGAGAAAGAAAATTAATTATTCAGCCAATAAATATAAATCACAAGCCAGAACTCAGGACAGAAGCTTCTACTATGCATATCTCTAGTGAGTGATATCTTACTCTTGCATGATCAGAATTTTTAATATTATATATTGTATATAATAACATATAATAACCATTCTAAAGGTAATTTATTATAGAAAATACAGTAGTGATAATGGAGAACTCTGGTGATAGCCATTGTTTTGACATGAAAGAAAAGCTACAATCATTTTTGCTGCCTCAAATTACACTTGCCAGCAAAGATTTATTCACCATTATACTGTTTTCGTAAAGTTTAGCTGTTTGAATCCCAGTATGGCTTATAACAACCAATTTTTATTTATTACATTATCAGTATGTTCATTGACTGTGTCTAACATATTTTCAAAACTTTTTTTTGAAGTGACGTAGCTCACAGCTTTTGACCATGCTAAAGGCTTTATCCAAGACCAGTCAAATGAAAAGAAAAGCTCCCCTTTTCTTTAGTGGGGCTTTCATCTAAGTGTGCGTTCAAGTGCTCATCAAAGTCTCGTTAATGCTTGTCTTGCAAGATGGCATCAAACCAAATCCATGGCACTTTAGCAGAATACTCAGGGGCCAAGGATAAGGCTTCAGCAGGCAATACAGAGCTATGTGCCTTGGGGAAAATATTTTGAAACTAATATCATTGACCCAGCTAATTAAACTCTTGCAATTTTCTGCAGCTTCTTGCCAGCCCATTTGTACTGAATAGAAAGGAATTACTCATGTGTGTGCCCCTAGCAGAGCAGAAATTATCTGAAGGATAAACATATACTCCTGTGTAATAAAACACCTAAGCCAACAATTGGGTGAGACACATGTGGAGACAGGAGTTAATAAGCACCTGGGCTCTATGCCACATTTCCACAATTCTTCCATTTGAAATCCAAACCAATATATCTGTTCAGCTCTACTTTCTCCTTAGAGTTGCATGGGTTCATTTGGAGATAGTTTAGAAATTCCTGTCATACCATAATAGACACTTCTGGTGGGATCATTTGCTGTGAACTGGTTTACCTCAAAAAGAAGAATCTCCTGGCTCTTAATGTGTGCTTCCTTGTAGTAAATTAAAAGTTATTCTTTGCCTCAGTTCATCATATATTAGGCCAAGCTTTACACCCTACTCCTCCACACTTTCTGGACTGTAGCCTGCTCCACGGACTCACCACTCAAAGCAGCATCACCATCCAGCAAGAAAGATGCTGAAGCCTACAGTAGCAAAGTTTTCATTTCACCTAATCTTTAAACCTGTGAACATGGGTTTTTTATGTGTCTGAATGATGAAGGGGGTGGTTATCCATGGCAAGTGATATGTTGCTGGTCCCCTGTGCTATCCAGTCCAGTCTGGAAGAAATAAATGCTGGAGCCTGCCTTTCCTCTAGCAGAAGGAATGGAGCCAGCGACAATCACCCTTTGTCATGATCTCTGGGTGATGATGAAAATGAAGCAATTAATCTAATCTCATTAACTGACTCATGGAAAGGTGTCTTCTGAGTTTATTTATCTGTCTTTCTGTCTCCACAGAGGCAGAGAGGAGAGAAGTAAAGACTCCAGCTTTTACTAGCCTGAAGATTCTACATGTGAGTCAATCCAAATGAGAGGATCTAGGATTTCACAGGACAGGACACACTCCTGCAGAAATCAGAACAAGGAATGGAAAGAACATAAGAAGAAAGAAAACAGGATGAAAATATGTACCAAATAAAGCTGTTCACTGTGAATCTGTAGTTGTGTAAGAGTAGTCCTATGCTTGATACATAACATATATACATGATTTTACATAATTTATACATAATTTTATACAAATAGCATTAGGAAGTCAAAGAAAGTGGGTTAAAAAGGACTTTTTCCTTTTTAGTATAATGCAATTTAGTTGTTTCATTGATTTGCTTTCTGAAAAAGTCTACTGTCAAGCAAGAATATTTAGTGGGAGATATCATAACAATAAATACTGTCTTCTGAATGTTCTCAATTACCTTACTAACCAGGGAATCAGAGAGTATTCAGGGAACAATTAATCTGTTGATGCTGAAGTCAGATGCGACAGTACAAAGTATTTTAGCATCTCCAGGTTTACCTCGTATGCCTGTGGAGACAACCCTTGATTGCAGAGCAAAGCTACTTTGGGCAACATTGCACACGCTTTCACAGTCCCTCTTCGAGAAATCTCATTGCTGAGTTAAAAGAAGACTGACCAGTGAACTTCAAGAATACAGCATCTGAAAATAATGAACTTATGCTAATGCTCCCCAGCTGGTAGAGAATTTTTCCAAAGTGGATTAGTAGACATCACTGATAGGTCTACTCCATGGCTGGAGCACCTGTAGGATCTGTTACCTTAGGGTGTCCTAGAGAATATTTCAGATAATGTGCAGCCAATGCACTTTCTCCTTCACTAAAGTGTAGACTGTGCCCCAAATGGTCCATATTTATAATTTCTTTCTCTCTTATTTTTCTTTCCACTTCTTTTTCTTTCTCTTGAGGAAATATATCCTGTGTATAAATTAAAATCCTAGATTCTTCCATTCAGCTAATCTCAGACAAGGATGAGGAGGTGAGCAAAGAAAAGAGAGAAAGAAATGCCTTGTTTTGATGATGGTTCATGAAGAGAAAGGAATTCATATTGTTTCTTAGACCCTTACTATCAAAACTGAGAAGCAAGGGAAAATATGACTGATGGGAAATGTTTGTTTTGGGTTTGCAACTATGCTATTCAAGCATTTTCCCCAGTCTTAAGTTGATACCAGACTCATCTTCAAGGCAAAAAGTATATCTGTGTGGAAAAGTTCTAATGACTTGGGTTTATGACTTGGCTTCATATTTCACTTAGGATTCCTACCTACACCTAACTTACACTTGAGAACTTTTATATTTTAAATGTCTCTGTGAAGAGACTGAAGGTATGATCAGAGTATGAATGTTGTCATCTCTCGTATTTTATGCTTTCACATTAATGAAGAAATTTCTCAAATTACCAGTGGGAAATGTCAGAGATGCCAACACCATAACTCTGGAGTTGTTTGTCCCAGTTAATGAGATTATTGCTCCAGTGTCCTCCAAAGTTAAGCACCTTCATATGAATTTGACATTTCTCTTTAGTATAGTACATTAATTTAACTCGAGATGAAGAAATGGGGGATTATCACAAGTTTTTCCGAATCAGAGCTCTGAGAGAGAAATAGGGGAAGCCTTATGGCTACTGAGAATATCTACATTTTGAGGACCATTGGATTGTAAAGATAATTCTATCATTTTGCACATTTTCAAGCTATATGATCAGAGGACTTACCTGCTGCATGCTTTATAACTTACATCAGATTAGTGTAGGTGCTCGTGTGAGGTTCTCTAACTTTGCCTACGAAACAAGACCCAAGCACAGTTACAAAAGAGTTTAATGGCAGCCCTCAATTGCTGCTTTCTCAAGACAAGCCCCAAGTATCTGATCTCACAAATAATGAATTTCAAAATAAGATTTTAAAAGCTATTATCCTTCTGACAGTTCTTTAATTTCCTAGAGATGTGTCTGCAAACTATGAGGACATTCTAAGAAAAATTTCAGCAATATTATCAGCTCTGGCACAATTTCTTTCTTGTAATTTCAAAGCATTGAATGTTACACTTTCAAAACACTCCTTATATGAACGAAACCAGGGTGCATTTTGTCGAAATGAGAGAATAAAAAAATGTAGGTTAGGTAAGTGATAGATTGCTTTCTTTCACTTAAACATCACTTATCCATACCTTAACAAAATGTTTCAAATATCTCTGTATCATTTTTAATTAAGTCAGGCCATTTATTACTCTATGGAAGCAGTGAATTGAATGGCACGCCATAATAATATTAATATAAATAATGGTGACTGTGAGCCAGCACTGTGCCTTCATGGCAAAGGCAAGCAGTAGTAACCTCCAAGGAAAAGGGTCATCAGACCATGGAAGGATGTGACCCTTTCCCTCTACTCTGCACTGGTGGCATACACCTGAAGTGCTGGGTCCAGTTCTGAGCTCCCCAGCAAAAAAGAGACATGGACATGCTGGTTTGAGCCCAACAAAGGGACATAATATCACAGAATTTGTAAGGCAGGAAAAAAATGTTTAGGATCATCAAGTCTGGGTGTCAACTAGTGATACCACCATGTTCACCAATAAACCATGTCCTCAAGTTTTCTGAATGCTTCCAGGAATGTGACTCCACCACTTCCTTGGGCAGTCTGTTCAAATGCTTTATAACCCTTTCTATGAAGTACTGGATCTTAATGTCTAACCCAAACTGCTCCTGGAACAACTTGAGGACATTTCCTCTTGTCCTGTGAAAGTGTTCCTGTTTTCCACAAAGATGCTTCTGAGAGCATCTTTCATGAGTGATAGAGCTGGGACTGTTCAACCTGGAGAAGGGAAGGCTCAGGGATATCCCATCAACATATTTAAATCTCTGATGGCAGGGAATGAAGATTAGGAAGCCAAGCTTTCCTCTCTTGTGCCCAGTAACAGGACAAGAAGCAATGGGTCAAAAAAAGTCAAAAAAGCAGCAATTATATCTAAACACAAGAAGGCTTTTTGTATTGTGGAAGTGGTCAAACACTGAAAGAGAGCAGAGAAGTTGTGGAGTTTCCATCTTTGGAGATACTCAATAGCTACCTGGACACAGACCTGGGAAACCTACTCTAACTCTGCTTGAGCAGAAGGTTGTACCAGACGATCTCAAGATTTTCCTTCCTTCAGAGAGTGATTCTGTGATTTTAGAAAATGTTTTAAATTAATTTATGCCTTAGCTTCAACTTGCACTAAAAGTTCTGACAAGTTGTCTCAAGCAGTTTCTTTTTTAAATATATGTCATTAGGAATGTGCTGCTTATAAGCCATCTGATGCAATGCAGAAATCTGAGGATGTCTCAACATCTCAGGTTTTCTGAATGAGACAGTTTAAAATTAACTATCACTTTCCATTGCTAGTCACATTCACATCCCAGAAGAGATGGACAACTTTGCCAATGGAAGAAAACAACATTGTCCATTTAAAGAGACTATGCTTTGCATGACTAAGATGACAGGAGAATCCTGCCATTTGTGCAACAGTTTCACACAGACGATGCCAGCATAGCTGATTTAAAATGCATTAAATTTGAAAAGTTGGAGAAACAAATACAGCATGAATATTAATTTCAATTCCTAATCATAATCAAGGGGAATCAAATCCAGCAACATAATTTTGGCAGAGTTCCACAAGTTTCTCTTTTTTTAGATCTTCCTGTGAATTGAATGTGCCAATGATTAAAACCAAAAAAAGCTGGCACCAGTACAGTGATTGAAAACTGTCTCCTACCCCCAGACATTTAGCAGCAGATCAGTGTAGCATCACTTTCAAGGGAAGCAATCTCTGTTTAACAGCCTGAGTTATGAATCTGAACAATATCTAGAACAATCTGTATTTTCATATGCAGCATACAAACTAATTTATACTTGGTTTAACAACATTTTATTTTCTCAGGCTGAAATAAATGAACTTATTCTGCACATAGCACCATGGTAAGGATGCTTGTACCTCACCCAGCCTGGCTGAGAAAGGAGGCACCCTGCTTTGTGGGGTTCACAGGGATATGGTGTATCAAACCCTCCCTTAGCACAGTTACTGGTGTGTGATGACTGAAACAAGTCTTGCACACGTGATGTGACTGAAACAAGCCTTGAATTAAGGCTTTAATACCTTGAAACTCTCCAAGTTTCAGGTCCCCTACTCTGTGCTCATCCAACAAGCCCAAGTATGTTCTTCCAGAGCCATTTTACTCTTGGCAGTTAACCCATCCAACAGGCAAGTCATTATGGGGCCCCAAAGTATTCACCAGCAAAATCTCCATCGACCAGCACTGGGGCCATCACAGGGAATATGGGTGAGCATTGGAGGCCAGGGAAAGAGCTAATGTTTCTGGAGCTGGGCAGTGGAAGATGACTTGAGAAAAACAGCTTTTGAGCACAGGGTCTCAAGTTTTATGCAGTCATACAAACCTGAATGCCTGAAGATGCCAGTTGGCAGCATCTTCTTCCTAGATCTATATAGAAAATTCTAGCAAGTGCATGTTTTAACCTCAGAATTCAATGGCACCCTATAAAAGCTTTTTGTAAGAGATACAGGTGGCAGCATTTAGCCCAGGGGCTTCAGCACAGGATTTTACACAGCCATTCCACATGGAAAGGCAGAACACATACATCCTGTGTCCTCTGGAATGTCTGCATGTGCAACAGAACTTTAAAAGTTGGTTTGGTTTTTTTTTGAGAAATTCAGGCATTTTATTTCACTGGGCAGGTTTTCTGTGTGTATGGGGGTGGGTAAACTGAAATCAAATAACAAAATACAGTGTGGCATAAACACACAGCTTTTAGCTACACAGATGTATTTCTTGTATTTATAAACAGTGTAATAAAAAGATACCAATTCATAAATAAAGCATGTTTTATAGCAGGGTTTTTTGTTTGTTTGTTTCTTTCCAGTTTTCAGATGAATGTCACAATCTTAAGTTGTTATCCATTTGAAAGGAATTCCCAGAAAATGCTCTTTTCTTCATACTACTCCTCCTTGCAGCAAAAACGTGGGCCTCAGTATCACTCACAGCCAAGTTTCATCAGTCTTAGATTAGAATAGCATTCCTAAAGTTTAGCAGTAGCAAACACACAAAATTCCCAGAAGTGAGTGAACAAAATATGTAAACAGAAATGCCAGGCTGGTGCTCATTTTCTCGATACAATGAATGCCAGACAAAATAAGACTCCTACTTCTGTATTTTTCAGAATGGTTTTCAAAGCTTTAGAAGAAATATACAAATCTGAAGTAGTTTTGGCCAGTAAGTAATACCACTCACTTGTGTTATTAATAGGATTACTCACAATGCTGAAGTTTGGATGCCTTTCTGGCACTTTTCGAGTTTTTTCTTTGTTGTTGTTTTTTTTAATGTAAGAGATATCAGTCACACTTCTCGTGTAATTTGGTAACTTCTCTGCCTTGGTTCAGCATGTGAGAAAAAAAATAGTAATTTATATGGAGGAAGTTATTTATTTATTTATTTGTTTGTTTGTTTATTTATTTATGGTTGCAGACTCCCAAAACATTATCAGGAGCACTGGTTGGAGGCACAAATAGAGCTGTTGCTAAACGTTCCTGACAGTTTTTTAGGTCATCTGCTTCCAGAATGAGCACCTGCATGAGCTTGAATTATCACCCACTTGTGGCCTGTAGAGACTCAAGAGGTCTAACATAGGAAAAAAGCATCATATCCTGAAATAAGAAAATTACACCCTTATGTCACAAAGCCTTCCTCCCTGTTCTCTAGTTAGTATCATTCACAGCACCCAGAAGACCCAGTCAACCCAAATGCTTCACAAAAGACAGGATTAAAAAAAAAGAAAAGAAGAAAAGAAAAAGAAAAAGAAAAAGAAAAAGAAAAAGAAAAAGAAA
>JAOTQP010001286.1:102212641-102305638 GCA_026413545.1 Cichladusa arquata | reverse complement strand
CTTTCCTTTCCTTTCCTTTCCTTTCCTTTCCTTTCCTTTCCTTTCCTTTCCTTTCCTTTCCTTTCCTTTCCTTTTTTTCCTTTCCTTTTCCCCTCATTTTTATTTTAGCAACTCATTCTTCTGTAGGCAATGTGATAGTGAAATATCAGAGTGTTTATCTGCAGTAGCCATTAGGGTAAACGAATGAACTTGTTTTGGAGATACAAGCAGGTCATCACCTGTTTTGTCAGTAAATAATAATGTTAAGGAGGCAATTTCCATCACTGTAGGTACTCACAGGTTAATTTAGAAACTACCAGCTTTTAATTAGTACTGCAGCCAGCATACTGTGTAGCAAAATCTTGCAGAAAACCTTTAATTTGTTAGGAAGCTAGAGAAATAAATTTAAAATACTCTTCTCCTCCACTAAAGAATGTTTTGAATGTGTCTATTACCAATGTGATTGACATTAATGGTTAAAAGGTAATAATTCAAAATTCTATATTACTTTTTCTCCCCAAATTAAATGACTTTCAGACACATTTCATTTTCATCAGGCTGCAATATTTGCATAGGCTTGACAAATCAGCTGCTGCAATTGCCTTACATTAATTAGTACAGGCATTTAATACACGCTTTCTCAGCCAAATAAGGCAACTACAAATAGTATAAAATCTACAACAACAGTGCCTATGAGCCCTCATGATCAAGAAAAGTCTGCTGTGAAGTTTTTTGGCGGGAAAGGTCTGCAAGGGCATGCAAACTGCACGGAAAATCCAGCTGCCGCCTGTTGAACAGACAGATACAGTATAGGTCTGTATCCTTTATTTCAGAATGCAATTAAAAATCCTGGCCCTTGCCTAAAAGATCTGTCAGGGAAACTGCTCTGAAGAGATAATGACACTGACAGAGCCAAGAGGAGAGGTCTCAGGAGATCAAGATGAAGCCTAGAGGAAGTAGACTTTTGTGACTGAAGACTCTCCTGCCCATGCAGGATTTGTCTAATATTGCTGTTTTCAGGTCACCATTTAGGCCATATATTTACAAATGCCTTTGAAATAATAAAATGTCACTTTAATGAGTGAGAAAAAAATGAAGAAAGAGCAGGGAAGATGACAGTGGAGGAAAAGAGAGAGAGAGGAGACAGAGAGGGAAATAAATAAATGAGGGAGTATGAAGTCTCTTTGTTCACTATTGCACTAACCTTAGGACAAACTCCCTGCTAAGTTGATCTAATAGATTGTACATACCCAAATATGTTAGCAGAGACAAAAATCTGCCTGAGCCACAGACCACCACATATTCACTTATTATATGTTAGACAGTGTCCAGTAAATAGTAAACAAAGTGCACGGGCCTCTGGACATGAGGATATGCTCTTCTCTCTGCCAATAAACAAGGTGATGACCTGCTCAACTTTGAATGATGAGCTCTTCTGAATGACCAGATTGGTTTCTGCATCTGGCCTGTCCTCACCCCTGCACTGGCACTGCTTGCTATTGAGCCAGTTTCTTCTTTGAACATGTCTCAAGGCAAAGCAATCTCCTTCCAGTCTCTGCTTCTGCCCATTAAGCCAGAATTCCCAAATGGGATTCACTTTCCCCACCTGAGTGCTTTGAAAAGAATAGGCAATTATTATATTACACCTCTCCTGCTTGCCAGCTTTGTTTTTGTCTACATACATGTCCCAGTCTGTTTTAGCCAGCCAGCTGTTTAACTTTACCTCTCTGGAAGTTTCTTGGCATTCCACACTCAGAAATATGTTTGCTATGTGCACTCCTGGCCTCTGCCCCCTTTTTCTTCAATATTATGGCAGTTAATATGAAAAGCAGTGCTTCTACCTTGGAACGGTGTTTGATGAATTACTAGTAATAACCCAACATTTAATCCTAAAAATTGGGCTACCTGTCAAGTTTGCCTGCAAAGCAATTTCTTTAATTTCCACTGATAGTCCTCTTCTAACAGGGTCATCTCCCCCAGATCAATACCAGCTTAAATGTGATTTGGCTTTGTGATCTCTAGGGGCATTAGCTTGCCCACTTGCTGTGCCCAGGATATTCCATCTTGTTCTGAGGTTTCAGCTGAACACAAAGCATCAACAAGCTGTCCAAGGTAGGTGTTATTACTGCCTCTGAAGCTGCATGCTGAGTGGCAGCTGTGGAACATCGGCACACAGGCAATCCTAGCTTCAACAACTTGTCTTTCCAATGAGTCCATGGTGTGCCATTCTCATATTTTGCAGGGAAAAAGTCCCTTGTCCTTGGTACATTGCTAGGTCATGCATTCTTCCTGCCATGCTGTGATTCAATTATCTTTTCCCAGGAATCCATGTTTACAAAATTTCTCCTTTTAGCAAAGATGCTTTGGTAACAGAGACTGTAAAAGGCATTCCTTACCTCTTCATTGTGTGGGATGGTCTTTTGGTTTGTCACAAAGCTCTGTACAGATCATCTGCTTATAAACTCGAGAGGAAATGCTTGTTTGCCTTATGTAAATACAATTTTTTTAATGTAGCAGAGTTTCTCCACAACAGCTGTTAGAGTCTTTGGACTTCTTAATTGAGATAAATAGGAGATGTATTTTTTTTCTTAGGTTTATGAAGACTTGAATTAGTTTTTGTGCATGTCATTATTCTTTCAGTTTTCTTTACTCTGTTTGTGATTTATGGACAGGTAGCTGCTCCTGATATTAATTTATATTATTAGGGTTTTGGGCCATTTATTTGCTTATTTTTGTAGCAGCCTCCAACTTGGGCACATAGGTCTGATACTCTTACAAAGAATATATCTGAGGTACCCTGTGGCAGTTTTAAAGAGCAGGGTTACAATATTTCCTAGACAATGGTAATTAAGCACTTATTTTTTATTGGAATTAGCAATTTCTGATTTCTTGCTTCCATACAGTGAATCAAGAAAAAAAATTCTAAAAAATCAGGACATCAAATTTCAGGAAAAGTCAGCAATCCTGGTAAAACTCCAGAAAGAATATGCATATTTCAGCATAATGCTTACTGATAAGTAAACATGGAGAGAGTGAAAGAATATGCTTCATTCCAGGAGAATTGGGATTTCAAATTATCTTGAAAATTTTAAAGATCAGTACTTTAGCTTCAAAGCTGAAAGAAGGTAACGTTTCCTTTCCATGAAATTTGATTTTCCAGATCCTTTCCATGACAATATTTGATTTTCCAGATCCTCTTTTCATTCCAGAGTTGAACATTTGTAGTGCTTTTATGGAGGCAGATTTGTGCTGAACTACCCTGAGGTCCAAACGTGTACTTCATAAACATCTGGAAAATACTTATAAAACTTGTAACCCTTTTGTCTTGTGAGTTTTCAAAGTGATTAGAGAGTCAAGTAAATTCTGGTGACCCTGGCTGGGAGCCTTTGCCTCCTTCCTTTAAGGCTCAGCATCTCCAGATAGTTCTGTCCGAAATGGACAGAGTGAAGGTAAAGCCTCAACTTAAAATGACTGAAGCGCTAAAAATGTGAGTCTCTTGCTCTGGTCGTTTCTGAGTTGAGAATCCAGACTAAAAATTTCCTGTTAAAAGCATCCTTTTCAACTCTTATACTATTATTCTTTGAACTGTTTTGGCCTCAGTGCAATGAAACCACATGAAAAATGTTTCAATTGTTTCTTTTCAGGAGCATTATGATGTAGTCTTTAATTATAAATGTTCATTTTCTGTTCCACATAGTCCCAGTATATCTTCAAATTACTCGTATTTTATTCATATTTTTATTGTTAGAATGCTTTCCAGGCTGAAAAGTATCTTTTTAAAGAAAAACAAAATAAATTAGGAGAAATGGCTCCTCCTTGTTTAATGCATTTTACATGATAATGGTTGGTATCTTTCAAAATAAAAATAAAATACTGGCATTTTTCACACACCCAGAAGTACAGGAAAGTTGCAGGATAACTTGGTGTATAGGCTCAAATTTGTTAAATAAAATAAAATTTGCCCTTTTCCTTTTGTTTTTACAGGTAGAGGAGGACATTAAATCAAAAAGAATGTTTGACTATTATAAGTGTTTCTAGCAACAGCTCCATTAATCTGAAAGCCATTAGTTTTTTACTTTCTTGTAAGTATTTCTGCTGTGGTTTTATGTATATCAATAGCTATCCTTAGAGTAGGATAGGAAGCATTAGACCACTTTGTATTGTGCACATAAACATGCATATGTGAACATATGTATACATCTTTCAAAGTCAGGATAATATTAATCTATGTGCCCACCTACATTTATTCTTATACATTTATAATATATGTGTATACTCAGAATCTGCCATGTATACACACGGGTATGTAATTATGCCTCCAACCAAGATGAAAAACCCAAAAGCTGTGTTTTCCTTTAATGATGGTAAAAAAGACAATAAGCAAGCTACAATAAGTAACTGTTAAGATCATTTAAGACACAAATACCCTTTCCTGTAAAGCCATACTGCTGAGCAAGAATTTCAAGATGTAAGTTCAGTATTAAACAGACCTTGGTATGATGATGATAAGGGGAATGGAGCACCTCCTCTACGGGGACAGAATGAGAGAGCTGGGGTTGTTCAGCCTAGAGAAGGGTCTGGGGAGAGCAAACAGCACCTCCCAGTACCTAAAGGGGACCTGCAAGAGAGCTGGAGAGGGACTTTTACAAGGGCATGTAGTGATAGGACAAGGGGAAATGGCTTTTAGCTGAAAGAGAGTAGGCTTGGTTAGATAGTAGGAAGAAATTTTTTACTGTGAGGATGGCAAGGCAAGAGAACAGATTGCCCAAAGAGGCTGTGGATTCCTCATCCTTGAAAGTGTTCAAGCCCGGGCTGGATGAGGCTTTGAGCAACCTGGTCTAGTGGAAGGTGTCCCATGCTCCTCATGGTGTCAAGAAATTGATATTTAGGTCCTCATATCCGTGATACAAGAAGTTTTTCTGTGTAGATATTACACATGGCGTCAAGATTTCATGAGATTTAGAAGAAAGGTGGCACCATTGCTATAGCATAGAGTACAGAATGTCCAGAGAAGTAGGGTGCTGTGGGAGGCTGGATCTATTGGTAGCAATGCAAAGTGAGAGTGTAGCCTTGCAAACCCAGTAGACAAGATAGCTCTTATCACAAGTGTGCAACCAAGGAAAAGATGGCCTACGAGTCCTCGTGAGATCATACATGTAATATGATAGAAATAGGATCCAGACTCTGACTACCCCAGTGTTTGATTGCCCTTTGCAGTAGCAATACATTTTTGCATTTATAATAGAAAAGGCAACAGGTGAAATTGAGAAAGAAAGAATTCCAGAACAGATAAAACAGCAAGAAGACACTTTAAAAGACTCTGAGGAAAGGATACCTTTTCTCTCCTTTCTTGCTCTTCACTGTCAGAAAAACACTATTTCATTAATGACTTCATGCTCATCTTCCCTAAAAACTCTTATGTTGTTTTTCATGCTCTGAGAGTGATGCACTTTCAGTCTGGGACCAGTGATCCCTTTGAACTCACTTGAAATAAGAGATGACAAATGGAGAAACAGATTTTAATCTTGGCATCTTGGCAGTAGATGGTGATGAGTATTCAAATATGAAAGATGAACTGTGAAAATGAGAATTGTGTTTTCTTTTGTCTGGAGCTCCTTGGTCCCCAAATTATTCATATTCTGAGACTGATTCATCATCTTCCTCCTTTTGTTTAATTTTCTTCTGACTGTCTGAATCCAGTGGGAAAGAGAAAGAACACCTTTAAAACTTTTCATTCTTGATTAATTTTAACTTGAACAGGGTAGAAAGAATGAGGCAGTTTTCCCAGGTGCCCTCATTTTGTGTTCTTTCCCTGGGAGCAAACACACACTGATAACAGCTGGGCAAATTTTTTAGAATTAAAAAGGCAGGTGTTGTGTGTGAGATGTGGGTCTCTAGTGAGAGTGGTCATCAGTGCCATGAAATCATTCTCTTGAAAGCTCGTGATCCTGATGAAAGTTTGACTTAGATTAATACATCTTTGAAAATACTGCAAAAAGTCTTGTGTCCCAAATGTTTCTTAAGGAAAGAAAGATCTGCTGAAAACCAACCCTACAATACCCTCCACATGCTCTCTAACTATGGTTTCCATTTTCCTTGAACTAACCATTTCTACCACTATTTTGTCAACATATTCATTTCAGGAATTCTAAAATCTGTGTCATTTGAAGTGTGATTTGCTGCCTTCTTATCAGGCATAAAGAAGAGAAAAGAAAAAGGGTCACATCCATCTCCATAAATCATTTTTATCTTCTTCATTCCAAAATCTGGTTAAAAACTTCCCCAATTAAACCATGCCTTCTATGGTTTACTTCTGCTTATTAGAAAAAAAATATCTCTGTAGACCATCTTCCCCATCCTTTTGAAAAATCAGTAATTATCTTACTTTTATATGTACATGTATGTGCATTTACAAATGTATCCTGTGCACCCTGTTCTCTATATTTTCCTGTTTATCACTAAGTTCTCTCTTTAGAATATTGTGGATATATTATGCAGAAAGGTTGCTATCTGTCTTGTCTGAAAGAAAGGTATTTTCTGACTTTAGCACAAGTGTCTGAACTAGATTATGCCATTGGTAGATATTGTTCCTTATCTTTTGGGACAAAGCAGGATAGTGGAAAGGAATGCACAGAGAAGTAATACAAGTAAAACTACTCATTCCCAAAGATTTATAACCAGTTTAATCTATATAGTTTCATTTTTTTCTCACTTGCAAACTTTCAAACCTTTGAAATACTCTAAATCCCTATCCATATTATCCCTTTTGCTCAATGGTACGAAATTAATTTAAAACAAAAGGGAAACAGTGAAATGTGTAGCTAAGTGTCCTCCTCAAGGCTTCCTTGTCCACAGCATAGTTCATCCCTCACCTCTGCTCTGTGATATGTCAGCTAGTGAACACTAGCACTTTCCCCACAAGGGGAGAAATAAAAATTTTGTCTGTTTTCTTCAGAAGTCCACGGGGCATTTTTAACACTCAGCATAGCTGACATTCAGGAGCCTGCTTTGTGAGTGGCTGCACACAGCTTGCTCTGCTGCTCTCCATTATCATGCAATGACCTGCACAAGAGTTTAACATCAGGCAGACAGAAACTCGAGCAAGAATTGTCTGCACATCATATCCCACAGGTGGCTTTGTGCTGACCCTATACAAAGACATGATGGTAAAAGAAGCAGTCCAACACCATGAGGCATCAGGCAGCAGGCAAATACAACCACAGAAAGGCAAAGGAGCTTAAAGCAGATATCTGAAACTTCTATGTCTACACTAAGAGGCAGTCTGTCTTCCAACATTTCCTTCAACATCCCCAGAAAGAAATAACCACTTCTAAAGTACTACTTATATGAAAGAAAACTGGGTACCTGTAAGACAGATCACTTTCTTGAGTACCCTCTGTCTTCTTATTGAAGGTGATTTAGTTGGGCTTAAATAGCCAGTCTGCCAATGTATAAGTGAAGGAAGATCACCCTAGCTCACACAGCCTGGAGGTACCTGTACATATATGCCCTGTCTATTTTACAAAGTGGACTTACCTGTAGTAAAAGGAATGATTCAAGGTTTTGCCCGAAATTCTTGCAGGATTTGTGCTTTGAGAGTTCTGTAAAAACAAGCACAATTTAACTATTGTAAGTGGCCTGCCTGTACATAAGCTGAGCTGTAAAATTTCTACAGGGTGACATTTTTCATACACTCAGTGTTTTATATAGCCCAACATAGTCTATAGTTAATTTAATAAATAACACACAGAGTATCAAGTTTAACACTTCTAAAATTTTTTAAGTTGTGGCTTTTTGGTATTGTGTGATGTTGAAAGTTGTGACAAATCCAAGAAAAATAGTTATTAGGAAAAGGCAAAGAGAAAGCATGTGGGGAAAACTTAAGCCAGTGCTCTCTCAGATAGCATGTTTAGATTTTGTTTGGCATGTTCATGGTTGCAGCATACCAGTGCCTGACAAATAGGGAGAAAATTTACAGAGATTTTACAGAAAAACTGAAAAAATTTACATATCTCTTTTTGGATACTTAACTGCAATTTTTTGCTGTATCTTCTTTCATGGCAAATTTAGACAGTTCTGTTATGAGGATATCCAACATGCTGACCTTGATCCTCCCAAATCTCTGCCTTTCATCTCGTTCATCAAGTTGTTCTGCCTGTTGTTCCAGTCACTGCATGTTTCAGTGTGCAAAATTCCCCTAGTACAGGTATGGGAGACAACACAAGAGGCAAACATCTCAAGATCATTTATGCACGATATTCATTATAGATAAATGAAATGTCTCACTGCTGTGAGAAGATGGACTGAATGTTTCTTTTCCCAAGATTTTGTATGCTCTGCTGAGCATGAGACATGATTAAAAGTGCTCACCTTGAAACTACTATGCACTGCAGATCACCAGGACTTTACATTGAAAAGTTTAGAAGTGGGAAACTGATTTTCTTCTCACTTACCAGCATATCAGAATGTTTTGGCCATATGAAAAGCATCTCAATGAAGTCAACAGCTTTTCTTGAGATTTTGGGCACATAGTTAAGCAGATTGTAAAGCTGATTTGACAAGTGGCAGTACTAACATCAGTTTATTTTTTCTCTCACTTGAATAAAATTCATGGGAAATTATATGCATAACCTGTTCAAATCCAGTGGAAAATAAATTTTCTCCACAGCTTCATATTTTTAAGTCTAACTCACCACTGCATGCTTCAGTTTTGCATTTCAAAAGTCACCCATTTTCCTTATGTGCACTATTTTTGGGTAATGCATCAAAGCCTATAGATTTCAATAATTATGCTCTTAATATCTTCTGCAGCTCCAAAACCCAATCCTGGTATCTTGTTCTGTGGTCTTCCAAAACTGCCTTTAAAATCAGTGCCAGCTCGTCTACAAATTCTGTGCTCTCAAAACATTTTGTGTGGCTTTTTTTGGTAAGTCTAATTTTAAGTCTTATGGTCTTTGATGGATGTACAAATTCATTTAATCAGTCAGTTATCCTGCAATATAGGCATCTGAGTCATATGCTCTCTACCAGCCTTTGCTTGGTTAAACACCAGATGGATGAAACAGCTGTATAAATCTTTAATCTCTGTGACAGTCTTTCTTTCATTTATTTTTTGACTTATGTGGTTAGTTTCACTTGTGTGTTCTTCCAATTAGGGAGTTAACCAATCTCTGTCACTCAGATCTATTTAACACACTTCATCTTTAGCTTTGGAAATTTTACTTTTACATTGACTTTTCAATTTATACATTAAATATTTAGCCCGTATTTGAAGTAATATTGATGTCGTTGATATTTATGTTCATTATCTGTTAATCTATCAACATTAGTGATGTAATTAAAATCACACATTATCCTGACAGTTTGTAGTTAAGAGTCGCTTTCTTTGGAACAGTACTTTCTTGTAAGATCATCCTCTACCTTAAAACTATTAATTTTCTAATCAGCTCTGCTTTTCTCACACCTTTCTGGTTTGCAGTTGCACTATTTCTGTAATCTCACTATTTTGACAAAATAATGTAAATCTAAACTGAGAGACAGTGGTAGAACTATCTGTTGTAGTGTACATATTTTTAAAGGGTTAAACTTAGCTTTTTTATAGGTTACTGTCATTTATGAATGCAAATTTTGAAACACATTTGAGCTCTCTCTAGAAGAATAAAGTAATACTTTGTGGCCACGATTAAAGGAGATGGTTGTAAGAAAGCATGCATGGTACTAAACACTGGGGAGAATTCCTAAACAGATTTAAAGAGAGACACAGTGCATTTTGCCTCTGTGATCCAAAGACCTCAACATGGGAAATTTTGTGCAAAGGCAGAGAACTGTTTAATGCATTTGAATATTGAGAAGACACAGGAAGAGGGTGTAAGCTGCTTTAACCATGAAGCTTAAATAGTCAACAGGAAAATTAGCCTGTAAAAATGAGTTTTGTTTTTTTTAAGGAAAAGTGCATGTTCAGATGGCTGGTCTGGTTAGATCAGAATCAAGACTAATTTTTTTTTTTCCCTCACTAAAGAATGTCTTGTCTTGTCCAGGTTTAGAGTAACACTGCAAGCATTACTTGAGCAAAAGAGGAAGGGGAGGCAAGTGGTGAGTATCAGTGCTGAGTTAGGAAAGACTGTTGTGGCACCATCATTCTGTAGAGTGCACCAGCAATGCTTTGGCTAATTTTACCACTCCCTGTAATAATTAATTTCTTATTTCCAAAAGGATTCCTTTCTGGGTCATCCAGGGCACAGCATAAAAATCCTGAGACTTTGCAATTAGAAAATAAATTTGCACAGGGAAAACATAGGGAATGAAAGGTGATAGGAAAATTAAAACGTTCATAACTGTTATGAAAAACATGCCTCTAGAATATAAAAAATAAATAAACCTAAAGCTCCAGGATATCACTGGAGATGCTGGGAGGACAATGAGATCCAACAGGCTATCTCATGATCCTGAAGTTCTTTAATGACCTTAAGTCCTAAGAGATGCTTGAAGCAATTTCATTCTTTATGTTTGCTCTTTGTGTGTGTGTTCAAAGCCTGTGGAATAGGATAGGAGTTGGGAAAAACTATTCATAACTAGCCCTCTTCTGCATGTGAATAATACACTGTCTGAGTGATGTAAAGTGAGTGCAGCTGTAAGGACACGTGATGTTTCTCCCCTCACCTTGGTATTTCAAGGATATGATTTATAATAACCTCATCATTTCAAGGTGGGAAGTTGACTGAATTCATGCTCCCTTCTTAATAGCTTTTCAGCCCTGTGTGCTATCGTTGTCATGTCTCATATCTGCACACATGGGAGTTTTTATCAAAGTGAAAGGAATCAGAGTGACCACAGTGTAAAGTAATTTTGTTCAGAGAAGAGACTCTTGGTGATTTCTTCTTTGCAAGTTAGCCCAAAATACAGAGTGGTTCATATCCCTGTATAGAAATACAATCTCACATAACCGATGCTTTGATGTGCTTGATGAGTTTCAACCATTTCTGAAGTATTTCTAAGTATATTAGCTATGATATATGAATGCATTCTCAATGTAGGGAAATAACCTTGAACTTCAACTACATTACTGGAAGAAAGGATCTATTCTTCATTCCAAAGAGGTGTATAGGAGCATAATATAAGGAGCATTCCTCATTTCAGCTCTATGGAAATGTAAATTGCTTATACCTGTATAGAAACCCCCCTTTGAACTTCCAGCTTGATATTAATACTTATTTTGCTTGCAGTGTGATGCCAGTTCCGTGTCCCTTGTTTATTTTCCTCAGCATCTGCATGCAAAAAATTCCTTCCTATCAATATCAGTTACCCACATATATGCAGAAGAGATTGGATCTCACCCCATTCCAGAAAAATTTTTCAAACTGTTATAGCTATGAGATGAAATCTTATTTATTTTATGGCCACAAATTCCAACAGGGAACAGAAATAGTTTCTTCCTCATGGAAAGAATTTCTAAGCCTCAGATAATTCAACAGTCTTTCCCAAAGAAAGTAGCTTAAAAAAATTCTAAAAGAACTTAACTTAAAAGAGGTTTAAGGGTCTTTTAGAATTGAATATATTGTTGATGGTAGATATCAACATGTCTGGTCTTCTGTTGCTATGGAACTAGGAAGAAACTGAAATCTTTCCCTTTAGTTGATTTCACTGGTGTAAGACAGACAGTGACATATAGGAACACACTTTCTGCATTAAGATTTCTGGAATTTTTCTCATATTTTATCTGTGTGGTTTGAACTGATTACTGCTGTCCTGTCATTCTAAAATAGATAGAATGGAAATTAAGTATTTCATAAGATTTAGGTAATCCTCATTAAGAAAGACAGGCTTCTGTACTTCTACTCCACACAGAAAGATGTACTGGATATTCAGTAACACTTTCTCTGCATATTTTCTGCTTTTAAATTGATAACTCTTGAAATCACAATGAAGGAATCAACATTAAATATGTTTTTAATAATCCCATTGTGATTATCTTTGGACAACATAATTTATACAGCAACCATATATCATTCTCCATGTTTTACCCTAGAAGTTTGGAGGGCTTCATTTCAAGAAAACTAAAATCCACAACTCTAATACTATGTCCAAACAGACACGAGACTAAAATCCAGTTTTTTTAGGGTTACATTTTGCAGTAGTCAATAATGTTTATAATTATCTAAAAGCCAGTGGCAGGTGTCCAGAAACTGCAGTCTGTACTTTTTTATTATGTGTGTGTGTGCATCTACGTGTATGCATTTTAATTTCTACACACACACACATGCATGTATAGTGCATGCATCTATAGGTTTTTATGTGAAAACATTCATGACTATGACTTGCTGATTGTTTTTAAAGGCAGCATAAAAGATTAACACCAATATTTTGCCATACTTTCCTGAACATATGCATTTGTAAAAGTGTTGCTGATTGAGGTCTTGGAGCAAGCCTCTAAGCCACAGACATTTCAGTATACCACAGCTGGAAGAATAGTTTCTATAGACATTAAGCATTAAAATAAAACAATTTTATTTGGAAGATGGAATAATGCATCTTATTCCAAAGGAATTCCTTGGAGAGGCAATTAATATTTTAGTTTCAAGAAGATAAGCTACCAGAGAACAGAACATCTTATTTGATAATCTTGTGCATCTTCTCAGTGAATCTGAGAGCACTGCAGTTCAATAATGGGACAGCAACTGTTTCATTTGCCATGAAATGTAAGGTGGATAATTCTAAATTAGCAGGAGAGGGGGGAAAGTAAAGTTTCAGTGTTAGTTCAGTCCTGGAGTTTTTGCTGTAATTGAGAATAGGTTGAAAAGAAACACGTTAGCAGTACTAGGATAGCTTCAGCACTGCCTGTTACCTGATAGTCTTCAACTGCTTGTTACCAAAAAATATTACATATCACATAAAAATCACACATTTATGTATTGAACTAAGCTTGTGTTTTGTGTAAAGATCTGTCATCTTTTGCTTGCTCTATTTCCCAGAGTTTCATGATCAACCGACTCAAGCCATTTAAGATCCATTTCTTATGTTAAAGAATTTAATTCTCTACATTTTTTGTTGCACGTGTAAAGACAATAATATCCACCTATGCAAAAGTATCTACCCTTTACAAATATTAATCATCCTGCTGCAGGAACAAAATGTGACAAATATAATTGTTTACCTACAAAAGACAATTTCCCTATGAAATCAACAGTCAATACATTGAATTTCTTGATACATGTAAAAACGGGAGTGAATTATCACGTTATAGGCTATCCCTATTTGTCGTTTATTTTCTGTTACTTAACATTTGGTTCTATAACTATCCTAAAACATCTAACTTACATCAACTTGATTTTTGAGAAAATGTATTCTAAGTTTAAGGTTAATTTGTGAAGGAATGATTCAGCTAGAAACACACACGTGGTACAAGTGCACGGAATTCATGGAGAAGTGGTGGCAAACACCACCTGAAGTTCCTTTTTAGTACAGCCAAATGGAAGGACTACGCATAGTTGTGAGACCACCTTGCAGAGGCAGATTATGCTTTGAAGATAAGCATGGCTAACCCATATTTAGCAACAGGAATCTTATCCACACCCCCTTTCCTATAATCCCACCACATTTCTGCAGAGTTTGCACTAGGTCTAGTCAGTGGTGGTTTTGTCCATGGTATAGTACACCTGCCTTACCTTTAACTCTGACTATGAAGATCTCTCTGATAAGGAAACCGAGATGATAAGGAAACCGAGAGCAATTTATCAAAAAGTAAAATAATTGAAATATCTTTTAAAGCATTAATATTCTTAGGCACATTGGTCAGTCTCAGCTTTTAAAAATATCTTGGTTTTAGTTATAGTTCCTCAGACTGGCTGAGTCACTGCAGATAAATCTCTTCAATAATCAGGGTTTCATGAAAATAAGGTAATGATGTTAATTTGGTTTGAGAGGCATTTTGTGATCTTCTGATGAAATGTATTCTGTAATAAGCAGAGAGTTTATTACTCAGAAAGGATAATATTCTTTCCATCTAGCAATATTCTTGAAAATTAAAGAAACTTTCAAGACCTGCCTTTCTACAAGTCAGGAACAGAAAGTGTTTCTCCTTTCCCTTGTTTCATCTTGCCTTTTTGAGCGTGTGAGGACCAAAACGAAAACAGGGTAGACCATGATATCCACAGATGCTGACAGTCCATTCTTACAGGACAAAGCTGATGAAAAGGGGAGAAAAAAGGACTTCTGGAGAAGCAAAGTCAAAAGTCAAAGAGGTGAAATAAAAACAAACTGCTGCTCAGTCCAGCTAAATAAATAATAGCAATACATATGACAGATGATACCAGCCTGGATGAAACAAAGAGTGACATTTTTTCACACCTTGTTTTTTTCAAAACTCACTTCTCAGCCAAAGCAGATAACACTCCAACTGAGAAAAAATGATTTGCCATGGGTCTTGACAACATGGAAAGTGGACTTTACATTGAGAAATTCTTGGCAGAATCTCCTATTTCCGCTTAAGGAACATTACTTCACTCTAGACTGACATGATATGGATGAGGGAAAAACAATGGAACAGTAGGTGATAAAGAAGGAAAAGGAGAAACAGTATTTTTTTAAATCCAAAGGAATTTTAGTATTACTTATATGTTTGCAATTGTGCCAGTTGTCTGCTTTGTAAGCAACACATATACATTAAATAAACTTTCTATGTAAAGAAACTAACACTGATCCGAAACTAACACTTTATCGAAAAAGATCTTCATGATTGCCCACTTCTAAAACAGAGGAAGGTCTTTAGGCCACAGGCTGGTCTCTCTGCCCTTACTACTAAGGAAAAACCACACAAAAGCCAAGCACTGTTTACTGTGATAAGGTAATGAATGAACAAATGATACAGAAGAAATTGTTCACTCAAAAAGAAGCAAGCAGTACATACGGGATTATTTTGTCACCATTATTTAGTCTTCAATTCAGCAAAGCACTTGAGTGTGTGCTTTAAATCCATTAGTTGTTAATTAGTTGAGACCCTCCTATAACACTGACAGCTTACCTTTGAAGATACACTATTCAAATTCTCCACAATGTACAATGAACAACACTTTTTCATGAGCTTTGCTTTTTGTCTTCTCTGGCTTTCATTCTGTCATGCCCAGGGTGAGGACTGTTGCAGCATGCTGGAGGTAGAAAGAGTCCATAACTTGCACCTTTAGCAATCGCCTTCAGTTTTATTATTGTATTTCTGCTTTTCAGTTCTGCGAAGTGCCTGTGCTGGGCTAAAATTAATTGTGACTGAAAAAGAATGGCATTTTCAAAGTTGTTATGACAATCTGCTTCCTTCATTGAGATGCATAAGGCCTAGATATTCCATTTTTTTTCCAAGGCCACTTGTGTAACTCTTAACAAATATATTGACTATGTGGTGGATGACTCAGTTGTCCTGGAATAAAATACTGCATTGACAAATCTACTTGTACTTCCAAGTGTCACCATGTAAGCAATATTCATTGTTAAAACAGGCATTTCCTGCCAAACCCTCAATCAAAATTATTAGTTATAGTTAATAAAAGCAGCTCTACAGGGACTTGGTTACCATTCTCCACTTTCAAGTTAGAAAGACCTTGAGTCAAGAGATCAATTTTATGTATTCCTGAGCACCTATCACTGATAGGTCAGATTAACATACTGGTTAAAAGTTTTAGTTCTTCTGGAAGAAACACAGCTCTTTCAAAGACCAGCTTTTCATCCAATTCACTTTTTTCCTTTATTCTTTTAAGGAAAGGAGTCCAAAGAAACACTGACAGTGATTTTCCTTATTTCAGTTTGAGCACTTGTGAACTGAAACCTTAAATCTGAAGCACTTACCATGAACAAAAAGAGATTTGCATTATTTCTTAGTGCTGTCTATTAAAATGCAAAATTGATTTCTATCAGCCACAGTTTTCTGGGGGTAACAGGCTTCTCCTTGTCCCTTTTTCCACCAGCACAGGCATGCCACAATAATTTTATAAGTACTGTGTTTCTTCTAAAGCTAGAACACGAAGTAGTGTTTCATAGCTCCTGTGAAAATATAAACCCACTGTTTATCTGTTATTGTTTAACTTCTTTTCCTTTCTTAATTTTTCCTTTTTAATTTCTCCCCGTTCATCAAAATAATTTTTTCCAGACAATAAAGTAGACATGGGTAGATTTGGATTAAATGATGCCTTCATTTAGTGTTTTAAATAGCAGTCAGATCTGGATCCATTGTTAGAGCTGATAGGAAGAGGCAGAAGGATGGAAAGTTTCACTAGGCTGCAGCAGCCAAGCTGAAGAGATGCAGTCAACCAGGGAGAACAGAGGAGGGATTTTTTGATAGGCTGAACAAGAATAGCCAGATAAGGATCATGTCAAATAAGTGTGAAGAATGAGAATGAGGACTGAAGGACTGCCGAGACCTGGAGAACTTGAAGTTATTGAGACCGGGCAAGTCAAAGAAAGACATGGAGATTTGGATAAGCCTTGGAAGGAGTCAGAGTGAGCTTCTGAGCTGAGGAGGTTGAACTCTCCAGAATAATGGAGGGCTGGAATTGAATGAAACATCTCTTGTTAGGGCAAGCCAAAATCAGAATGAAATAGAGGATAAGAAATCTCTAAGAAGCAATAATGTTAAAAGCCTGTGTTCGCCTGCTAGCCAGTTTTATTAGGTCCCTCATATTCAATGACAACTGCTACCAAAGCCATAATATGTACAGACTCCAGTTGTCTTCAGAGAGATACAGGCATAATCCTGACAGGTCTGAGATAAAAGGTTAAATGTTGGATGGATTGGTGAGCATGTGCAACCATGTACTGGGAAAAGTGGAAACCTCTTTTTTGTGGTTTAAAACCAAATGATAAAGCAGTGTCTAACTGGAACTGGATACAAAAACAACTTAATCCCAGATAAATGCTATTTTACAAATTATTGTACTTCTGCTCTCTGCAAGTGGGATTGCATTGTCCAGGAGACAAGTTAGCTGAGTTAGCTAGATTCTAGCCATGCTGTGCACAAACCTTATCCAGGCTTGGAGTTCTTTGGGTCTTTCGCTGATGATAACCTGATGATCAACAGTTATCTGATTTGATAGACGAACTCTTGGTTGTCTCCAAGACAAAAAAGTGTCACCATTTCTTGGTGCTCGCACTCTGCCTGTCTCAAAGACGACACAACAAGCATTAGGTTGCTTACTCTCTCCTATCCTTAAAAGTAAGTTACTCTCTTATCCTGTTAACTGAAGTCCATGTGTTAATAGTATGTCAACAGAACCCAACCTGTGTGAACTGCTACACTTCCACTCTTTGTTCTGTTGACATGCCCATAAATATCCACACAGATTAGTTCCGTGCATTGCCATTTGTGAAACTATATATACACATTGAGATATCCTCAAGATCTCAATAGCTGAACTGATTGTTAATGCCACTAGTATGAGAATTTTTCCAAGTAAAATTACTCATTACAAATGTGGCATTTTATTCACATAGTTACAATTATCTAGTTACTTGCAAACCTCATTTATCATTCTCAGTGCTGTTGAGCACCAGAGTCAAGATTAGGTCTTTTGTGGAAGACACTGCTTGCCATCTAGTGCCTTGCCCATAGGTTGTTATACATGTATTTTTGTACACCTGCCCTACCGAAAATTTCCTCACCACTCATTTTCCAGCAGTCTGTTGTGAGAGTCATGGTAGCAGAAGTGTTTGTGGGTGGATGGCATATGCTGGCACTACATGTAGCACATAGCAGTCCTCTAAGCACAGCAAAACAGATTTGGTATGTCATGATGTCTTTTTTTGACCTCGGTGGCCCAGATGGGTTACCCAAATATTTCCATCTGCGTTTTTTCCATTGTTTAATTCATTCCCCCACAGCATTGGCTGGCATCCAGGAGCTGATATGGACATCCAGTGTAGTCCTGGCAATTTGGGCAGTAACTGAAGTGGTTATTCTGCTCCTAGTATTTCAGTTGCTTTAGGGACTCCAGCACAGATGTTGCAGATCTCTTTCTTTTTGGGCTGTGTGATTAACTTCTCATCCTCAATACATGTGGCTTCAAAAATCGCAGTCATTTTCTTCAGATTCCACCAGCAACCTGCAGGATATTTAGTACTCTACTAGCATGTCCGATATGGCACAGGATCACTGCTGCACTGTAGCTTGTTTCACTTGTTGAAAGGCTTAGTGTTATTTAACTTAGATTTTTGCATGGGTCACTTAAGTTTGAGGTGTTACTCTCTTGTCCTTTGGGGATAACTAAAGCCACATCCTAACACCGTTTTCAACAATGCCTAATTTACTCTAACTCTTGTTTAGTGGAAAGTGAGAGTGACTTTCTGCTGCATGCGAGGCTGAGGGGTCTTGAGACAACTGTAAGGCAAAGAGTAGGTTTTGAGTTGAGAGGAGAAGGTTAGATCAGGTGTAGTACCTCAAAACATGGGTGTTTAGAGCCAGGATTCTGATTTCAGGAAAGTGGTGAAGAGGGGAATTCTCCCCTTCCCTTCCTCCACACCATGCAGCAGAACTTCCAGTTTCTTTATCCTTTTGAAAACATAATTGTAACCCTGGAAATACAATAGTCTAATTACCATAAGGCTATTGGGTAATATGACAATTATCTTAGGTATACAGCATATTTAAGGCTGTATGGTAAATAGGCAAGTGCATTGAGGGTGGCTGGGCACTGGAACAGGGTAGGGGTCACAGCACCAAGCCTGACAGAGTTCACAAAGTGTTTGAAAATGCACTTGGGCACATGCTGTGATTCTTGGGGTTGTCTTGTGCAGGGCCAGGACTTATACTTCGATGGTCCTTGTGGATATTCTATGATTTCAATTAAAAATTGGTAGTATTGCATTGCACATTCTTTCCAGAGGATGTATTCTCACAGTTGAAATTGACTGCAGCATCATATATGGATACCAAAAACCTCAAAAAACAGAAATAGGGCTACTTCGAATCACTGATAGTGAATGCTATAGCAAACCTTAAGAAATTTTTCTCAAGAATTTCAGAGAGTAACCAAAGTTTTGGAAGAGGAAAAAAACTCAAAAAAGTACTGTTTTCATCAGCTGAAATGCAAAAGACATTTTGCCTGGTGAATTTTTAGCATGTATGTAAAGAAAAGTTTTGCTCAGTTTTGGCTCCAGTATTTCTTCAAGTATTCATGTGAATTTTTCTTTGTAGTCTAAAATTTATTAAAAATACAGACTCATGCAAGCCATTATTAGACATCAGAAAAACAGGAGGTTTTGCTCTTCAATAAAACCGGTGACAATTTCAATTAGATTTCTCAGGCTTTTCTTCCCAGAGTCATGGCATTGTAGTAAAAAAAAAGATTGAAAAGTTTATTGGATTCAGCTACCATATAGCTTTCAGCGTGTCAGAATAGATTTTTAAAGTGCAGAAAACAGAGAAAACCTGATGAGAAAATGATTAAATTTTCACTATTATTGATATTGTAAACCCATAGGTTTGCCACATGTTCAGTATAGCTTGGTTTAAAGTGTGAGATACTTCTCCTGTGTAGGACTGATCAATTTATCAATGACCAAAGGCAAGTGCTTTTGACCCAATGTAGTAAACAAAATGTTATCACTCATATTTAAATTATTAGGTGACATTTCAATGTAAGAATGTCTTCACACAGAGTCCTTGTGAATTACTTGGTTTCTCTGTATGTTGAAAAGGGAATATTCTCAAAAGAAGGCTGGTGATTTACTTTGGCCAGTAATTATTGTCACTTCCAAGTGACCTGGAGCAAGGGCATCACTAGTGGCAGATGGCAATTCTTAGTCATGAAAAAAAAAGCACAGATTTTGAAGTTCCTTGAGAAATAAATGAATAATTTGTAACTGCAAAGGCCTGCTTGTTCCCATCAGAAAAATTTTTGACCTCTGGAAAGAATTCTGAAGTTGGAGAAGTCACTGCTGCCATGATGCAGGTGTTGCACTCTCCAATCTCTGCTGGTGTTCACATAGTTTCCCTGGAAGTCCAGTGTGGCCACAGAGGTAAAGAACACCCAAGAACTTTACTTGTTTGTTTGCCTTCTCCAACTATGTTCAAGTGAGGAAACATCTTTATGACAGGCACTATAACAATGTTAATGGATCTGTAAATGGAATTCCCTAGAAACCAGCTTCTTCCTCATTCTGTACACAATGTTAACAACATAATACAGGAGTCTCAGTTCAAAGTAGGAGGCAACAATGCACAGTGAGTATGTGGAATAGCCAAGGGCTAACAGACAGCCCTCTGCAACACATACCTGCACCTCCCTGCAAAACTCCAAGTACATTGAACAACTGCTAAAAATGGGGCCATTTATGCTAATTTTTCCTAAAAGACTCTCTAATATTCTAATTAGATTATCTAACATCCTTCATTTTTAGGCCATTAAATAGGAAAAATATTTGAAATGAGAATGGAAGTTATTAATATTTTGTACTTATATGCCTTCTTTTTTACAATCTTATGTTGCCTTTGGTATAGAGAATATTTTTCCAATTTTTATAGTTTCTCTGGTCAAAAAGTACACTATCTACAGAGCAGTGTGTGAACAAACATAATGGTATGACACTGATGAGGGAGGTTCATGCCTGTAGTTCATAAAAGCTCACCAAAACTTCTTTTAATGATCAGCTGATTTTATTTGGTGATAGTTGTTTAGAATGGAAAATCAGCCATGGTTTAATATAACTCAGATTAAAAGCCGCTAAACATCCCATAATAATAGAAACTGGAAATTAAGGACATTTCTCCTCCACAAGAACAAACATTCTTCAAAACTCTTTGCCCTAAGTAATTGTTGTGGTTTAACCCCAGCTGGCAATTAAGTACTGTGCAGCTGCTCACTCATTCTCCCACCCCGGCACACTGGGGAGGAGAATCAAAAAGAAAAGGTAATCCTTGTTGGTCAAGATAAGAATAATTTAATAATAGAAACAAATTATTGTTGTTATTGTTGTTGTTGTTGTTGTTGTGTTTTTGCTAATAGTAATAATTGTAATTGCAAGGAGAGGGAGAAAGAATAACAGAACACAAGAGAAATAAGTGATGCACAAAAGTGCTCACCACCCACTGACCGATATCCAGCCGATCCCCTCTCCAACCCTCTTCCAGGAAACTCCCCCAGCTTATGGATTTGTCACA
Organism: Cichladusa arquata; assembly: GCA_026413545.1. NCBI lineage: Eukaryota > Metazoa > Chordata > Aves > Passeriformes > Muscicapidae > Cichladusa > Cichladusa arquata. Next base: position 102,284,526 of record JAOTQP010001286.1, on the reverse strand, counting down.
ACACTCCATGGTATGGAAAATTCCTGTAGCCAGTTTGGGCCATGTACTCTGGCCATGCTTCCTTGTGGCTTTTTATGCAGCTCCTCACTAGATGTTCCTGGGACACTGAAAAATCTTTGACTTCAGGCAAACTCTAGGCAAGAGCTGAAACATACATGTGTTTTCAACATCATTCTCATACTAAACCCAACCCACAGCACTGTACCTGCTACTAAGAAGAAAATTACCTCAGTCCAAGTCAAAACCAGAGCACTGATCCATCTAACCTGTGTGGGCTTCTCTTGCAAGGCATTCTGTGGGGACATTTTGACTGAAAAGCTTTAGACTGTGGGACTGATGAAGACTGTAAAAATTTATATCCACTTCTGAAGGCCAAAACTAGTGAAGGAAGCATACAACACAGATGTACTTGAATCTGAGATTTCACATGATACTATCACAAGTTTGTCATGTTACTTCCTTTATGAAACACTTATTTCATTCCATCATCTACCCAAAGACCAATTTCAGCCCTCCTGTCTTGCCCACACAGTAACTTAAAAAGCATCTCTGTGGGATTAAATTAATTACGTTTACGTGCAATCTTCTCATTATTCAATTTGTAAGTTTTCTAAAAGATAAAAAAAGTTCACTAGATGGGACAGATGACTCTTCAATCACAGTAAGAAGTACTAATTAAATCCCATATTGCAAATGAACAGTATTTCATTGTCTTTGCAAATGTTACTGTTAGGAGTCTGTACCTGCAGTGCTCAAGATAGATGTTTCTAATTCTTCCCTGCTATTTATAACAAGGCAGCCTGATCTTACTTTCCTTACAGTCTCCAACATGAAATTATTTTTTGGTCATTATGAGTCAAGGTGCATTACTCACCTGGAATTTAGAGTGATTTTTTAATATTGTTTAATGTGCCTATGGAATAGCTCTGCATTTATTCTGGTCTCTTATTTGAATAGGTCTTAGAGCCTTGATTAAGATTGATACTCCAGGCTCTAAAAATTGACCAATCATGTACAAATCTCAGACAAAGTTTAAGATATCAAATACAGTACCTCAGACAGAGCAGAAGAATATGCAGAAGTTTTGATTCCCATTTCCTGCACATGTCCATTAAGATACAGACCTGACAGATAGATAAATGAGAACCTGTGATCCACACAACACCAGTAACTTCACTCAACAGGGCAAGAGGCTGCACATTTAGGAATGATGTTTTAAAAATTTAGATGAATAGAACTTGCTTCACTGAATGCTCATTCGTTCCACCGGCATCTTCATTAAAGAATTGTGTTCTGCTCCAGATTAAATGGTTTTCCTTTCAATTTGAACAGGGACTAAGAGGCGTGCAAAATTATTCCTTTTAATTGATTCTTTTTTCACAGTTAAAAGCATTTTTCATTCAGGATTTCTGAGATGGTTTGCATGAAAAAGAGCCTAGACAGTGCTTACAGCCTGGCAGATGTGCTCAACTTTTCAAATCTTCAGTTTCTGTGTCACAAACCTGTATTGCACTTACAATCACCTGATTTGAAAGGAAAATATTGTATTTTTTTATTATTTTCTTTAAACTAATGTTCTGTGCCTTTGCAGACTATGAGGGGTTTTTTCATACTTTAGAAAAGATAAGTATATTTAACTGATTATGGTCATTTTGCTGAATGCCATGTGAAGGTTATCACAAAAAGTGAAATATTTTCTTCAATTTAGAAACTCTTTGTTCAGCAATACTCTAAATACCTTCTTTCTATTCATTAATTAATTGTCTCAAAAGATAAAGCAGACAGATTGGGCAAGATTGATATCTGATCATAGGTTAGGCTTTAGAAATACTGGCAATCTGGATCCATATTTGTTTAGTTTAGAAGTGCAAAATCACTCCAATTTTCCACAGCTGTAAATTTACAGTCTTAATTCAGACCTATTTATTTAAAAACTTCTGATATATAACAAAATTTTAGCTTTAGAAGTCACGTAATAAAAAAGCTTATTATGATGGCAAGCCCTGAATGTGTAAATACTAAATTAAATATCCAGATTTTATATGCAGCCAAAAAAATGAATATTTCTTCTGTAAAAATATACCATATTCTACCCTTCTCAAGCATATAAATCATAACTCCAGAGAAAATGAGAGACTTAAAATAGATTAAAATTGATGTGAGAAAAGACTTGAAATTACAAATGTTGCACTGCCATCCACATAAGTATTTTCTTTTAATTTAATTAAATCTTATAATAGTGATCTCTGTATTTATATCAAAAGTTTGTCTAAACAGACTGAAAATATATGGTAATGGTGTACAGAAATAGAGTCTACGCATTTATGGAGGGTAATGATAAAGCTCATAAGAGAGGAAGCTGGAACACATGGAGTGGAAGATGTCCTCCCGCCAGACAGTTAGGATTCAGATGCCCATTAAAATCTCAGCAACACAAAGGAAATAACAAGAAGTGTTTTTCTTCCGCTATTTCACCGTGACAGTTTGCAACAGCATGGAATATTCTGAAGCATGCGTTATAGAATGAGTCATTCCCGTTGACAATTTTGGCCTGGTCTCCCTTTTGATGGCTTCACCACTCAGTATTTCATTCAAGATCTACCCATAAAGAGTTTGATTCATGCATTCCAAGCTACCTGACCTTGGCTTCAAGCCATTACGTATCATGCTTTACCAGTACAATTGAATGGCAAATTAAAGAATCTTAGAAAAGTCAACCTTAAAGGGAGCTGAGGGAAAAGCGATGAGATTAATTAAATGAAAAACTCTTTACAAAAAAATATGACGAGAGGTAAATGAAATGCTGATCATTATTAAGAGATTTATAAGAAAATATGGCATATTTAGAAAAATCCATAAAGTAAAGGACTAAGCTATCTTTTCATCACCAGAGTAAAAGGGAAAGCAAACTATGAATGCTGCATGCTGTGGAATTAATTACCCACTTCTACCACCTTGTGGAGACACAATATTAAATAATATGCAGGTCTGTTTACGAAAGAAGAGCCATCAAATGACTATATAATAGGCTGACATCTGACAAACATTTTATGAGCTATTATAACCTTCCTGTGAAGAAGGGACTCTTCAGGAGTATCACTCTGAAGCGTAAATATGAACAGCTGTGGGATTTTTGCACTGATTAAATGCTGTGAACCATTCAGCATATATTTTACTTTCAATAATACCACTTTGCAATTTAATAAAAAGATCTCTTAAGGGAGTGTGGACACCTAATTCTCCCACATGGAATGAAAAGTCTGTGCAGTCATCTTAGTATCATGTTTGTACCTGGAAGAGATAACAACTATGGACACAGATAACCTGATTGACTTTTGTTTGTAAGTTGTCAGAGGTCACAGACAAAGTCCTGAATTAAGAATGAGGGGGAATTACCTAAATGGTAGAGCACTTATTTAGCATGAGACAGGTAGCAGGATTTATGCCCACATTCTCCAGTGTTTTTTCCCTATACTCAGCACCAGCGAAGTTGCAGCTACAATCCCCAGTTTTCAGCCCCTCAGTACAAGATAGACATTGAGGTTCTGGAGCGTGTCCTGAGAAAGACAACAGAGCTGGCGAAGGGTCTGGAGAACATGTCCTGTGAGGTGCAGCTGAGGGAGCTGGGATTGTTTAGCCCAGAGAAAAGGAAGCTGAGAGGGGACCTTACTGCTCTCTACAAATACCTGAAAGCAGTCTGCAGCGAGGTGGGACTGGCCTCTTCAGCTAACAAGGGACTGAGCCAGTGGAAATGCCCTCAATTTGCCCCAAGTTCAGATATTTGGGAAATTTTTTTCAGAGGATGAGTGGGCAAGGAAGTGGCTGAGTTGACCATACTTGGACATGTTGGAAAGGCTTTTGGATGTGGTGGACTTGGCAGGGCTGGCTTAATATTTGAACTCAATTTCTTGGAGGTCTTTTCCAACCTTAATGGTTCCACATCAGTTCAAAATTGATGCCCATACCAGCAACAGTAAAGGTAACAAAGTTTTGTGTGATTTTGTGTTTTGAGAGCTTCTGTTGATGAACTGGATTCTAAACTCTTGCCCTGAGCTTGTCAAATGATATTATTGTAAGTATGAAAGCTCAGAAACAGAATCAGTGGGAAGTGGAGGGAAAGCTGATTTCCCTTCCTCATTTCTGCTGCCTTATGTCTAGTCCATTACCCAGCATATGAAAAGTCCTCGTGAGCTTAATTCAAAGTTGCATCCAGTACACATCATACTTCCATGAATCTTTTCTGAGGTCAGTGTTGATAACCCTATTATACAGAAAATTGAGACTATATTACAGTAAGAAGAAGTACTGAATTCAGAATGGGAAGGTGGGGGGTTTTGTTTAGTTGGCTTTTAACATTGGGCAAAATCTGGTGTGGTCTCAGGGAAAGAGTGTGCCTTAGTGACAGGTGTGCTCCTAGAAAGCATCTGGAATGAACCCAATTCATGATATCTTATAAAACACAGTGCTGTGAACCACAGCATGGTGAGTGGGGACAGTCAGCTAAAATGCACTGCAGAAGGGCATTCCTGAGTGGAATGAAAGCTGTAGGCAAGCCTCCAGATCAGTCTTCTGGATGCCAGGAAGTTTTCAACATCAGAGGAAGAATGTCATCACTACAGAGGCAGTTTCCACACATATTTCAGGCTACCCTGAAATGCAAATACTCTAAGGATGTTAAAGGAAACATGAATATGTTACTCCAAGGTTCTAATTATCTCCAGAGCGCTGGTGTTGCAGTCAGCAGTAGGAGTTCTCATATCAGTCTCATTCCATCCATTTTTAGTTCAGTTAATATCTTTTTAAAACCTACAGGTACTTCTCAACACTTTTTTTTTCTTGCTCATTATTAAGATTTTGCTACTGATATTTCGCCAAAAGTATTTCATAAAGCAACTGCACAATATGTTCATATTCGGTATCTCTCACAAGAGATCTCCCCCCCGTGGCAGCTTAAATATGATTATGTCTTTTCTTAGATTAATTAATCTATCATCTAAACCCAGCATCATCTGCATGATGAAAGTCCTTTATGCTCTCTGATTTTCATTCTTCAGCCTTGCTGTATTCCAGCATTTTAATAGGTTGTGAAAATATCCATCAAGGATTTAACCAGCAGGTAGTTACTGTTTGTGTAATGCCTTTCACTCTCCTTAAGGTCTGTTGGTCATGGTGGAAAAGCCTGATATACTGAAATTACCTTATATCTGACTTTTTTTTTTTTTTGGTTGGTTAGCTGGTTTTGTTGGTTGGTTGGTTTTGTTGGTTTGGGTTTTTTTGCTGTTCCATGAAGTTTGCAACAGTGGATACAAGAAGAATTTTTGAAAATCATAGTTTGTTCTTTATGTCTAGCTTCAATCTCTGTATAGAATTCATATGAATAAAGGTCTATATTTGACATCCTTCTGACAATAAGTACAAAATCCCTGCAGCAGGGCTAAAGGGCTGTGACTCAGTGAAATTGCAAGACTAAAGGTTTAAGGCATTGATCACAGAACCAAAGCCTGCCTGAGTTCAAGGAACATTTGGACAATACTCTGAGGCACATGGTATGATTATTGGGGCTGTCCTGTGCACAACCAGGAGCTGGACTTGGATGATTCTTGTGGGTCCCTTCCAACTTAGGATATTCTGTGACTCAATGATTCTGTGATTTTAATTACACTGAGACCCTTTCAATTCCTTCACGTTCTTGGTTGGAAAACTATATGAATATCTCTGCATCTCTGCACCTCTGCACCAGAGAAGATGGTGGAAAACAATGTTAAAGAAGAAAACAAAAGAGAATCTTTTATCCTTTAATATGAAACAGTCATTAGATATAAATGTTTTGCATAACATGAGCCATTTATTAAATTCAGATGAAAGTCTATATTGACACAAATTGAGATGTATTTGTATCTTTCAATGTCAGAAGCCAATTTATTTCCCTAAAACTGATATTCTACTTTGCTTAATGAGAATGCTCTTCTTGTGGATAACAGCTGACAAGCTGGGCTAATTTAAAAATGCTTTAATGTATATCTATCTCAGTGAAAACTTACTACAAGATTTTCATAATGGAAACTATTTTAGACACAGCTGATGAAGTTTTAAATAACATTATACAATAAAATCACTTAGATCACCTAAGGTAATTTCTTTATTTTAGCATAGAAATTAAAGGAAAATTAAATCTATTTCTCAACCTATTAATTTTACTACAATCACAAATTCCAATTTAGCATTTTTCTTAGCAATAAAAAAACTTTGAAATTGAATTTTTTACAATCATAGTAGAGCAACCTTATTCTGCATTTGAACTGAATCACTGCATTAGTGTAATTGTCACTAGAAATTTTGAGAAGAGAGTAGATGTTCTTTTAGATATCTCTTTCAATAATCATATCCTGAAGATTTGATTAATCAGACTAAATTAAAATAATTTTGATTTCATTTTTCATCAGGCATACATAATATGGCAGCTATCCAGGAAATGAAAATGAAAATTTGTTCAGAGTATATCTATGTGGAATAAAGCTGTGAATAGCATCAGTTTTCCAAGGTAATGTGAAAAGGTGATTCTTATTGCAAACTGAAAATTGAAAATTAAAAACCTGGTTATAAACAATTTGTTTGCCATGGGGAGATTTTTGATATTGTTGTTGATGTTTGTGCCTTACAAGCCAACAATCCAGCCTTTATATATTGGCTGAAAATTTAAGGAGCTGGTCTTACCAAGATTAGTAATGAAAGTTGTTCTATTCCTATTTGCTTCATCTTTTCACCAATTAGTCTTCCTTTCTGAATTATTCCTGATACTTGTAGAATAAAACTTGAGAACCAGTATCATAATAACTTACTTTTCTCAAGCAGCTGTGTATTTCACCTGTTGTGCCACCGTCTCAGGTGGCTTTTACAAATGAATGTCAGCAAAACTGCAAGCCAACAGTCTATTAGTAGCTATTTCATCAAAGAGAGTGTGAAAATTGACTTTGATTTAAGAGTGAGTAATTAAGGAATGGAACAGGCAGAGATCAAACAATCTACTTGCTTACAGACTAGTGGACCCCAGAACAGCAAAGCAATCACACAACACAAAGATCTCTGACCTGTGTCTTCATGCAATGTTTTAATTTCTAAGGGTTTCAGCCCCAAGCTCTTACACCTGAAAAAAAGGACTCTGCTCACATGTATTATTTTGGCCTGGTGCTCATGAAAACAGAGTTTTTAAGATTACTTTATCTTTTAATCCTAGTGGATGCAAATTGCAGATAAATTTAGAATTTCCTGCTAAAACCAGAAATGCCAACCAGGTGATAAGAGCATTTTAAAAAATGTAACAGCTCTGAAGTGCATGATTCAAGTCCTGGCGAAGCTTTGGTCATCAGTTCTTGCTACTCCCAGCCCAGTAAGATGTGTGAGTGGCTGAAAAAACTCCTATGCCCCACAGTCCAGTTCACTAGTAATCATTCTGCCATTCTGTGATGCTGGAAGAGTCCAGTCAAGCAGTCAAGATCACAGAAATCACAGTCAAGACCCACAGAAATCATAAACTTCCTGAAGCTTTGGGGTTTTTCTAATGTGATAAACTCTATGCTGATCTAAGCACTAACTGAAGGAATACTTTAAGGCAAGTTCAGGGATCACAGAACAACAGAATATGTTGAGTTGGAAGGGACCCACAAGGATCACAGAGTCCAACTCCTGCACACCACTATCCTCATGTGCATGAGAATACTGAGATCTCACATATTAAAAAAACAAGGAAAGGAGTAGAGATGTTGACCAGGTGGGTTCCTGCTTGGGAACCTACATGGCTGTAGTGGTGAGACTTCTAAGGTATGCAAGGTATGTCACCTGTCATCTGACCTTACTAAAAAGTTCAAGAGTTCATTTCCTCCTCATAGTGAAAAAGCATATTTCTTTGATAGATGTTACACTTCTGTTTTAGAAATACCTACTCTTGCCCTGTTCCTCACAGTGAAATTTCCTCTAACTTCCTCAATGCAAGGGAAATGTTGGTTTCTTATTTGAAGCACTAAGTTACATCTTTCCTCTGTGATGGGTAATTAAAGAAAATAGGGACTATTCCACACACTGCTAAAAGTTGTTGAATTGAAAAACTGTTGAAATAATGTAATTAAGTGCTTGAAATCTTGTACTGAGTCCGTAGAGATTTCTTCAGGTTTGATACATTTAATTTTCATTCAAATTGAGCATATTTTATTTTCTTTAATAGTTTTAGATAAGATGTGGCAATTAATGGTTATTTAGAAAAATGTAAAATGGCTTTAAGAAAATGTTTGGATTTTTATTTTATTTTAGATCTTTTACCCAATTCCACGTGTCTCTAATCACATTACACAACCAGGCTCATTCCTTTTCTTAGGATTATTCCAGCATATTATGAAGTAGTATTATTTTGTCTCCAAAATAATATTGTGGAAAAAAAATTAAATACTGGTATGCCAGAAGAAATCCAGCAGGCATATTCAACCTGAATGAAAACTGAATGGAATGTCCATTATTTACAATTTGCATTAAGCAATGCACCCTGTAGACCTTCTAGGGAAGTTAAACATTTACATAGCTCAGATGACTTTTTCATTAGAACTGGGGAGTGTTTTTTGGATGACTCAGTGTACCATGACTACCCATTGGAGGGCAGAAGACTGAGAAGTTTCTTTCTGAACTAAGAGTCAAATAATTCTCATCTGAGGCTGTGCACAGTTCAATATTATTAATGCCAACCACCACAATCCTGCAGAGTACAGATGCGTGTTCAGTCATGGAAATTTAAATTAATTTAGGCTTTGAACACTGAGCTATTTTTCCTTTCTCTATGGATAGACATATCATAGAAATGCTCGACAGGTTTCTTCTATTTCTTCACTATGGTCAGGATCTTGGTGAAGTCAGAATGCACAAAACATGAGAGTCTGTAGGTGCAGACATGCACAATCAAGCTGGGCACCACAGAACAAAGGTGAGACTAGTTCCTGCCCAAAGAATTGCCAATATAATTAAGAGAAATTAAAATAGATAATACAATGAAATCTTGGTGTCATAAATATTTTTACTTATTGACTTCATCTCCAATTATGTAAATTTGATTCATGATCCTAATCATGAAAATACAATTTGGTATGTCAATAGTAGCAGGATAGGATAAAGGAGAGAGGAATATGAGTTGCATCCCCACTGCATCTTAAATCCAGAGAAGCCAACACAGAAAATAAAGTAATTCAATGCATGTTGTTTTGTCATACCGTGGAGATACAGTTTAACAAATGAACAAAGTTTTATTGTGAAGCCATTCTTACAAAGTGAATTTTTCTCAGCCTTTCATAACATTGAGTTTTTAGGCAGTAAAGCTGTTTTTAAGGGTCATTGCATTACACTAGCTTCTGGGCATATGACAAACTTCACTGTTCCAATGAAAAGAAATAAACGCAGATCACCAAAGTTTAGATGATGACATACAACATGTCCTTGGGAAAATCAACATTTAAAGTAAAAACCAACTGCTGTAACCCAGCTTGTGTTGGAGTACTCCATACTTCCAACACCACTGTAACAGGTTTTTTTGCATTAATCCACACAGCCATTCAAAGTGCTAAACAACAGTGCCTTCAAGCAGGATTTTGACACTGTTGAATTAGGTTTAGTAATGTACAGCAGAGTAAAATGATGTATTACATTAATTTATTTATTTTTTTAAAAGAAGTAACTCACTGAGTGAAACTCTCTTTTGAACCTCTGCAAGCTTTTTTATTTGAGTGAGGTGGGAGTATGCTCTTCAGCTGAACAGAGCCCTGTGTGACTCAACTCTGCTTGTACAAACTGTCAGATACAAAAAAAATTATGTGTCTTGTTTGCATTATCATGCACAGAGATGTTTACCACTTCATACTTGTTTTTCCTAAAAAAAACTAATACACATTATATCAGCTGTGCTACCAACAAATGTCTCACCAAAAACTGTAGTTAAGACAAAACTAACACACAATATTTAAACTGTGTTTTTATATATTTACATTTTCTAGCAAGATGTTTTTGAAACATTTTGTGCAAGTTAGATGTAAATGAGCAATAAAAGTCTTCTTGCTCTTATGAAGAAATATCTCCTATGACACATGCATTTTCTCAATTGTGAAAATATTTTCTTACTGAGAACAGCTCACATTTGCCAACTTCTGTAGGATTATAGATTACCCACATCAAGCCAAACCCCGGACTCTCATTCACTGGGCTACACTTTTCATTTACAGCAGTAAAAATCTAGGGAAATTCCTTTATAGGAATTTACTCTGATGACAGCTTTACAGTGCTCTACTGTGAAAAGGATTTTTAAACCTTTCAAGCCTCTCTTCTAATCCCGTTTCCAAAACATTGCCAAGATTCCGTTGCCCTCAGAGAGAAAAGAGTATAAAATTATAACAAATTTAGGCATTCCACTTAAAAAATATTAAGCACGCTTATCCCAAAAGGTTGTGCAAAACAAACAGAGTTAGAACGACTTACCTAGAAGATCCCATTATTGACTAATTTACTTTCCCATTATACTGGACAAAATGAAATACCACACTTCATCGATTTTTCTGTCTCTTTTTTAAAGGAAGACAAGCTGGCATTTTTCACAGGCAACCTGAAGTGGCTTGACCAGCAATCTAAGTGCAACATGAAATGGTTTTCATACCTAGACACAGTGAAATATTTGAATCTTATGGGGAAGATTCAGAAACCAAAAGATCTTGAGCTGTTGGCACATGATGACAAAGAATTAGCACCAAGCAGAAAGCAAAATTATGATTTAAAGGGAAGTCAACGGTTCACACTAGTTGTAGCAGACCAAATCTCTCCATCCTGACTGTAATTGGCACCCCAGACCTGCCCCAGGTTCCCTGTGACCCTGACACTGCTCAGCATTTGTGATGGCCAAAGAGAGGACAGTCTGGGACAGTACAATGACCATATCATGGTCCATTCAGTACATCTGGGACCAGAGCACGAGAGAGACTGTCATGGCCAAATTCTCCATTTGGGGGCAACTCTAAAGCCCATTTTCATGTTTCTTCAGCTCTGACTATAGTTTTAAGCACCACTTTGGGCTGGTGGCTGATTTAGCTAGCTTTCAATGAAGACAGCAAAGTTAAATCTAGATTACAGGGGGTGTCAGCACACAGGTGCCAAAGGCATTCCCTAGTTGCCAATGAAGAGAAGAGAAAGCTCAGCCTGCTGGAGAGCTGCAGGTGTTTGTTGTCACTGTGAATTTTAAGGAAAGCTCTGAGGAGCTGAAATGTCAGCACACATCCTTACTCCACACTCTCCTTTTTTTCTGTTGAACAAACTCTTAGATTTCTTAAATAACAAGGTTTTGTACCAAGATGGAAGGTCAGTGAAGTAATTTGGGCACTGCAGGCATTTGCCATTTAAGGGGAAAGAACACAAATTAGAACATGACAGAGACATAAAAAAAGTCAGATTATCACAAGGACAGGACAGACACACTGAAAGGACAATACTAGCTATAGAGGGCAACTGTCACCCCTGCAAATATGAGTGAAGAAAAAGCAGGAAAGATTGGCAGAGAACTGAGGAATTAGGGGAATTTTGAGGCTGATACAGAAAGCAATAAATAAGAAAGCTGAGAGATTCTTGTTGTTGTTCTTTAGTTCAGGGGGAAAAAAGGGAAAAACTGTGGTATAAAACTTATATATGTGTATTTGTTTACATTTAAACAAATTCACATAGATGAGGCACAGTCAAATCCTGGTCTGGGCTGCCACAAATAACCCCAGTTTTATTCTGGCATTTGGATTTTTCCACACATAGCTCCCAAGAGAAAGCAAACTTTGTCCTGTCAGTTTTTGTGATCTGCTGTTAGCTTAACTGTAGGCATTATTACTTCAGGTCGATTGATCTTGTACTAAATTTGTTATTTAGCATTAAGAGCTTTTCTTTCTTCCTCCTTTACTCCCAGCTCTTTGTATGCCTGTGTATATGTACACAGGTAAAGATCCCACATTGCCTATATTTTAGCTGGCCAAACAGGCCATTTCTTTTTAGACTTTTCTCAAAAGACCGACCTTATTCACCCTGAAGGTTTGCTCCTATTCCCATTTGAGCTTCTCTCTTCTGAACACAAATGTCCTTCAAATTAGGGGCTTTGTTAGATCCCTGTGACAAAACTGAGTTTCCCTGACATTACTACTATGTGATCAGTTCAAAGTGAGAGTGAAAACCTTTTATTAAACCCTGGCTGCAAAAATTGTCCCTTAGGTCTCAGTCTAGAGCTTCAGCCCAGGTAGTTTTATGCCAAATGCACAGTTATGATCTCACCATGCCCAAGAAGATCCCACAGATACTCAAGGCAAGCCATGGGCATAAAAAAAAATGAGTGAAAATGTAGTCAGACAAGCAGCAACTGCTTTAGCTGTGAAGAACCATCTCATATTGTCTATAATCTATACTTTTGGAGTGAGATCAGCACATATTTGTAGGCAGTTTAGTGTCAGCTTATCTTGTAGCATAGAACAAGTCATTCTTCTTTTGGCTTATATTGTGAGATATTTTATTGTGAGTCATCAGCTGGGACGTAATGTAAGACTGAACAACTATATTTTATTATCATTTGCACATTATTCCCATCTCCTGAAGGTTTAAAATTATGTCTGTCTCCCAAAGGAAAAGAAAAAAAAAAAAAAAAAGAGAGAGAGACATTGCTTGCCAGTGAATGGAGTGTGTGAATCAGGGGTCAGAATCAAATGTTACAACTAGTAGCTCTCTAATGGTGTGTGAATGATTCTTCTTGGAAGAAGTGACTCAAAGCAGGCTTCTGTTTTAGTTCACATGAAAACAAGTGAGTGAGGTTTCTTAACAAAATTTACTTTGTTCCTCACAGCTAGAAACGAGTCAGAAAATCATCAGTGCAGAAGCAGCTTCTGAAAATGGTTGTTAGGATCAATTCTAGCTTTACAGAACAGTAAATGAATTTAAACCAGTTGAGTTATATGACTAAAGACCTGTAACAAATTAACTGACAAAGATCTCAGACAAGCAGAAATATGAGCAGTTCCAAGAAATTTTGAAGAAAGACAAGGATGGGAAAAAAAGATTATTCAGGCAATTAGTTAATTGAAACCTATGTTTGTGGCTGGTGTAGAGTGTACAAATTACAGATTCTGTATTTTCTGTTGTTCTCATTTATGTTGCCTCATCATTTTTGCTAAGTATTTTATTTCTTTCATATTAATTTGGCTGTGATTTCCCAATCAGGTGCAAAAAACCTCCCTCCTTATTGAAGGTGCTTCGGTAAAAGGCTTCAAGGAAGTGTTTGAGAAAGCTGGGCTGATAGAAGAATGGTAGAAGGAGTAAGGGAGAAGTAGGGTGACTTCATTGTTATCTGGCATTTCTGCCATTTTAAGACCAGGAATGTATGTAAGATAATTAATAAAGTGGTTACTTATACTTCTTGATTAAAAGAATTTTATTTCTAATTATAATTAAAGACAGAAGAGAATTTTGTGCTCTTGCTTGACTGAGCTTTTGTGACTACAAACTCAGAGAGAGGCAGGTGGAAAACACTCAGTGTATTCAAGTGAAAAATGTCCAGTTCCAATGCACGAATTTTCCCGAGACTTTAATAGTTTTAAATTTTAATAAGGGAAGGATTTTTATCACTTTGAGGACTGCTCCCATGGCACTTCTAATGTTACATCATATAAAGACTGTCTTCATAAGGAAATTGGCTAGCAGAACTCTGGTGGGAAAAGTACATCACGCAGCTATGGTGATGTAAATCCCTATGCAGGCACTTTCTGCATGAGTACCAGTGCTTTTCCAGTACAGTTCACCACTTTACCAAGTAACACAAATTCTGCTGGCCTTGCTGTTGCAATGCAGTAATAGCTTTAGAATTCTACTGCCAATCTGCCCTTAAAAATAAGACCAAAATACTTCTACCTTTTTTTGTGATACAGTTACACTGGGGAACCCTGATTTTGGCATCATTTATACTAATCTACAATACAGAATTCAGTATAATGAAACTAATAAAGACACTCTACATGCAACAACTTCCCAACAACTTCCTGTTACTTCCTTTATTTTAATAAGTAATTTTTGTTATGCATGTTTAAATATAGATGCTTAGAAAACCACACTGTGCTGTAAGTAAATAGCATCTTCATAGACCAAAATAACTCAGCAGCAGAGTAATCCATACTTCAGTCAGATGGTTCACTCAAAAAACCTGTCATTAAGCAATGGAGCAAGATGAGATACAAAAGTATGCATTCACAACAATAGCAAAAATTGTAAGTTTTTTTTAAAAAGTGATTTTTTGACGTTACAGTGGATGCTGGTGAAGGCAAATAATGAATATATGGATTAAGTCAAAAGAAAACAGTTAAAATAAAATTTGAGAATGTCTGAAAAAGGAAGTAGAAGTGCATAAGATGGACAGCAGGAGAAGAATAATTGATCAAGTTAGCAAAGCAAAAGGAGAAGTGATAGTTCTGGACTAAGGAACAATGAAAGGTGCTGGGAGACACTGAAAGAGAGCAGAAGTGGGAACTTTACTACAAATAGAAATTGAATTAATGAGAAAGCTCTTTAGGCAACAAGAAACAGAAACTAATTTCTGCTTTGAAAACAGAAAACTGGAAAAATTTGAAAAATAAACCAGCTGCAGGGGAAAAGAGCAATTGATAAAATGAACAAAGGACAGAAAGTGTGACAGAAGAAGCAACTGAAGAAGGGAATCATGTGAGTAATGCTAGTTCTTGGAAAAAGGTCATTAGCTCCAGAAAATGGATCAAACTACACTTGCTTCTTCAATAAAGTTGATAGAACTGTGGCATTGCTTCCTAAAACTGAAGAAACAATAGAAAAAGCAAGTTGTCCCTCACTGACAGACTCCGATTGTCCTGTAGAACTTAACTAACATGTAAATTAGCTAAAAATTTGGGCAGTAGAGTAACTTTGAATCTGCTAATTGTTTGTACTGTTCATGGCAATTGTACTCCACTGGGTGCAATTATGATTGTTTATTGAATAATTGCTGTCCTTGTCAAATGTTTTCTTGAATATTTGCCTGCACTGTATAACATTTTTACTGAGTAACTGTCTGCTGTGCATAATAGCTTCACTCAGTAATTGCCTACTCTGAATAATGTTTTCACTGAATCATTTCCCAATCAATGTAATGTTTTACAGCATGATTTTCTTTTCTGAGTCATGTTAATGTAAGTTAGTTGCTGTATTACATATAAAGTTACTGTTGGATCAAATCCAAGTTTGTCTAAGTGCAGTGCATTTTGGTAATTTCAAAGCCTGTGGTGGTGATGGTGTTATTTCCCTTTTAGATAAGGTAGAAAGGGGTAGCAGTGGGAATTTAAGATTAGAAGGCCGGAGACATAATGTGCTAAGAGAAGGAGGTTGCCTTCAAAGAAAGAGGGAGGAAAAAATAGCAAAAGTGGGCAAAAAAAGTAAGAACTTAGGGGAGGTAACTGAACTCTGAGAAAGGAATTCTAGGAGAAAGGAGAAACAGACAAAATGAAGACAGACTGTAAATGAGTAGGCTAAGAATCAACCCAAGGGAACAGTAAAAAGCAGAATTAAATGAAAGTAATACATACCAATGATGCAGACATAATGGTCAACCTGATGTTCTCTCACTTTGCCTCTGCATTAGAGTAACCTTATAAAATTAACAGCTAATACTTTGCAGTGGAGAGAATAAAGGTGTTAAACACATCCTAAGGTACAAATGACAGTGTTACCATTGCAAGGTTAAATCCTTTCCCTTTTTCTTTACTCAGCCTTGGGCTCCACTTCTGCAACATAGAGAAATTAGACTGGAAAACAATTGTGCTACTGTGGAAATAGTTAACTTGCTGAGGAAATTTTCTCTCAGCTTGGGAGCACTGGGCTCTGACTTGTCTCTGTCCATGCTGGTGGTCAGACTGGAGCCAAACAAGAGCAGAAGCTAACACCTGAATATCCCTCCACCTCGGCTGATGTGTGCTCATAGGAAACTTCTGTAAATTCTACTAACTTGTTACACTTCATGAGTTTGCTCATTTATTCCCTTCTTCAGCTGTAATTTTTCAGTAGATTAGAGTGGACTGAATCAGCTTCCATATATGTTATTCTTTCCTGTTCTTTTCAAAAGGTGGAAGAATATTGTCTTCTTATATATAAACATGCATTATTACAATCCTTATTAGTTGGGGTCTATTCCTGCTATAGGTCAATTGACCTTACACGACCTCACATGAGACTAAAAATAAATTTGTTCATTTCCTGCTCTGAACTTCTGTTTTGCATATGCTTTTGTAAATGAAGTCTACTTCTTTGTTTCCTGTCAGGGATGATGCTGCTCCACTTAGTTTTCTGATGTCTTAAACTATATTGCAGAATCACATGAACAAATAACTAATATCTGAATGTCATTTTGAGAAGCAGTCTGATAGTTATTTTCTTCTTTAGTTTCTCTGTCTACATACTTTCATTAATGATGTTCTGTAAACACTTTTGCACGAGACAATACTTTCATTGTATTGCGGAATTTAAAGATGATGGCTGTATAAAACACTTGAGAATTGGAGGTAGCCAGGAAGCCCAGTTCTTCCTCCATTGTTATCATATTGCTTAATAAATCACTTCCATGAAAAGAGAACAATGGCAATGTGTCTGATGACAAAGGAGTTGCATTGGTATTAGATCTCCTGCCTATTTCTGCCCAATTCACATATTACAGCATGAATTCAATATGCTTATTACTTTTTAATGACATTAATAAATTGTGAAAGCAGGTCTAACAAGACAAGCTCTGAGAGCTTTGAAACAGTAAGATTTAAGACAGAATATGCAATAAGTATATCAGTATTTCACACTTAACTATATAAGAACACCTGGAGCAGTATTCAATAAAAGAAATTACATCAGTCTTCAGTACATTGGCCTTCTGTGCCAAGGGGCACAAGAAACCTTCTGAAATATACATTATAAAGTTGATTATGATTTTGGTCTTGCTGTTGGATAGACACCAGTAAATATAAGAAAAAATAGTGCAAATTTTTTTGAGTTTTCTCTGCTTCCATCTCTTTGGGATAACTCACTAGGAGTCAGATTTGTATGCAGAGCTTTCAACTGAATATTTCTTTGTATTATGTAATTTTTTAATAAATAATGATAGCCATTGAACATTACCTTTATAAGCCATGACTTAATAGCTAAACTGAATGTTTTAAAACTTGTCATTTAAAATCATGACAAGACTTGCCCTTCCCCATGAACTTGACCAGAGGTCTGTGATGGGTGGGTACCACATTCCCACCAGGGAGTTCTATCACTCCCCTCCCCAAATAGCACACAGGAGAGGAAAAAAGATGGAAAATTCCTTGTAGGTTGAGATGTTTACTGAAGCACAGTGTTCCTTGTACCACAGTAGGCTCAATGATATCGTGAAAATTGATGAACAGTGCTTCTCCAGCAAGGTTTGATCTCCACAGCCGAATAACATTAAAATAACATTTTACGTTGTGGAACGGCAAGAACAGAAATAGAAAATGCCAGAATATTCCTTCAAATATAATATAGCTCTCTACTTCTCACCTAATCCCATCATCCTCTATGAAGTGAGGATTTTAAATGAATGTCATTTTTGCAGTGTTGAAAGGCAAGAACGGAAACAGAAATTCTGAAATGCTCCTTCAGCTCTGCTACAAGTCCCCACCCCTCATGCCACACCCACATAATAGTTCCTACTGGAGTGACTCAATGCACAATCTCTTTTCTCCCAGAAATAGAGTTTCAATCCACTCACAAAGTAGACCCTTTGGGAGATTAACACCACTTCAACCTTGAATTATAAAAAGCAGGAAAATTTCTACATTTAGCCTAATTGTGTATCTTTTCAGAACACCAAATAACCTCAAAGCTTATATTTAGGATGCAGAGGCACTGTGTATGTAACGATTCCCTTACTAAGGGCATAGGACAGAGGAGGCATCACCTCTGCCTTGGGCACAAAGCCTTTACTTCTAGCTCAAGAAGTGCTTGACACAAGTCACTGAAGACTGGAAAGTAATCCCAGGCAGAGAACCACTGTATGTCCTGTTTGCCTAAATTTGGCTTGGTAAAACTATTGTGGCTAAACACTTTCAGTCCTTCTTGTAGGACCAGAAAATGACCACATTTCCTGACTAATTCCTGCCACAGAAATTGATTTCACATGTATGCCAGACATGTTTAATTGGCACTTGTACAGGTAGTCTGGGTGTCCTAGATAACTCTGAGTCTCTACAAATCAACAGTTCACCAACCTCCTTCTCTGTTTTTTTGTTTGTTTGTTTGTTTGTTTTTTAGTTTAAATTCATAACTGTTGGATACCTAGGTTGCATCCTGCAGAATAGAGAGTAATTTAAAGGACCCTACAGAGCACTTTTAGGTGCTTTCTTCTTTTATTTTACTTTCTTCTTTGGTATTACAGCTTTCAATATCTGGCTAATGAACAAGACTTTTCCAAAAGTGTTGGTACCGAAGAGTTGAATTCCTTTCAGTCTTTGAGTTCTGCAGAACTGAGGTGAAGTCTGAGTACTTTCCTCTCCTTCCCTTCCTTTCTGTAGAGTCTTCTCTGTTTCCATGGAGATACAGGTATGGTGCAATCAGCTTTTCTCCCACATGATTTCAGTGAGCTTTTGTATCTAATTAGAATTCATATATGAGTGAACAAAATAAGAAAACTTGGCAGTGATAGGATAGCCACATATTCTAAACTTCAGAACTTCTGTTGGTTTTTTTGAGCCTGCTGATCCTTGAAGTTACCTATAAAAATACGTTCCATTTGAGACTTGGGATGTGTCCTGTGACACAAGTGACTGTACTGATAATTAATGCACAATGTGGCAATGACTTTTGGGAAATTGCTTGCAAAACGCCTATTTGTTGACAGAGAGTGTTAATTGAAGTGCTTGGTGGGTTCACTTAAAATCCTTCAACAGTGGAGCTTCAAGAATAAGTAAAGAATTAGCAAGACTGCCAGGTGATCATACTGCTATGGAATTGGCAGGTGTGGAAGCATGTCCAGTCCTACAGCCATTCATCCAGGCCATGGCTCGATTCAGCTTTGCATAGTCCAAAAGAGAAGAGCCAAAAAAAGGAAATATTTTTAGCCTTGGCCACCATTTCATCTCTGATATCATGGCTCCAAGAGTTGCTTTCACAGTTGTTTTGAAATATGCTCTTTCTAAAATTATCTGGTCCTCAGTAGTTCCTTTTTGATAAAAATAGATGACAATGATTGTCAGTGGGCAAGTTCTGACTTCTATCACCATCTGTTAAATTAAAACAAAAACAAAAAAAAATGTCCTGCGGAGAAGTTCCCTGCTTTTTTGTTTGGAGATTCAAGATCAGTTTTCTCACCAGCCTTGGAGGCCTGCTGTGCCACTCTAATAGTACAAGAAAACCATGGAGCTAGTGAATCCTTCTGGCAAAGGATTTTTCAATCTAAGGAAATCTCTTACTGGCTGTCAGCCAGTGTACACAGAGCAGAAAGCAGCATTGGGCAGAGAATGGTAGATTCACAAAGGATGTTCGTTTCTTGTGGCATTTCCGATTTGTAGTGCAAGAGAATACGAAATTCTCTGCCAAAGAAAAGAGTGCCCTGGGTCTAAAGCAGCCCATCAGGATTGCTGGAGGGGAGCTGGGCCAAGTGCTTGATGATGTTTGATTGGAACACCATCAAGATTGCACCATCTCATTTCAGGTTTGATAAATCCACTTGATAAATCAACTAAGAGCAAGTTATGCTTGACTCTTGCCAAATACAGCAAATGTAGAGCTTCCTCTTCCTCTGGCAGAGTGGGAGTGGGGAGTCAGATTGTAATTTGGTCTTTTGAGCATCTCTTACACAGAGTTATTAGGAAGGATTTCTTCGTGTGAAACCTTAGTTGAAATGCTCACTGTCCATTGACAGTGTCTTACTAATAGGTCTATTTAAGGTCAAGATTTTCCGTGAGGTATTAGCTTTGTCCCAGTCAAGACCTTCTCCTTTTTATCCATCAACTTGGACTCATATATAGAATTTATTAGTTTCACAACCTCGTCCACAATCTGTCCTCAAGGGAAATGTCTCCACTTCAGAGAAGACAGATTCGGCAGCAGATGGTTAAGTGTTATTGCCATCCAGCAAAATCACAGCCACGCAACCCCCTCGAGAACCGACTGCTGAACCAAGGCTTTTTCCTAGGATACAGCTGACCTCAGTACTGACACGTCTGTGGCAGTAACCAGCTTCCCTGTGTATTCATATAATCCCTAGTTTGACCAGCTTCTGATCCTACCCAGAACATCTTTAATCTCATTAGCAATATGCAGTGGGAGTAAATTGAAATTATATGGATTCAATCACGGGGGGAAATAGTATAGATTTCTGACTCCACATATCTACCCACATGTTCTGGGTAGAAAATTAAAGGGTATTAGTTTCTCCCACAAAAGTTTTGTTTCAATCAAATTAAAATTTTCTGTATGGCTCCTTATTGCTCATCAGTAAGAAAATTGTGCTGGTAATTACACTGATACTTGAGAATAAAACATATTGCAAATGGCCATCACTTTATTATAATCACAATAATGATGTTTCCTTGGTAAAGAAGACCTGCATTTCAATATGCAGGAGCTTGTGCCTCCTAATGATATATTTAGATCTGAGCAGTCTCAAACAACTGAAATAGTTATCAAACTGACTACATGACCATTTTTCTTAGAGATTAAAATGGCATATTGATGATGATTACTGTAATCTCATTTTAAGTACCTCATAAAATGCTTGAGAGGTTTGAAGCAATCTTGACTTCAGAAGTTTTCTTCTAATTACAAGCCCTCTATACAATTTTCCAAAGATGATCTACTGTCATTTCATTCTGCCTGGAGAAGGGTGATGTAAAGTAAGGGTAAAGGAGAAACATTCACAGGCTTCAGAAACAGAGCACCAATATCCATCTTTCACAGAATCTGAATGTGAGTAAGGGTAAAATCCTCCACTTTTCTAAGGTCTGGACAGCTCTTCCAAGATCAGTGGTCCGAGTCACTTCTAAAGCTAAGATTCCCTGAACTTATTCACTCAGTTTGGTGAAATATAAGTGAATACAATTAACTGGCCAGCATCCTTGCCAGACACAGTTATTGTAATCCCTTTTCCTTAGACTAGCTGTGTTAGCAAACTGCTGCTCCATTACAGTTACCACTGTTTTTCCCTTATTCTTTAATTTCTGCAAATCTCCCATGATAAGAAGCCATTCATGTAAGTGAATCAATTTTCCTCAATGGGTAGAAACTCTGGGAATGTGCATGGCCTGAAGAACATAACCTAGCAGAGACTAAGCAGCACAGATGAAAGTTCACCCTGGTCTTTGCATAATACTAATGTATCAGTAAAGAGTTTTTGGACTTGTTCTTACCTGGTTAAATTCAGAGAAGTTCAATTCAAATTGTAAATTTTCCAATTTCTTCTTCAGCCCCTGCCCATGACAAGACGGCCGTTTGGTGATATGAAAGTCCCCTTTTGGATTCAGTAAAACGGAGTATGTGATAAGACATCTAATGACATTCCCTAGATAAAGGAATAACACTGATTTAGAATAGTATGGTTGTTAAATTCTGTTGAAAGAATAAGTTTGAGTTTTTTCTCTCAGCTTACATTTCCAACGCTTTTAATAACAACACTTAAGTTTGGGCTTTCAGTCTCCAAATCACTTTTGCTACATCTATTCTTCTTCCAAACTATCATTTTTTCATGTTTTGTTTTGGGGGAGTGGGGGACATCCTATCTCATAACTGCATTTTAACCTTCTAATTCCTACATTATGAGTTCTTTCTGTTCTGAAAATATTGGGGGAAAAAATGCATGTATTGGAGACTTATAAATAAAAAATAACAGGACTACGGGTTTGATAAAAAAATATTTATTCTGTACATATTAGAGTTTATAGCTTTAATTATTCTCAACTAAAACACTTCCTTTTTAGTTCCACTGTCAAACTTGATTCTTTTTAAATTAAAGATTGCCTTCAAATATATGAGTGGGGGAAGTTTTGTTTGTTTTCAGTCCTCAGACTGTGTATGATTTACTTGTACTTTTTCTTGTACTTTTTCTAAAACAGATGTTTTGAGGCAGATAGCAGATTTACAGATAGCAGGTCATATGAAGACAGTCCAGATGTGGGTGGCATAGTTTCCAAATCCCTTTCATTTATGATGGAATGCTTGCCCATTTTTTTTCTCAGTTTTAGATTGCCTAGTTTTAGGATGAACTATGGTTCTATCATAGCACAGGCATAGACTCAGCTAACTGCAACATTGCAGGAATGATGATTTTAATTTTATTTGTCCAAATTTAATTGAGAAAAAAAGAGAACCAATTGAAATTATTATATACATTGAAAGTGGCATTCCTTTTATCTAGTTAGCTATAGAGATGCTCTATCCTGTTGAAACTTCTCCTGTTCCAGATTGTGCTGTTGTGTCTCATCCTCCCACCACACACCACTGTGAAGTCCCCAGCACCACAGCCCCACTGCAGGTACCAGGGGCTGCTGTTGGATGCCCCCAAAGCCATCTTATCTCCAGGCTGAGCCAGTCCTGGAACCACAGCCTCCCCTTACAGTCAACTGCTCAAGCCCTGACTGAACTGCTGTCCCTCCACTGAACTTGCTACAGTTTACTGATAGATTTCCTGCATTTAGTGTCCGAAATCTGGGTGCAGTACCTCAAATGCAGTTTAACAAATCTGGAAAGATGTGAAGAATTTCAGGCACCAAGATAAAAAGCAGAAGAGAATGAGGGAATGTCAGTCCATTCCTTTATCTGATTACAACACCATTATTTGTACAGTTATTGCTGCACCCAGACCCTACTACAACTGCAATCAGTTGCTACATTCATCTTAGAATAATGCCTTGATAAAGAAGCTACCATATTAGGATCAAAGACAAAGAAGAAATCTTAAAAGTCATTTTAAAATCCCTTCAAAATACTGCTCAGGAGTAAACAGAGTTCTAGAAGTGTTATGATTTGAAATTTTGACCCTTTTCTTATCTTGTGTCAGATTTTCACAGATGACCTTGTGGGGGTCATCTCTGCAATAGATAGTAATCTTTGCAGCTAGACAGGTTGTTTTTATATTTTTTAGAGTGTCACATGGTCTCCAGGCTTGATGTCAAATCCTTGGACTTTTTGCACTGCTACTTTAATGAAAACAACAATTATTTTGTCTGACGGAACCCCAAATTCATGTTATGTATTTAAATTGTGAATAAACTGATTTCTATTTTGACATTGCTGCATTGTAATAAATTTCGTTTGCTGGACATTTTCCATGACTGATAGCTTGAGAAAACTTTTTTGACATTTTGAGGGGTTTACTCTTTTTTACGTACAGCTTTATCACTTGGAAAAAAAAAAAAAAAAAAACCAACAAAGAAAAAGCCGAGCTCATAAATCTCTCTCTAAAATCAATAAAAGCAGAAGTAATAAATGATTCTGGGCCTTCATTCATACTAACATGATTCTATTTTCTAAAGAAAAAAAAGTTGTAAGTTTCATTGGAATCCTGGCATGAAAGCTGCAGCATCATGGACAGTATTAGAATAGTACAGAAAAGCTGAGACATAAACTGCAAGATATTTATTCATCTTTTGGAATTTTCCATTCAAGAGCTAGACATAGAGTATTAATTCCTGCTGGGGAACCTCCTTAGAGCAAGCTGTCTCCATGGCTTCAGTAAGACCCTACTTGTATAGCTAACTTTTTAACTCTCATGAATGGAAAGTCCCCATTACAACTCTTCAAAACCACAGTTTTTCTAAAGCTGTAAAATTTCATGAACACTGTATCTTGAAAGAAAAGATGTCATGACTCAATGTCAGCTCCTGTGGATTTCCCTCCTAAATGGGCTCTGGGCACTCTGTAATCTGACAACCACTTCTGCCATTCAGCTTTAAGCCCCATTTCTTTGGTGTTTGCAGATTAACTAGTGATGGCCATCTTCCAGACTTTCCCCAAACATCCCAAAATAAAAGTGGTTTTTCCAATCACTCTTACAGAGTGAGATATGTATCTAAAAGTTATGTATATGCAGTTGAACTGTGTCCTTCACATGAAGACAAAGTTAAAAGTACAGAGACTCAGGCATGAGCATTGAACATGATGACAAATTCAATTGAAGTCGTGGCTGACTTCATGGAATCTGTTGTGTTGTGAAGTCATCTGGCAAGTAGTTCTAAAGATAAAAGCCTAGGGACTTTAAAATTCCTTAGCCAGTGCAAAGCAGAGCTAAAAATATTCATCTTACATAAATATGTTATCAAAAGCCTGACCATGGATACATTATATTCCTACACAGCCTGATGTATAGACCTTAAATGGATTGTTTAGAATGAAGCTTAAAAGCTGAGTGGAAATTCTCATACCACTCTTGAGAATGAGAATGGAACTGAGAACAAAGCAAAATAACTTACAGGATTGATATTCTAAACCCACTTCTCTGGGAAGACATTAAGCTACACCACATGTTATTCCTTGCTTGACCACTTTCGAATCTATCTCTAATATCCCCAACAAAAACCAAGAGGATTTGCCACTTTTCAAAGTTACAAGAGGCTTTAGTAAACTAAACCCTATGCTGGTAGCTGCTAAAAATGATCACAAGAAGAAAAATACCTGCCTTATCTTCATGTCTTCTTGTATCTTTGTGGGTTTTGTTTTGGAGTGGGTTTTTGTTTGTTGTTTGGTTGGTTGGTTTTGGGAGGGTTGTTTTGCTTTGGTTTGTTTTGTTTATGCTCAGCTGTGTGAGCTATCTGAATTGTGCATAAATTTGAAAGGTAACAGAGATGACTTTATAAATGTGAACATTTTTGTATAGAGAAGCCAAAACATGAGGAAAAGATTCTCAAAAATCTTACAATCTGAGGAAAGGAAAATAAAAAATAATAACTGTCAAGGGCAGTCAGGGCTGGCAAGGAAGCTGAATGCAAGGTTAGGCTGACTTAAAATCTGATCCATGGAAAGTAAGGTGAATTTAACAATAATGTTTTTTTGCTTTCATTTTAAAAAATGGACTGAACAATATAACAATGGCCCATCCAAACAAACAAACATACAATTTAGGACAGGATCTCTGTGACCAAGTTCATCATCAGTTCATCAGTTTAATTTGTCCTAAATTGCTTCCTCTTAAGATTAATCTCAAAGAGCTAATCCTATTAAAAGTTAAAGATTAAATTTAAAATTATTAACTGTGGATTTCTCCCTAATGGGGCTAGAGGAGCCCTGGGGAGCACAGCTGTGAAGGCGATGAAAGAGAAGAAAACAGCTCAAATCTCCTTCCTATACTCAAAAATCAGAGAGAAGACAATATTCCAGTTATCTGGGATCATGGGAGTGTTCAGAGTTGCATCAGTAAAGAGAAAGGTAAAATGAAACAAGTGTAGAAGAAACACAGTTTCCTCCCACCAAGTCTGCCCCTGAAGAGCTGTTCTGTAAACCTGGCCATAACTAATTGCTTGCCTGTGTGGGGAAATTTTAAAGGAGACAAGGAGGACAATAGTCAGTAAAGAAGATGTTACTGATATTAGTCAGTAACACGTGGTGTGGGTGGGGGAGTGGGATTCAGAGATTTTGTGTGTGAGGGTGAGAGCAGGGAGTCCTGCATTAGTAACAGGGTTGATCCAGTGAAATGTCCCGAGAAGGTGAGGAGGGCAGCAGTGCACTGGAAGATGGCTTTTGCCTCTGTGTTTTTTCTTTAAGGGGAGGGATGCCTTTTTGACGCCCGTAGCTTCTGAATCACTCAAGATGTTCTGATGGTGAGAGAAAGGGGAAACAGGACAGGATATGCCAATCACAACAAAAAAAAGTCATTTTCCGTATTGTTAGCATGATGTTGGTACTCACTATTGCCACCGTATCTCTTTGCTAGATACAGAACAGTTCTAGGGAGTGTCAATAGATTGATCAATGATATGCCTAAAGATAGACTGATTTGTGTCTGTACTCTCTCCAGTCATGAGTTAGGAAGGCAGTGTTGCTAGGAAGCCAAGAGCAGTGAGATTTCATCTGCAGCAGGAAAACCTGGATACACTGTGCTTCACTCTCTAAATCTCTTTTAAGTCCTCAAAGAAAACACATTTGTTTTTCCAATCTGTTTATTTGTCTTTTCTCTCTGATAGATATACAGAAAATCACCAAAGTTAATGCATGATCTTAAAATATAATCACTCATCTTTAATTTTTAAAAATTATTTTAATCTCCTGGAAAGAGCACTTGTATCCTTGTTCCAAAAATGTGGTGAGTTTTTCAGCTCTACATCTGGCAATAATTTTAATACGCTGATACCAGAAAGAAGATAATAACCTGGGGTCTTAAGCCTACCCTTCTGATCTTAAATAGGGGTCTAAATTAGTAGCTGCACCATAGGTCAAAGAAAGAGCTCTGAAAATGAAACCATTCATGTCAGTGACGAAATGTGAATTTGAAAGTCAATGCAATGTTTGAAAGTCGAAGATAAGAATATTTTAAGTACTTTTAGCCTTAAATATTTAACCTTCAGGTCCTTCCAGACATGACTTGTTTTTCTACAAGTCCTGTCTGAGTTTTTCTCAGAGCTTCTGAGCAGTCCATGATCCAGTTGCCATGCTTTAATTAGTGCTTTCCTCAGCAGAAGGCCAGAAGTGCCTCAGATCAGTGTCACAGGAGGACACTCTTATCCCGAGTTTTAAGAGGATTTTACATTGACTTGGAAATTGTGATTTTTCTTTTGGCCATGATACCTCTGCTGCAGCATTGCCGTGGCCATAAGTGGAACCTGATAATACTTGAAGAGGATATGAAATCTGGCAGAGGAGCCTGGACAAGGCTGCAAAGGCACAGTACAAGTCCCACAGGGCAAAGCTGTAATTTCCTGCATAGATTCTGGTCATTTCCAAAACCCATTTTTCATTGCAAAATCATTTTCAAAGGCAAAGATTGACCAGTCATAAAATATTTTTCCAAACACTCCTTCCCAAACATCCTTCCCTTGGCTAGAGATCCTCCATAATTATGGGATTCTACAGATCATCTTGGAAAGCATTAGTCTACATCTTAATTTGCTCAGAGGCTTTAAACATCTCTATTGAAAGAAACAAAGAAAGTGGCTGAGCAAATTAATTGTCACTTTTGTTTTCATTTTTACGTTGTGAGACACTGGGACGAGTGTTGTAAAGAAGTGGGAAGGAAGGAGGGTTTGGATTAAAGCATCATTTCAAGCATATACTAATGTAGGAAATTTTTTTCAATTATGCACATATGTAAGATTTGCTTTGAAGCACCTTTGGGAGAAAGTGTTATTGTATTTATTTTATTTATAAACATTTTCAAACCTTCAAATCATGCTCCAAAACTAACAGAGAATATCTAGATGACTCTTTTTAAAGTTTCTCTGTGAAATTTTGAATATTATTATTGCATCATTTTTAAGAGCAAAATTGTGACAAACTAAAGCTAAGCCAAAACAAATCATGCATGACCTCCACAAAAGTTAATTGGACTCTGTACATTTATTTCTGAATGATATTTTATTGGCTCCTCTGATCCACATGGGCCATAGGCCAAACTGAATCCCTCAACCTTAACTGAAGCCCAATTAACTAAGATAAATTGTCAAATCACTCTAGCGAGGTGATCAGCATTATTTAATCTTCAAAGTTGATGCTGCTGGCCAAAATAGGTTTCCACTGAGTATCATAGAGCATGTGCTAGCAAATCCAACATTTTTTTACCTGAAGTACTTTAGACAGATCCCTAAAAGTTAGGAAACTTCAAAAATGCCAGAGTTCCTACTGTTGCAGACAAAAGCAAAACAGCCTGTGATGGCTCTCTGCCACAACATGTCCCAATTTTTCTCTGAGGACTTATTCTTCCCAGCTAACTTTTTAGGCTTTCTTAGATGTATTTAACAATATATTCTGCAGCATTCCTATTCCAGCCAGCTGCACCAGTGGAGCTATACAGAACTGGGTAAAACAGTGTTTTTATTTACTTTTCCATGCATAGGTTTTGATGTTTCCAGACTGAGGTGTTAAATACATTTAGGCATCTTGTCAACTGTACCTCTGAGCCCTGAGCCTGCCCCTCCAAGAGTAACTCTGAACTGAACTTTCTTGCCCAGCCCAGGAGCTCAGGTCAATTCTGAGCTACAGGGAGCTGTGGGACTCCCTCAAACTTTGTCATTCAAACCTCAAGGGTATGTCCACGGTTAATCACTGCTAATGGAAGGGGATTGAAGGATTTTAATTGCCCCAGTGTCCCTGCCTCTGGATGCATCAATTTTAAATATTAAATACTCCTAGACAATTGTGAATAGAAGTATAAATTTCTCTGTGTTTTTTCTAGAAATCAAAGAGTTAAATGCCAGCTTCTCAAAAGACTGAGAAACTTTAAAGATGGTTTGTCTTTTGCACTGTATCTCTGACTATACTACCTCCCTTTTAATTGTAGTTCTTGTCTCGTATTTCCATTATGAACCCACAAAGTTATGAACATCAAATACTGTATTGGGATTTGTTAGACTAGAGAAGCTACTGTGATTCAAAGCTATCATCTTAGCTGCTTATGCTGTTTATCTCTGTATCCATCAGGCTGAGAAGCATGTTTATCAGGATTATCTGTAGTATAGAAGGTATTGCAGCTGTCTGTCATGCATTTCAAATGCAGTCTTCTCAGCAGCAAAATCAAAATTTTGCAAGGACTACATGTGGAAAACAATACAAAGTACCTTTAACCCTTAAAAATCAGATTTCACTAGCAGTTCCTTATGTTCAAATAACCTGCAGTATACTCCAACTCATTATACAAATATTCACAGAAATTATTCTTCAGTGATGTTTAACAGGAAAACCTATGAATGTTTTCCTTTTTCAAAAATTGACAAAACCATGTATATTGAACTGGATTTCAATAACTCCTCAGTGTTAAAAAAACACTTTCATGTACACATTCTGCTTTGCAAGGTATGTCATGGATTTTTATGCAGAGAATTTGTTTATGAACATTCAATAATGCTCAGGCTATAGAAAAAAGTGCTCTTGAACTCTTGAGTGAGGCAGAAGGGATGCCAAGGACAATTTTTTCTCTATGAAGATGGAAAAATGCTCTTAAACTTGCATTACTGATTATGTGTATGGAGCAAAATAAACCCGTCAGGTTATGAAAAAATTCTGTTTATTTAGTAAGAATATTTGCTTTGTATGGAGAAGGTGATAAATGACAGCTGAAGTACTATCATTAATATTTTGGATGTGCCCTGAGAGACTAGAAGAAATTCTGAAAACAAAAATAAGTGCCAGCCTAGGCTAATGGTTATAATTAAGTGAAAAAATTTTTTTTTTTAATCTTTTTTTTTTTTCCTGCTGCAGCAATGGGATTCCTTTCACCTAGTTTTGCTTACTAGGAAGTAAACAGCTCATTTCAGCTAAGCACCCACAACTTCTGATTAGAAGCCTTTTCCTTCAATGGAGGAAAGAAGGCACAAAATCCTTCAGTTGCCATACATTTAGGATAGAGTAGTCATCTTCTGCCTTTAATGACCACAGATGAAGTTTAGATGACTGGTTTAATCTTTGGTAAGATAAATATTTTTTTCAGTGTATAAATACCACAGCCCAATATCTGAAGCTCAGAACTGTTACTGAGAGCAAAGCAAGGTGCAGATGGCTTAGCACTTCTGAACATGAGGTTGTACTGTTCAGATTCATTTTTTTTCTGAAAAGTAAAGACCTTTTTTGAGAGTCTAGTTCAACATATGGTGTAAATAAAAAGTCTCAATGCAACAATAAAAATGTGTCAAATGAAAAATTATTTTGCACTAATTTCACCGGTAAAAACTGTACATTAAGTTTCCAGAAGAAAAGTAAAACTCAAATTTAAGGAAAAAATAATGTTGCCTTTAAAGAGAAGAATTTGAAAGACCATAAGGTCATAAAGTCAATGTGAAGAAGGAGCATAGATGTTCAAGGCCAACAAGATAGGAAAAAAGAAGCTTGAAAGTTCTTTGAAAATAGAGTTAACAGAATAGTTATGTGGACACATTTAGGATAAAACTGGTAAAAAGAACAGAGAGATTCAGAGAACATAAACTGTGATGTAGGTAATTTGAGAGATCTGGGAAGGGCAAGTCATAAAAGATGATAATGAGAATGACATATGTAAGAGAGCAAATGTTGCATAATGTAGTGTAGTATTAGAGAATGCTAAAATTCAAAATTTCTCACCTTAATTACTATTCTATTAATAAGGAAAGACATATCTTAAACTGGTATATGATATGATAAACGAAAGAGCTGTTTCATTTAATATGACTTGCTCTTTGCAAAGAACAAAAGCCTTTTGCCTTTATGATTAAATACTCCTCTTTTGACAAAAGCAGCCAATTAGTTGCACTTATGTGGTATCCTACTGACAAAACCCAAACAGCAAATGCTCTCTGGACAGACACTTTATGTAAGAGGAATAAAGGGTCTCTGATATATGTAAAGACAAATGACTTCCGTGTCAACTTCAATTCAAAACGAGTCTTCCAGAGATTGAAGGCAATCATGACTCAGGGAATGGAAGGATCCAAACCCTGATAAATAATCTTATTTGCCAATTGAGAGATGTAATACAAATCTCTGGAACTGAAACAAAAGATGTCAGTGAAACTTGCCTTTTAAAAAGTAACTATCACAAAAAACTTGTAAATAGCAAGTATTATTTTTTTCTCTTTGTCCAGACTTTACATTAACAAGGTATACTAACTCCCTGACAGAAATATGGAAGTCCACCCCTACTTTCTTCTGGACCTTGTGTGGGTGAGTACTGATTCAACTACTGAGAATAGCAAAAGGATCATTTTAATTAGCTCTTTTCTGCACCTGTTCAGGACATAATTCTTATTAAATTTATGCACATTATTTATAGTCTATTGTAGAAAAAAAGAAATATAAAATCTGACTGAAATGAGAGGGAAGAGAATGGCATTTTCCCATGCCAGACTTGAATGATATGGAAGGCAATGCTATTCAAAATGCCAGCAGCATATGCCAGCTTCAATTAGAACATGAAAGGAAAATCTGTTGCTAAAATATAACAACACACTTTGAGGACCTTACATGTGCTTATTTAGAAATTATAGGGTTGAATATCCTTAAAAAATACTAAATTTTGACATTTTGTTGAGGCTGTTAAGTATTGGTCCTACTGTAGGAGTCTCTGAATGAAATACTGTGTCCTGTGCCTTGCAGAATTTCAGAATGGATTATCATAATGATCACTTCTGTCTTGAGAACCTTTCAGAATAGTCTGAGGAACTATTCATTAAAGTTATTGCATCCTGTCCTTCCATGTTACCTTTCCCAGATAATTGCCTACAGTAGGAATGACATAACTGCTTTCCAAGTAACTGTGTCTGTGGGCTACTGTGCTCCCTCACATGCTGGAAGGACAGTGAAGGGTAAAGAACTTTGTTCCAGAGAGCATGAGGTCAATCCACCTGAACTATATCAGGCAAAAAAAGGGCTTCCCCTTTAGTTTCCAGTGCTGCTGGAAGTCCCCACCCTGCTGCTGAAACAGCCACGCAGCACTGTGCAACCCTGTCAAGGTTTAACCCCAACCAGCAAGCAAGCTCCACACAGCCACTCATTCATTCCCCTCCTCATTCCCCTGATGGGGGGGAAATCAGAAAAAAAAGTGAAACTCTTGGGTTGAGGTCAGAACCCTTTAATGATTAAAATAAAATAATAACTCTAATGAAGAAGAGAGAGAGAGAGAGAGAGATGAATAAAACCCAAGAGAAATCAGTGATGCACAATATGATCACTCATCCCATTCCTGATCAGCAATCTGCAGCTCCTGGGGGACTCAGCTGAGCATGAGTTCTGTGATATGAAATATCCTTTTGGCTGGTTCTGTCAGCTGTCCTTGCTTGGTTATGCCCAGCTTCTTGTGCAGCTCCTCACTGGCAGAGCATGGGAAACTGAAAAGTCCCTGACTTAGGGTAAGAACTATTTAGCAAGAACTAAACCATCAGTGTGTTGGTTTTATTCTCATACTAAATCCAAAACACAGCACTGTACCAACTACTAAGATGAAAATTAACCCTATCCCAGATGAAACAAATCCACAGGTTAAACTGATGTATGACAATCTCATGTAAAACTCTTGAGCTGCCTTTTAAACAATCAGGGACAACCCAGAAGTCTTTGTTCCAGTAGTCTGGCACTTTCTTTGATGGCTTATTCCATTTATTGGAATTGGTCAGGAGTCACAATCCATGTCTTTGGACATTTATTGTCTTAGATACCAAAAGTGACTTTGGAATAGGCTCAGACTTCATATCTAGGATCAGTACCTGATATCTAGGATACTGTCTAGGAAAAACTTTTGCTGATCTGCACAGCTTCCAGAAAGTTTGTTTAAAAGAACTGAAAGCTGTTGTGGATTGTAGCTTAATCCAAGCAGCCCAGTCCTTAATAGAGTTTATTATACAAGTGCATCTCAATTACAGATATTTTCCTATTATTTTAAGGGAAAATATGCACTGGCCACTTTCTCTGTGGGACACTAGGGTTTTGTGATGATAAAATGTCATTTGTTTTTAAAAGGTCCCAGAGTAGTTAAAGCTGTCTTAGTTATCCCCTTCCTGGTATTATAGGAAAATTTTCATAAAGTTACCATTAATAACTTTTAATAGTCTAAAAATCTAGAACAAAAAAAATTAAATTTGAAGCAATTAATTACATAATTTTTCACCTGAAAAAGTTTTTTAATCTGTCAAGGGACAGAAAAAGTTATTTATAAGACATTGCAAATGCCCTTCTGACCCTAATAGGAAAACCCTTATTCTTGTCTGCTAACCTCCCCAGCACTCCTTTAAAGACCCTTTGGACAGTAAATATGAAGAGATACTAGTGGGAAAGGAAAAACTAGATATTCTGAACTAGATAGTCTGAATATACTCTGTAATACTTCTAGTCAACATTTAGACAAAATAAGCTCATTAAAAGATTTAGATTTTAAAATAAAGCAATTAGGTTTCCAGATCTCTGGCAGACAAGGCTTTTAAAATATTTACCCTTTCACATAGGGGCAAAACACCCCTTGAGCAGAAGCTGCCTGACCTGCTCTGTAATTGAAAAATATGTGTGATATCTCTCAGTCTTTCTCTATGTGACATTAGCAATGGTGCTTTTCCCCCTTTCAGTGGTATATTCTGTTTGTCTGGTTTTATTTTATTTTCTCATTTGCAAGATGTGTGTGTCATGCTAAGGATGCAAAGCTCCTGCTTTTGCATCACTGACATCAAATGCAAAAATTATAAATGAGGCTAATCAAAAATCATTCAGAAGTCCTTTGCCTTCTCCAAAGAAAAAGGAGCTTTGAATATAATAGTCAGTAGAATCTGACTAATGCTGCCATTTTTCTTCTTTCAAGTAGAAATTTTTAAAAAAGAAAGAAGAATATCTTTTGTGGGAGCATATTACCATCAAAATCTTATTTTAAATATAACTCCTGTGTCATATTGAGCTATCCAGATTGTTCAGGGTCAGAATGTTGTACTCAACTCCTGATTTAGGATTCTGGCCTTGTAGATCACTTTCTCATTACTGTATCCTGAATGTGTCTGCTTAGGCAGTCTCAAGATTCTGCTCCCCAAACCTCTACAAGAACCCCTAGGAGAAAAGAAACAAGCTGAAACTTCAACCAGAGGATCAGAAAGTCTGCAACTTCAACTGTATGTGGTCTCCAACCATCATGTTCAAATTCAAAGTGAAGCCACTCAGGAAAACAAAAGCCCTGTTTTAGTGAACATATAGTCATGTTCAATGCAAATCACTAGGAAGGACATGCAAATGTAAGAGCAGATGATAGCTCTGCTACATCTTCTGATTCAGAGACAGAAGAGAGCCAAAGAGATGAGCTTTATAAATTTAAGTAAAGCAGGTTATTCTGCAAACGATTTGGAAGTAAATGATTGTTTGCTACGTACACAGTGAGGGGATGTCTCGTGTGCAGAGCTACAAAGACACCAAAAAAAACCCCAGAGAAACAAGGGGAAATGAACTTAAGGATAGTGGAGCCTAATTAGCATCCAGTGTGAAACACTCAGACAGGTCCCAGTCAGCAGAAGGATGGGGAGGATCGTGACAGCAGGAAAACAGTGCCCCCTTCAAACTGCAGCAGCTCCGCCACCAAGAGGATCTCCTCTCCAAATGCAGGGCTGGTGCCCTGGGAAGGCAGCCAAGAAGTTGCAACAGATGGAAAAGTTACCCCTATGTCACTGATCAAAGCACAGAGTAAAATACTGCATCTTTCTTCAAGAAAATGCAAAATTTAAAATACTTAAGAAGACCAATCCAAATTCGACAACCAGAGAGTTTTTAGGGAACTTTATAACCAGCATTTTGTTCAGCAGCAACCATTTTGATAAATTGGGATACCATAGGAACACAAGGTAAAGGTTTTGGGGGTTTTATGTAGAAATCAACAACGCCTTATCTATATTTGAAGTCATGTTATTACATCCATGCTGCCAAGGGTTTAGGATGATTATTTTGTTCTGAATATGTGTCACTGTTCTGTAGCCAAGAAACATTATGTTGGGAAATGTTGAAGATGGACATCAATAAGCCAACAGAGCATGCATGTGTGTCACGCTATGTCCTAATACCACAAAATATTATGCCAAAATTAGATGCAATTAGAAGAAGAGAAATTCTGTAAGGGCAGAAGACAGCACACTGAAGCACTGTTGTGAAAGTTTGCAGATATCCTTGTATTTGTTTCGCGTGAATTAAAGTTGTTAGTCCCTCCCTTTCAGGAACTTCCTATTTCCTCAGGAAAAAAAAAAAAAAAATTATATGGACAAGAAACAGTCAGTCCTTTAATAAAGAGTACTGAGCTGCCTTGTCAAGAGGCTGCAATGACTTACTTTTTTCCAGAAGAAAAATATGTGGGGTGAATTAAGACACTCCCTTGCTTCCAGGACAGAGCAGTTCCGTGTCATTCATACTGAATATTGAGATGAAAATTTATCCTGCTCTTGCTGTCTTCCTTTAAATTTGTAGGAAAATTGCATGGTGTTCTCAGCTACTAAGGTAAAATAAGCAAATCTGGGAACACCCAATGCAGATTGCCCTAAAACATCAGAATTCTCTCTATATTTTCTCTGCATTATTAGGGGAGGGGAATAAATTTGGTAGTTCATTACAAGGCTTAACATTGTGAAGAGCAAGGTGATGGAGCCCATAGACAGAAATAGTAGAAATAGCCACAGAATAGACTAAAAAGAAGATGTCAACCTGATAAAACCAGCTTGAAAAAAAAAACAGCTTGGTTTTTGTGAAATACAACAGGAAATAATGGGGGGAAAAAAGTACATATCTTTTTTTTACTGAATTTTCAAATAGTAAAATAACTGTGAAATACCAGAAAATGTATATGAATCACAGGTGATGGCCACAGCATAAATTTGATTCTGGAACTGGTATGAAAATAGCTTTCAGTGTAATGAAGCATTTTGCAAGTTTAAGAACTAATGATGAGTAGAGACAAAAAAAAAAAAAAAAAAAAAAAAAAGAAAAAAAATTACGCCAAATCCACTTGATTATTTTATTATATTAAATAAAACATAATTTCTTATTATCTTTGTACTTCTAAGTGAGAATACTTCAAAACAAAACAAAAAAAGCCCCTAGAAATTATAAAAAAAGAGTCATGATCAGACATTGAAATATCACTATATAAATATAGCTCTCATCTGTCACCAAACAGTTTGGTTCCACATGCAAATGAAATAATATGAATCAGCCATGGCCTGTTTTTTTACAGATCAGATTGCATCCTATGCCATGAAGTAGAGGTCTAGAATACTCCTAGTGGAACATCCTTGCATAACCAAAATTAGTTCCACAGATGGCACACTGAAATAGAGAAAGATGCTCTGTGAAGGTCACAGAGAATAATGCTAACTCTTCTGAGGGTGACTTTTTTCAGTAGAGAATGGAACCCATCAGAGGGAGCAGAAAAATTCTTGTGAAATAATTGTGCTGTGGTCCATTTCCATTGAAAGCATTTTACAGCATAACATTCATTATAAGCTCCCTCCCAAAGTACAAGATGTATCTCAGAAACACTGAGATATCACATAAAAGAACCTTCTGCATTAATGAAATGGTAAAATCAGATATGGCTAGAATGTGTGTACAGAAAGCAGAGCAGTGGTGCCATTGATTTTTAGTGATCAAAGTAAAAATCAATGGATTAATGCATTTCAGTTTCAGTGAAAAACATTTTATGAGTCTTTCATTTAATACATGGTACTCTAAAATCCAATGGTCCCCTCTCTAAGTGGTCTTTTATTTCCATAGGACTAATTAAAAATGTGTTTCTGCATTGTAAAGTGCATCTGTCTGAACTCCAACATGCTTGAGTGCATACTGGCACAAGCTATCCTGCAGAGCAAGTATGGTGGAAAAAAATCATACGAGGTGATCCATTCAGTTCTGCCTGTGTTCAGCCTCTCATGTACAGAGTTAGGATGACTGGAGGATATTCATGAGCACTGGGGACTGTTTTGTATGATCTAAGTGAAGAAGCCTTGTAAATATATCCAACACTTTCATCATTCTACATTTCCTGAATCAGGAAAGAGATTCTTTCACCCATGTGATATGTTTTTCTAGCCATATTTCCTTTTATAAGCCTGCAAATCATAAAAACAGGAGCGTGCAAAGGAAGCAGTTATTTTTAAGTAATGCTAAATACACTCATTGACAACTCTCGTTGGTGTCTCTTTTTCTGTACATCCTTGCTGGATCACAAATAGCACATAGAGTGCCTGATTTGGAAGATGCTTGAAAAAAGGAAGAAAAGGAAAAAAGTAACATTGCATTATTTTGGGTCTGATGACTGTAAAAAACCAATCACTGCATTGCTGATGTATGTGTCTAAAGTCACAGATTTTAGGGTGCTTTAAGATCACAGATTTTAGAGTGCTTTAAGACATACATTGAGGAGATGTTCAGAGTAGGAAAGGACATCCAGACATAAGCATTAGGAGAGCCAGCAGGATTCCAGATTTTGGAAGTAAACATTTTCTTCCCGCTCCTATGAAGCAATGTATCCTTCCTAACTGTGAGGTTAATTATATTGCTCCTGAAATAATGGTGTAAAGTGTTGCATGTAAATTCATAAAAGGACCAAAATACTGAAGAGTAATTATCCTTGTTTTTCACAGAGTACTGTATGGGTTATCTGGTCTATTTTACATTATCTTCTCAGCTAAGAATCAGAAGAAAAATAAACCCTGTGCCTCACTAGAACCTGAAGTCAATACCATATAAATAGTCCCTGACAAGAGAAGAGAGTGAAACACTAAAAAAAGAATGTAGAAAGATAGAACTAACAGTATTAGAAGAATGACACAGATAATTTTCTCAGAATATAAGGTCTTATTTGAAAAGAACTTCATTCCAGGCCTAGTGGAATCTAAGAGGAAAAAAAGTTATTTAATTTCTTTTGATGGAGTTTCTCAGTGGTAAGGAGGCATGTAGAAAATATTGAGACTGAAAAAAGCTCATGAGGACAGCGGGGCATGGAAGTACTCTTTAAGGAGTGCAATGAAGAGCAATGTGATTCTGTATATCTTGGGGAAGGCCCAGCTGCCATGACCCCTGTTGGAAGCACTATGGAAACAAAGTACCTCATGAGCTCCAGCAAACGAACCAAGAGGTTCTTTTGTGTTCCCCAGACTGTTAGTAATAATTAAAGTAAACATTAAGTCATGTATATTACATGTATTGAATAGCGCAGCGAAGACTGGGAAGAGCACGTGTGAGAGAAAGTAGAAGCAGGCAGCCCCCTGTAGTAAGTCCTCCAGTACTTCCCTGGACAAAGTCCTCCTTTCTGTGGGGAACTTGAATTTTATTTTATTTTTATTTTCCCCTGATTTTGGTTAGTTCAGTTTCTCCAACAGTGCAGCAGTTCACTTGACAAAGAAAAAATATCTTCCTGTTCTACTGTCATCTTCATAACTTTCAACTTTGTTCACTTTTTCCTCCTGCTGTCATCAGAACAGGAGCCAAAATGAAGCTCTACCATGTTCTCATTCAGAACAAGCTTCCATTTTATCTTTCCCCTTGCACATAAGATTCTTTCAAATGCTGCTGAAATGGGAGTGTGCTGGTCTCTTCTGCAGGAGAGGAGAATAAGAAAGAACTGTTGGCTTCAGTCATTTAGCTGTATCAGAAAATATCTGAAATGACCATCTGACTGAATGATCCATAGTTTTGACCACTGAAAACAAGAGAGAACATATCAATGGAGA
The DNA here is from genome assembly GCA_026413545.1 of Cichladusa arquata. Taxonomy (NCBI): domain Eukaryota; kingdom Metazoa; phylum Chordata; class Aves; order Passeriformes; family Muscicapidae; genus Cichladusa; species Cichladusa arquata. The sequence goes on along the minus strand of JAOTQP010001286.1, from coordinate 102,246,139 downwards.
ATAGATTTCCCAAAAATAGAAGGGAAGCGTTTATAATCATCTCTTCCTATGTTGGATTTCACCAAGGTTTTCTCTTCCTAACTGAATTGACGTGTAACTTCAAGATAGCATTGTGTTGAGATTTGGAATGCAGATCTTTGGTTTTGATGAGAAAATAATCTTATTTTTTGCCCACTTTAATTTAATGACTTCACAAATTTTATCACAGAAAGAGTGATATGAATGGTTGAGTACCTTAGTTTGCCAATAATTCATAGATTTTGAAATACAGCCTGGATTCAGATGGAAAGGAAACGGAACTTTTTAAATTTATATCTGAAAAAAAACAGTCCAGGAGTGTTGAGCTGAAAGAGATATATTTTTCTAGTAATTGAAACAATTTTATTCTACTGTTCAACTTAAAAATGTTAACTTAAAAAAGCCCCAGAATTTAAAAATTGAAACAGTTTTACCAAGCAAAAACTGAAAAACTTTCATCAAAAAAGTCAAACGTAGTTTTTTTGACATTGTTGAAACTTTGTCCATGCTCTTTTGAAATTAAAGCCCAGTTAAAGATGCCTTATTTCATTAAATAATTGGATTTTAACAGAGTAACATAATATGATAGAATATGCTTGTGTCTAAGTCTCTCTCAGCTTTTCTTGTAAGTCCAGACTAATAGGATTCTCAAAGCAAATACTGAGAAACACCTAACAACAACCCTATGTAATTATCTGGTGGCCACTTTGAAATTTACCTTCCTTACACATTTAAATCCTTCTTTTAATTTGAAGATTAAAAGGTGAAGGGTTGAAAATTTGATATCTACATTGCTCAGTGATTTGAAATGAATATATTAAAGTCTATCTGATTGCATTGTAGCAAGCTCTAGTGGCAACAATGTGAAAAATCAATAAAGCAAAAACATGAATGCAAGATCTAAACAGTAATCTGAATTTTAAAATAATCTAGTGGTGATTTAACCCTCCCTGACACTACAGTAAGGGAGTGTTTTTCCAAGGATAGCATTTAAAATTTGAAATAGCTACTAGCTCATTTAAAAGCAGTATATGGTGCTGCACTTAAGTCCATGTAAAGATCTACACTTGCAACATCTGTGGTACATTTTAAGAACTAAACACAGTCCTAAATTTGTCCCAGTAGACGACAAAGAATTCTATGTATAAACATGCACAATATATATTACTTGTGCCGTGGAGTCTTTTTGACTGTTTGCTTTTAATCTATTTTGCTTTATGGGTCCTGTTAACTTGGTCCCAGCTCAATATGTTATGAACCTCCTCTAAGAAGTCTCCTGGCTTTCCCTCTCTGCCCTCCTTGTATATGTACAGATAGCAGGAGTCTCCCCATAGCTGTGGCAGTTTTTAGAAACCACATTACATTTCAACACTGAAACAGAAAGCTTGTCCTATCCCCCCCATTTTATTCCTGTTTCCATATGGAACACACTCCTCTGGAGTTAGGGACAGAGATGTTCTCCTCAGCACATCATTTCTCCACTGTGTTGTATCCACTGCTGAAGTGAAAAGAGTTCTAAGCACTGATGTTTTTAGGGTGGGTGTCTCCAGAGTGTAGATGCATTTAAAATGGCTCTCATACATAACTGAATCTGTCAAGAAATGCCATGCCAGCCATCTAACTGAACTGCAGTCAATCCCTCTCTGGCCTTTATTTACAAACTATAATTATTGGTGTCTATTTGTGGTCTGTTAATATAGTACATCATCTGGCTTTTGGTACAACTAGATTTTGGAATTCCCTCTACTGAAAAGTTCTTCTAGAGAAACTGTTTTGTGGTTGTCTCAAAAGTAAACCTGCACAAGACTGTTCATAAGAGCTTCATCAGTACCTGCTGGAATTACATTTTGGAGGCTTTTGTGCTTCTTTGATCTCACTTGCACTCACCAGAGCCTTCCAGTGTGCTGCATTGCCCAAGGTAGCTTGAGTGGAATCACATTAAAATTTTTGGAGAGGGAGGTGTTATAGAAGTGATGCTTTTCATCTTGCAAGACTGATCTATACACACACGTGCCTCCCCTCCCCAAGAAAGAACCAACCAAACCAAACAAAGGAGCACAAAGCAGTGACACTAGAAATCTCAAAGAGTTAATGGCAGCATTTTAACATGCTGATGTTTCTTTTTTACCTTGGCTTTTTTTACATTTCCCTTTTTTAAAACTTAAAACATTTCCCATGCAGGAAAAAAAACAAAACGAAAAACATTTCTAACAAACAGTGGCATTTCAGTATAATGCTAAGAACCTGGACAGAAATATAGCAGCCAAAACTATTGTCATAAAAAGAGAACCTACTGCAGAATTTGTTTTAGGTGTTGAATTACAGTGAAAAAAGGTAAGATAAGTTATTCTCTTGGCTGAATATTACAATAGCTGTAGAATTGTTCAGTCTTCACATTTATTTAGAAAAAAATATTGTGTATGGAGGGTTATCTTTTCAAATTTAAAATTTAAAAGATCATTCTATGTTGTAATGTTAAAAAAAGTATGAAAGGTAACAAAATTTTCAATTTTTCATCAGTTAGAAAAAGTTAGCAAAGAATAAGTTAAATTGATAAGTAGGCATTAAGGAATTTTGAAGTGACATTTACTGTGCTTTAGGGTAGGAAAAGTTCAATGCATAATAATCTTGCTAATCACCTTTGTGATTTTTTTCTGGGGAAACAATTAATTATTATAATTTATTTCATTAAACCAAACTGTGACACTAACATGCTAATAAATAAAAATGAAATAAATTCTTCAATAGAAGGTCTTCTGAAACATGAAATTAAACTAACCTCTTGAAGTAATACTTGAGCAGGCAATTCATAATTCAGCTGGCTTTAACCATCTTCCTTAGGAGAAAAACAGTGAGTTCATGCTATGCTTAGGAGAAAATTTATCCTGTAAATGACTAAGATTTCTTTTTGCTTCATAGTCAGCCTGGCTCAACAGTCAGGTTTCCCCTTTCACTCCCTTGGTAATCCAATAAAGAAAATAGGAAGACAAAGATATGGAAACAGTTACTGGTTTTCCCTGTCACACTTAAGTGTTATTATTTTAACTAAAAATATAATTATTAAATCAAATCTAGTACCCACAAATGACTGAAATAATTCTGGAAATGTTACTGACTCTTTCTGTTCATCAAGAACAGTTGGTGTGTGAATACCATTATTTTGGAATGCCTTTTTAAGTATAGAAGCTGGTTTTTGGAAAAACAAATTTCTGCCAAGGATGACTATCAAAGATTTGGGTTTTTTCAGTAAAGGGGTTGAGAGTCAGTAACCAACCCTCAACAAAACAGTGGAGCAAAGGATCTCAGAGGCCATTTCATCTATGATGGATGGTGTCTTTTTATGGATGATTTAACTTGATAAATCTGATAGCTTTTTTTAAACCAATCCATTGGAATATTTTGAAATTACTGTTGTAACAAACTGATGATCATCATGACAATGATGCATTTAATATTATTATTATTTCTAGAAGAAGAAAATATATACATTTGTACACAAATATACATAATGTATACATTTTCATTGTTTGAAAAAGCTGTCCAAGAACAGCATCCTGGGAAGCAGGAACAGCTAGGTGTGATGGTTCTGTCAGGGTGTTGTATTTTAATCCCAGCCATCAACCATGCCCCATGCAGCTGATCACTCACTCCCCAACCAGTAGGACTGGGGAGGGAATTGGAAGGGTAAAAGCTGGAAAATTCATGGTTTGAGATAAAGTCTGTTTCATAGGATAAGTAAAAACCACACAGGCAAACAAAGCAAAAGAAGAAAGGAATTAATTCACTGCTTCCCACAGACAGGGTCTTCAAGAAAGCAGGTCTCCATCATGCATAAGAGTGACATAAAAAGCCATCACTCCAAAAATCCCCCTTTCTCTTTCTTGCCTCCATTTTATATGCTGAGCATGGTGTCATATGGTCTGGAATATTCCTTTGGTTGATTTGGGTCTCCTGTCCCAGCTATGTTCCCTCCCAGCCTCCCAGGCACCCCCAACTTCCTTGCCAGCATGGCAGTGTGGAAAGCAGAAGAGGCCTTGGCTTTTTGCAAGCCCTGCTCAACTATAAACAAAAGCAAACAAAGCAAAAACATCTCTGTATTATCAATCCCTTTCCTAGCCACCGTGAAAAAAAATTAACTCTACCTTTGATCACCATGAAGAAAATGTTCTCTGGAACAATGAGGATGAAACGCATAACAACAAATTAAGCTCAAAATGCTTCCATCAGCATTGTTTCATATTTAGGAAAATGCAGTTAGGTATGCGAGGGATGCAGGGAATAGAAGACACCAGCTTTCCATCCCAAATCCCTTCAGAGTATTTGCTTATGACCAAGAAGCAGCCTGAATGTGAAGTCATAGGTAAGCATCACTCTGCACAAAAATGAGGTAAACTGAAAGAATGCACTTAGCTCCCAATTTTAGCTCTACCATTATTACCTGGAAGATCTCATCTGCCTAATTCAAAGTCTTTAAACACACTAAGGAGAAAAGAAAAAGTATGTAGTTTCATAAACTTATCTTCATCTGCCTGTGCCTGCTGGGACCACCTTTCTGAATTGCCAGATTATGTTGCCAGAAAAAAAAATCTTTTAAGCCTATTTTACCTGACTTAATTTTCTCCTCAGCTATTGTCTTATAAATCAGAATTTATTATCAGGCATCTCATCTACAGAAATGCTAAAAATATGAGCCAGGCTTTAAAAGGTATTTCTGTCTGTGACTTTAGAAAGGCAAATGGGAATAGTTATTGGAGTGAAAGGTTTTTGCTCATCCCTTCCCCTCCTTTGACGCTGCAGTGTTCTGTGTCACAGCCCACTTGCTGTGTAAACTTCCAGCCACCACAGCCCCCACCTTGATTGCTTGAAACAGCACATTTCCAGCATTTTCTTAATGAGTTTACTCCCCCTGCAAACACTCAGATGTTTTCCTCTCATCAAGCACTCATTCTGTTTCTTTTTACTGTTTTTTACCTGCATTGACTATAAGCTTTTTCCTTTATGCTTCAACTATCAGTATTCACATACACATGCACAGACATGTATATACATATATATGCATATGACTATATACAACAGTGTATCATCAGGTATAGCTGAAAAAGAGAAATGGCTTCTTGTGGAGAGAAAGGGTGACAGAGTTTGGGTCTGTAAATGCAAATATCCCTGCCCAAACTGTACAGGCAATGTATCATATTCCAGATGAACAAACTTAATTCATGGGTTAAATCCAAATACTGCCAAGAAAATCTGAAATATTCATACATGATGATGAAGTTGAGGTTGGGGGGGAGGGGCAGAAAATGCTGGGAATTAGGTCCCAGCATTGTTATTTGTTTGTTATAATTTGAATTATGAATATCATAATTTCATAGCAGTATCCTGAATTCAGTAAGGGTACTGCTGTAATGTGTGCATTAGGTGAAAGGGGCACAGTTCAGCTCTCACAATCTTTAGCATTATTAAGAATTGCTTTTACAAAACCTTCATGTATTAAATTCATATCCTATCCATATGGACATTGAAAGTACAAATCAAACTTTAAAAATTAAATCCCACTACAAATAAAACAACAGCAACAACAACAACAACAACAATACTATCTTGATAGTTTATGGTAAGAATTTAATTCTTTTTTAAAGCATCATTGCTATTTCTGCTATCCTCACAGATACAGAAATAAGTAAGTAGATATGATTTAGTCTGACCACTCCTAGGAATATTTTTCAGCCATTTTATGAGGTGGAGTTACATGTTAGTGTGTGCCAAGAACAGGACATCCATCCTTGAGTCCTATCATTTTCATATATCTTGTTTACATTATTTGGTATAAGGTCCACATGAAAGAGCTGACAGTAGATTAATTAATTGTGAATGATTAATAAAATAGTCATTGTAGTTAATATTTTGTTCTGTCCTGTAATTTTCTTTTCAGATTTATAACCCAATGAAGACCAATCTGACTTCCAGTACCTTTCCCGAACTTAAAAATGCAATCAAATAAGAAGAAAACCAGCAGCTGCTCCCCACTGAACAGTAATCAGTACATTAAAAATTAAGCTAAGCAATATTCCATTCCTGATATAAATATCAGTCATCTTCAGCTCCATTTCTCCCCCAAAACTCACTAAACAGCCAGGCCTTGCAGCAAACAGTGACGTGAAATCCCATCAGATTAAAATGCAGAGAAAAATTCAAACTGCTAAAGCTTAATTAACAAAAAGACAACAAGAAAACATGGGGTTTTTTCCTACAAAAGACAACAAGAAAAATAAACCATGTGGTACAATAGCACTTAGCTCTGACTCATTTCTTTAATAAACCTATCTAAAAAAAATTATCTGGGTTTTGCAGTCCCCAGTACATTGGGGCTACCAAAATCTCCGTGCTGGCTCCAAGCACCAATGACCAAGGGATCCTGTCACTGCTGTGACACATTGTCACCTGTGACCCACTGTCTCTCATCATCCAGGGATGCTGAGTCTTGCAAAGCCAGAAGCCAAGCCTCAGTGACACTGGCTCTGCCCTGACTTTGGGCCAGTCTTTGCATTCCCAGCAAACTCATGACTTCCTTCCTCCCCCCACCAGCCTCTTTCTCTCACAGCCAGTGTCCTCACTCCATGCTTGCTGTCCCTTCTGAGCTGATCTCTGCCACCACATCACAGTGCTGTCATTACTTCCCTCTACTGCTGCCACAATCCATGCATAAAGTCCCACATTATACTGTTGAATATGGTTTCCATCAAGGGATTCTAATTATTTTTTTGGAACACAATGCTCTACATTCCTCTCAGTTTAGCTATTTCATTATTGTGGCTGTAACCCTTTGGCCTTTATCCTCAGAACCTGTCATTCTTCAAAATGGCTAACAGACCTTATGTTCTTTGTACAGCTTTTGGTTTTCTAGAAAGTACATTTTTTCCTCAGTTGTCACAGCAGCCTCCAGTGTCCTGGGCAATGCTCTACATCTGTTTTACACCATTTCTCTCAAAAACTGGCTGCAAATAGATCAAACATTCAAATGTTCCCTCTAAAGGAGAGCCTGTTGGTGCTAATTCTATGCTATTTACTCTCAGGTATCTGCTAGAAGGTTATTACCATGTGGGGACCTGCTTATTGCTCTTCCTGGGATATGAGGTTTTATGGTAAGTACAAGTTGGCTTTATTAATATCTTAAAAAACAATCTGTCAAAGAGAGGATGCTATACACATATCAGGTAACAGCAATCCAAACATTTAAAAAGTTAGTAAAATAAAGTTTTCTTGTATCAATTCTCTTATCATTCTTTTGACCCAGCTGTATAATTTCCAAAATTAAAATCATTCCTACTAATAATGTTTAGGGGTTTGCATCGTGTGTATTTCAACTATACTGATAATGTTTAACCACAATCAAAATAAGTGACTTGTACAAGTTTTCTTTCCATTTACTTCTAAAATCTTCAAGGATCATACCATAAAAGTGATATATAACCTATTTTGTTCTGTAAATGTTCATGTGGAATATTTGCAACGTTGAGAATGTTCTGCAAGTTACTACTTCATGGTAGTGTTGAGGAAGAAATAGCTGGCAGAACCAGGCATCCTTAGTTTTTTTGTCAATATAGATATTAACAAGATTCCCAAATAGAGGTAAAGGTTTTTTGTTGTTATAATTTTTTCGTTGTAAATATTTCCTAGAGTAGTTCAAGTAAAAATTTCATCTACTGTACTTGTTTACCAGCCATCTCTTCCCTGGATCTTGTATCTTTAATATGCAGATGAAATTCTGATCCAGGCAAAGTTCAGTATGTGATCACTCCAGTGACAGATTTTCTATTAAATAATAAGCAGGTAAAGTAAAGAAATAGCTTTGTCAGTGGGATTTTCTCTTTCTGAGTTCCAGATCAGAGCCATACTTCCTTCTGTTTATCCTCAGAACAAAATGTACATAGCCATCAAGAACAGTCCAGGGAAAGGCCACAGAAATGGTAAAAATGATGAAAACTTTAGGTGCAGGAAGAGATTAAGCAGTGATTCTTCAGTAAGGAGAAAGGTTGGTAAACTCCACAACACCTAGTTGCAGGACAATAACTTGTACTTCTCACTTCTATGAGAATTTCTGTAACTATGAGAGAAAGACAAAAATATTTTCCCCCCTCAGAGACTTTCTGCTCTACTTCTTGCAAGAAAGGACCTCTGGGAGTCTGTGCAATTGCTAGTGAGAAACAGCCCACGCCACAGAATGGTCTTGGTAAACTCAGAACAAGTGCATACACACCCTGTCTGGATCCCCAGGTTTTCAACAGTCCTCCATGTGAATTTGAGCCAGGAGCATTCCAGTGAAGACAATAAGTTAGCTGGCACACTTAGTCTGTAAATCAGGATTAGACCTTATTTAAGGAAGGCAGACAAATAATTTCTTCACAGGCAGTAGAAGGGAAAGCCATAGTCTGCTCTGTGTTTGGCCATCATCTATATAATTGTAGCAGTTCTTGTTTATTTTTAAAAGCTATGGAAATAGTCTCTTTTAATCTGAAGATACAAGGTCAACTGTTTTCCTGGCAGTTTTCTTGTTTGATTAAGGGAATACAATCCTCTTTAATTTTGCTCGATGTTCTATAATTAATAATGAGACTCTTTTTGAATTACTAGATATCAAGTGACACAGAAAATAAAAATATTCACCATGGGAGAATAGATTTTCCATTTAAGTAAATGTTCCAGCTCTGGTGTGTCCAATATCTGATTGTCAAGAAAAAAGCCAGGATTCTGCTCAGAAAAGTTGAATCCAAACTAGAAGATGTGCAGAAATGGTTACAAAAATGGACATGGGCAAAAACTCTCCCTTCAAATACAGAAACTTGGCTTTTTGAAAGAATATTACTACATCAATGTATTAGGATTATGAATCCAAGAGATAGGGAAGAACTGTTTGGGCAAATAGGATGAATTATGTAGCAGTTTTATGCTACTTATTTTCAACAATATGCTAGCAAGATTAATGAAATACACAGAAAGTCTTGTCCATATCAGAAATGAGAAGAAATGAGAAAGACATATCAATTGATAAGCATTCAGAACAAAAGTTTGAGCTTGTTTGTAGGAAAAAATGTCAGAGACACATTTATTCTGGATGAATTTTGGGCAGTGGATACATACTTTCATTGCCTTCTATTCTTTAAGGTCCTAATGGGGGGAAAGCACTTTGTACGGAGGCAGAAACGTATTTTGAGAGAGTAACTTTGATAGCAGTGAGGTATTTGCATCAGCAGTGCCAAGGACTACATCTGAACTTGTTTCCCGGGGAGACAGGATGTTTTCCAAGAAGAAGATCATCACACCTTGAAATAGCAATAGACTCCCCTCGCAGAGTAAGAGAGAACAGCCAAGAACAGCTTGACCTTTCATGGGGGCTGTTAGGTGATAGAGCTGCATTTATTCACCTACTTGCTCTTGGTTGTGTAAGAAAAGCGTGATCTCTTATTTGCAGAACTTTGCACAGACCCCAAACCACAGATACAAAACATCTGTTTGCCCTCAGACTTCAGCTATAAACTCCAGCAAAAACTTCTCTTCGGTAACAAGGTTCTTTGGCTTTTGCAGCTTTAAGTGTACCAAGGCTTCCTGGTTGACAGCAGGCAGAGAAAGCACTGAGTGCTTGTTTGTGTGATGCTGAGGGGAAGACAAACTTTGCATCTGTCTTCTAATGGGGTTCCTATGAAGTGAGGGACCTCACGAAGCAGGTGGCACTCTGAATGCAGCAGGGCATGATGTGATGCATCTTTACTTATGCTTAACAAAATCTGTCTCTGAAGCTCCAAGGAGTTATAACCAGATCTAGCTAAATTAATTGTCAAATTGTCTTTCCTTTATGTACTTGTATATGAAATAAAGGTACAATAATGTGCGAAATCTAAGAATAACTTACAGCGAACTGTGAATTGCAGCCCCTTTAAGCCATGCATAAAGTGGGGCAGTATATAAACTACAGATTATATCAGTTTCTTCAGCCTCTGCCAGCCTTAGCAAGTGAGGGCTGAGTTGGAAAAAAAGAGAGGGGGCAGCATTCTCCTTAAAAATTGTGGACTTAAAAAGGAACAGGGACTCTGGGGAAAAGCAAGTACAATAAAATGTAGGAGGCTACTCCGTCCCTCTGTTCCCGGACAAAATGTGCTCTGTTCCTCCCTGGAAGTAGTTTTTCTGACCTGGTTTAAGAATTCTCGGGGCAGGAGGTTTAGCATCTCTTCTGCAGGGAGCTTGTTTCAATGTTTCACCTCCTTAACAGATAAAAAGGTGTTTCTAGTCTGCAACCGACTTCATGGCTGAAACAGACAACCAGAAACAGCGTGAGAGGATGGAGTCAGGGACACAAGCTGAGCTTTTGTACAGACAGGATTTGAGATATGAGACGTCTGAAATGGATGAATTACTCAGAGTAAGAGCAAAGTGAACTGATTTCGTCTTGTCCTGTCCCTCTTTTATGTACCCCCAAAGTCCACACCTCCTTCATGATCTGTGTGACAGATCCTTCACATTAAAAGAATGTGAGACCGAGCATGTGGGGTCAGAGCTTCTTCCATCCTTTATCCTCTCCCCATCACCTGCAGCATGTGCCATGTGAAGAACATACGACCAAGGCAAGTGCACACTGACTGATATGGCCCCTAAGGAATCATTTCATTTTCCATCAATCTGTGTTTTAGTGAACACGGGTTTGGACTCGTGGGGTTTTGTCATTGATGCATTTTTCTTCCATTAGTTTGACTAACTACTTTCAGAGTGCCTGTGCGACACCCTTGTAACAGTGACTTTCACTGCCCAGAGAGTGAATAAATATCACAGAGTCACAGGATCATAGAATAGTTTGGATTGGAAGAGATGTCAAAGATCATCTAGTTCTAGCCCCTCTGCCATAGACAGGGATGCCACTAGATCCAACCTCTGGAACCTCTATGGATGGGGCATCCACAACTTCTCTGGACAACCTGTTTCAGTGCCTCACTGCCCTCTAAGGAAGTATCTCCTTTTCTGTTCTGATTTCGCTGCTTGTTTCTTCCTTTCTTCCTCCTCTTTCCTACAGAGGAGCTGCAGCTTCAGAAGGATGGCAGAAAAGAAGAGCAGAATCAAATCTAAAATAAGGTAGGTCTCCCTGTTTTCTTATGCTGAGCTATCCTACCCAGAGATAAAAATTCTCTTGTCATGACACTTGCTCACATAAAAATTTCCATTAGCCACTTATTTGCAAATAGAGGTATTTCTAACATGATGTGATATATTTTGAGGATGTATGACTGGGATGTTTGTCTTCTTCACCTGAACAACAAAACAAAAACATCTATGGTGTCTTCTTCATTGACAGCAGTCTAAGTCAAGTTTGGAAAGGCAAGAGTGTATCTAAGAGGCTTTTAAGCCTGTTTAGTCATGGCATTGCTGCAGCCTATGCTTACAGTTTGTGGGAAGTGGCATGTGAAACTAGACTTGCAAAGCAGAGTGAGTACAGCTAAAAATAATCTCCTGTGATTAATGGATGGACAAAGTTGTGGCTGGTTGCTCAAAACCCGAAGAGCATCTCCCGAACCACGAGTTTCAGAAGTCACGGTGATTCACTGCCTGGGAGGTCAACGAGGGTCTAAATATGTGGTAATCAGTTCTGCCTGTAAGATTGCCATGATAGAAAACTGCCCTTCCATCCAATTCACCTCTGACCACTATCACAGAGGTTCAGCTACAGACACAGATACCTCAGTGTTGACTGTAGCTGCTGTTGAAAGGTAGGGATCACACTTAAGCAGCAATCTTTGGTATTTTGAGATTGGGAGAGGTTTTTGATTTTTTTTTTTAAGCAGAGCTTGGATGTGCATCTAAAAGAGTGTGAGTTTTGTCCTTTCTATTTGCGGAAGAAATCAAGTCTCTTTGTATTCTCTTTTGGCTGTAAACTCATTGGAAGCCTGAACTCATGAATAATTTAAAATTTGAATTGCATCTGCTTCACTGTAAGTCTTTCTCTCTATGCACTTTATGACCCCACCCAGAATTAAGCTTGCTATGTGCAAAAAATAAAAAGAAACATAATAAAATTATGTCATTATCTCAAAAACTTTAAAGTTCTAGATTTCTCATAACTGCCGTGACATTTTCTATAAATATTAAAAATTCACAGGACTAACTTTACGGTTTTGAATCCTTCTTGAAATGCAAGACTATTATAGTACATATTGTTATCTATCATTAAACAATGACTTCATGTTAAGTAACACTTTTCTTCTGTAATATATACAGATCAGATTCCAATATTTCTACTCAGAGGCACAAGCACTTAATTGGCCTTGCCTAGTGGAGACATTGTGCTACTTTCAGGCTTTTTAAAATTAAAGTTATACCATAAAATATGTTTAAATATAGCAGTCATCATCTGTGACATCAGGGGAAAAAAAAATCACTTTCTAGACTACAAAAGACTTTCTAAAAAAGCATCACACAGATCTCATTAATTTTGAAGGGAACTAAACACCTCTATTTTTTTTAATCCAGCTATGACTCAGTGCTTTATGAAAGTCATTGCTGAATACTTTCTGCAAGTTGAAGTTTTTCTCACATCCTTCACTCAGCCCATTTACTCCACATAGACTCTAAGTGTTCATTTAAGTCATGGTAATCTAAGTGAAGAGCATGCTTCTAGTGTAAATTAACAGAAAAATAATTACAGGCTTTTCAAGATTTGCAAATGTTTTTGGGACTATCAAGAAACTGGCCAATTATTACTGTACATAATGGGAGTGTGTATTTATGAGCAAAACAACTTATTTCATGGATTTTTTGACAGTGTCTCTTTTCTAAATAAATTAGTAAATATATACATAAGTGTATATTTACTGAAGATGTACAAGCACTATTCTAAATTCACATTTACTCTAAATTTAAGTTCACGTATGGTTTAGTGAAGTTCTACTTTTCTGTAAGGAAAACTCCACTGCTGTGAAAGTGATATTTAATATCTTTATTTTCTCTAGGGTTATCAACAGAATACAAAGTCACTCAGTCCTTCCAAATAAATGAAATAAATTATAAAAAATAATGTAAGTATAAATGAAATTAATAAATGAAAAATGTCTTTCTGCCCATCTCCACTGATATCAGGCAACTTACCTAAAAGTGATTTTGACCATCACAGGGAGAAACCAGTTCAGGATAGTCTTGGGTGAATAAGAACAGTGAAAAAGCTGAAAATATACCAGCTAGCTAAACTCTGTATGGATATTGGTTATTCTGAGAGAATGTGTGAATTTGAGGTGCACACTTTCATCACACATGAGGGATGTTTACAGCATCAGTGTTTACAGCATCAATGGATTATTCTTTCTCCTGTTGTTGTGGTCATTTAATAGAGCACATATTTTCAGTTGTCATTAAGCCCAGCTCTCCTGAGGCAATTCCCTCCTGACAGTTCAAAATTATTTTAAAATTGCAAATGGTGGTCCTCTTAACATCATATTCTGAGAAACTTGAGAAACTTAGTTCTGAGAAGCTACCAAACCCAGTGGCATTCTTCATTTTAACTGCAGAAAAAAGGACAGACTAGCACATTCTCAAAGGAAAGATTTCAAAGAGTGATCATCCTATAATTGAGGAGGTAGTAGTACCCATACACACTGCATCACTTTCATATTGTCCATATGTCTTGTACCTTGGACAAGTATTCCAGGTGGGAAACTGGGAAGGATAATTCCACAGGAGAAGCATAGACATGAAAGATGGTCTGGTGGAAAGCTACATTAGGGAAACTGCCATTTCTTGCTTGAGGTTGCTCTCATATAAGAAAAGGCTGTAAGTGTTGGTGTAGGTGTATTATTATTGCCACCACTGCCCTGGAGAAGACAGTGGAGAATAATGAAATATAATTTTAAAAACCAGAAATTTTTGTCTTGAATTTTTAAAAAAAGGTGACGGGGGGGATGTAATTTGAAACGAGTGAGCATTGGGAGGTGTGACTCTGTTTCAGTCAAACCATCAGATCTTGGGATTCTGACATTTCCAGAGGCACAGCTGGCTGTAGAGCTGGTGAAGGGGAAAGTGGGTTCTGTCCCCAGGAGCTCATTGTAATGCAGAAGAATTCCCCATGCAGTTTAATGCAGGTTGTAATTCTGTATTCTCAATGTGGTATATATTTGGAATCATTAAAGAAAGAAGAGCAAATTTAATGTAAGGACTACAGCATGTCTAGCAAGAGGGGCAGTTATCTGCACCAAGGCATGCAGGCCTCTGAACACCCATAAATAAATAGATAAATAAATAAAGAGCAGCCAGGGGAGAATTCACACAATGCACCAGTGCCCCCAGCATGTGTGTCCATGAGTGTGTGTGTGGAGGGGGTGGTTTCCTTTGCTGTCCCTCGAGAGGGCACAGCTCTCCCAGCAGTGTGTTATGACATCTGTTTTTACAAACCCAATAATGCTGGGCATGCTGAGAGGCCAGGGAGGTTTTGATGGATGAACCCACTATAGCAGCACGATAACATTCTGTGAGCATGCACGAGGGATTAAGCGAGACACCAGCCCACTTCAGCGAGGTCAGGCTGTGCTCAGAATCCGAAAGGATGTAATATTAATGTCTATCTAATTGGTGAATTTGTCAATGCAGTGTTGCTGTTAAACAGCCAGCCATCTGGACCCCAAGGTTTATGTGATCACAGCTGATTGTCAAAACAATGGCATTTCACTGACCTTAAGAAATTTAATTAAACTGTTGTATTTCTTTCCATGCAGTAAAGGTACACAAACTGATAGCTAAGAATAAAATTGTTGCAAGGGCTGCTGCTTCTGTTTTCTACAGTGTAAAATCATTCTCACATAGACACATATTCCTGGTAAATCTAAAATAACACATGCAGCTGCATTGACACTTTGAGCAAGTCACGTTTCCTTGCTGTGTGTTCTAATGATTCAGCAGCAGGCAGAGATTTTTCCAGAAAATAGTACTCTGCAATTCCATTCATCTTTTTTACTTAATAGCTTATTTAGGACATTCATTGTTTAAATTACAGCTCAGAAGCTGTTATAGTATCAACTCAGTAACTTTTCCCCTACTATTATTTTAACCGGTGTTTTATAGGTCATGACAAAAAAAAAAAAAAAAAAAAAAAAAAAAAGCTCTTCTTTTCCTCACACTGGCCCCTAAGGTACAGAAATGTGGGACAAAAGAAGTTTCCTGGGTGACTGAGTTTCTTCCTCCATATTGCATAGCTCTTTCCACAAATGGGTTCAACACCATCTTAAAACAAGTAATTATTTCTCCTAGCCAGACTAAGAGGTTGGTTGAGAACTTCAGTGTTCTCATGGTTACTAACCTTCCTTTAATTTCCATCTTAAAATTATTCATGGCCAGCTCGTACTCCTTTGTTCTTATGCCAACATTGCCCTATAGTTTAAACAGCTCTTCCCTAGTGTTTACCCTCCCTGTGAATTTATAGAATGCAATCACTTTCTCTCAGCTTTCTTTCAGCTAGAATGAAACCCACTTTCTCAAATCTCTCATAAAATATACTGGCTGTTCTCCTGACCACGTTTTCTCACTTGCTCCTTTGACACCATGAGTTCACATTTCTTGAACGGGGGAAGCAGGGATGCAAGCAGCTTTCCACATTATCCCAAGAGATGCCCTGAAGAATGACAATGGTCTTGCCTTCCTTTGCTAGAAATCTTCCATGTAAGAAGATTTTTGCTTCCTCATAGCAGCTTCACACAGCCATTTCCTCATCATGCTGGCCAGCTGGAACATAAACTCATCCTCTGTGGTCCAGTTTGTTTCTATGGAGGGCCTGTAGCCTTTAGCAGCTTTTATAAGATTTCCAGTGCTTCATCTTGTGCTTTTTACAGTGAGATTTTCTTTGTGTTGGTCTTTAAAGACACTTAGGCCTTTTTCTACGGTATTTAGTTTTTCTTTTTCCCAGTGACTTTCAAGTGGGTTCCTCACAAATTATATCAGCAAATTCACCCGGTTTTGCGTAGGGCAGTAAGGAGTATAAGAGGGGGTTCTGTAAGTTTCTTACAATATGTCTTCATGCAACCTGTTTGGTCTTCCCCTTGAGGCCTCTTCTTATACAGCTTATGTCTTTGCTAATCATTTTCCACACAATATCGCATCAGCTATTTTCTTGAAGATAAATAAGATGTACTATTAGTCAGGGGTCTAGAAAACAAAAGATTTTGGATTAATTTAGAACTACAATTTATCTTTTTATGACTTTTTATTTTATTTTGCTTCCATCTCTTCCATAATTATTTATTTCAAAATATATTTAGAAGCTTCATATGATACTGCAGTCTAAGTAGCAGACTCAGTGTCTCATATTTTTGTTGGTTTTTGGCGAGTGTTTTTTGACATAAAAATTATATAGTTACTATTCTTTGGTCATGTGGTGCTGCTCCAAATTTGATAATTTATTTTTTAATATCGCATTATCTGGAGTTCAGTTCCTTCCCATTACTCTGCCACCTTTTGGGAAGTTTATAAGCTATTTCCCTTGACCTTACTATATGTGGTGAGTGCATACCAATGGGAAATGTTCAACCTGTGCGAGAACATATACATTGAATTACTCCATCATTTTCTATTGTGCCAAGATGAGGTTAAAATAGCTATAAGCAAGAAGTTTCTAAAGTAACTCAACTGTAGACTGCACGAAAATACAATAAAATAGCTCTCCAGCCCATGGAGATGGTACAGGTATTTATAAAATGTGTCAAAATCATAACCCCACTGATGTGCTGCTTTTGCCCTATGTGTAAGGTGGAGAGAGAGGCTTTCAAATGCTCACTGGGCAAGGCTTCTTGTTCTGTCACTTGTGAATAAAGCACCTAGTGCAACTTCTGGTGATTTGTTTGTTCCACTGACAGCTCATCTTTAAGCAGCAGAAGTTTCTAGAGAATAAAACTCCCATCCTGCAGCTGCTACCATGTCAGTGCAATATCAGTGCTTAAATCTACTGCATGTACATGAGCATATCCTTCTTCAAACTGTACCACAGGAAGTTGGTGAGCAAATGTTTGATGTTTTTATACCCTCTGCTAGCTGCAAAGGACTGATATTGTTTCAGTCCAGTGGGTCAGTCCTGCACATTTGTAATGCGTCATTGGTGGAGTGTGACAAAGCGATTTGAAATCAGACACTGATTAAAATGCCTGATCACATACTGGGAATATTATGAGTTGGTTAGAACAAAGTTTTCTCCACTGTGAATCATTCCACAAAGCTGACTGTCTTGAAGGTTAGCTGTAGTACATTTTTTTAATCCCAGTCCACCAAAAATGAACTGCAGACACATTTCTCATCAGTGAATTAATTATCCTGTGGAGATCAGCCAGTGAGTGCTAGAACATGCTATTTAACAACCTTTGGGGAATTGGATCTTTTTTCAAATTCACATTGGCTCTTTATTAACATGGAGTTTGGTGGTGGGAAGGGGGTTTGTGATAAAGGTCAGAGCTGCTCATTAGAAAGCTAAATGAAATGTGGTAATGCAGTTCATTCCTCTAACATTACAGCTTATGCAAATGAAAAAAATACCTAAACATTTATCTACCTGGTACTGTAAGAGGCCAGTTGTACAGTAGCTTTATGTTACTCTCAAGCACACATTACCAAAATACTTTGTAACAGCCCTTCCAATAATACCCAATTACTTCATGTAGGAGCTATGCACAGGCTAGTTGGATGTTTCCCCCAAGAAAAAGTGTTCAGACTAAGTGTTTGAGTCAGTACAAACAGATGGGAAAATGTACTTTCTGCTCTCAGTGACGGAAGCAGAAAACCATTTGCTCCAAAACTTGACTCCAGGACAAGAATAAGGTAGCGTTGGGTTATGTCACATGAACGCTGAATTTCTCATCATCTGGGCTGTTGCAGCCCTGGAGGAAAGGTAGATGACAGCTCTCAGTGTCTTTAGCATTCACAGAAGTTAATATTGTCCTGTACTGAGTCCATGAGGATCCTGGCCTGCTTTATTTGCTTGCTGGCTGTCGATGTGGTTTGGAGTATCAGGTCTCTAACAAGAGCTTGTCGTGCCCCGTGGAGCCTGGATGGCTGCACAAGGGAGCTCAGATGCTTCTCAGAAAAACCTAGCTTTTCACACTAGATCTAATCTCCTGCTGGTAAGTATTGATGTTGCTACTGACACCAGTTTACCTGTGTTGAAGAACATTTTTTGAAGCAGGTGCCTTGATGAAGTACCATGTAAATGCTGCTGGGGAGTAGCTGCCCTCATGTTATCATCCCAACCCTCCTATACTGGAAGCACAAATACACTGGGTAAAAATATGAATAAATAAATGTAAAAATATTACAAATATGGAAGATGGCAACACAGAAAAGCAATGTATTTTTACTTTCATACTGGGCCAAATCCCTGGAAACTCCAATCATGGGAATAGATCCTACCTGGAGGACTGACAGGGGTGACTGCAGCAGAACTACTCCCTAAGGAGGATAAAGTCACATGTGTGAGTTGTGAGAAAGAGTCCATTTACAGGGCCGACTCCAGTGCTTTATACCAACCCTTCACTGTCTCCCCTCTCTAATTTGTATCAGCATTTGACAGCTTGTTGACAGCTCATTAGGGAAAAAAAAACCCACATGTGACCAAAGCACTCGGTGCAAGCAGGAAGATCTGCTCTCTAATTGTGAACTGTATTGAAATATGAACCAGATGTAGCACTGCAGATCAGAAACCAGCCCAATTAGCATGTTTATTAAACATTTTTATTTTAAAATTTATTTAAATTATTAGCTAGTATAAAACGTAATAGCAGTAGCAGCTCATGTGGGGGGCTAAGTCATCATAAGTGGCAAATCAAAGGAAACCAGAGAGGTTTTTGGATTTATTTTTCCTGAAAGAAGGTATGGTATAATATCAGTGGCTTTAAACCGTGTCAGCTCTGTCGTTGAACAGGAGCCATTTGTGGGCAGGTGTCTCTGGTCTCAGTCCAGACTGCAATCAGCACTGAATGAGAATGTTAGACTTATTGCAAGACCAGAGCTCTGGTAAGCACTGTAAAATTCAGCCACATTTGGCTCTTGGGATTTTTTTCTTTTGACACTGGTTAAATTTAAATTAACCATTTGGGCTTGTATTTCTGAGTTTAGATTGGCAATTCTGTTCATTAGTCTCTGTTCTCGGAGGGAATTCTTGAGATAAGGGTGTCAGGTTTTCCTAATATAATGCAGACACTACAAATCAAATTACTAGATTTGAAGCTTCTCTGAGGAATTGCTGCATCCTTAATCTGAAGGGATTTTTTCTGAATTTGTTTTCTCTGTCTGAGAACTGGAAAGACAGGCAGCTCTTCATGCAATGAAAAACTCTTCTGTTTTTTTACGTTACATTATTTTTGCAGTCAACACACTTACTGAAACATCAAAGCAAACATTCAGGCTATGAGGAATTCAATAGATACATGCAAACAAAGGCAGGTAGCTTAGGTCCATTAGGAAATATTTGTAACTTCTGCTGTGCAAAGACAAGCTGGCTGAATCTTTTATGGACCCTTCTATATGATGTGTTTATGTCATGGAAATGGCAGTCGGGGGGGTAAGATGCAGGTAGTATTTTCCAGTCCTGTACTCAACAAAAAGAGAAATGCTTGCACAGGACTGAACTAAATTATAAACTGTGCCCACCAGGGGTAGATTCAACTATCTCCCCCACAGGCTTCCCTCAGAGCCCCAGTAATGAGCTGACCATTTATTTTTCTAAAGTCTTTTAATTACTTTCAAAATACTTGGTGGAAGGCATAAGAATGCAGAATTTTCTGTTTGAATAAATTTAGAAGAAAAAGACCTCTGTGAGTTACAGCTAGTGCTTCATCTATGGATACTATAGCCTTTAGAGCTATAAAAGTGCAAAAGTACATTTTGCAAAACAAGCTCTGTAGAAAAAGATTATAATGAAACAATGGCTTTCACTTTTAAATCCATGAGAGTAATAACCTGAATAAAGTCACTCTGAACAGGTATGTCTACTCAAACAAGATGCCATCAGGAGAATCATCTTACTATAAAGTATAACTCTTTAACCAAAAACAGCTAACAGCTCTGTGCATACACTGTTAGTTTACTGAATCCAAAATAATACATTTGAAATTAGCATTAATGTTTTCTGCACCCCATTCCTTTAATCTTTTTCCTTGCTCTTGAACATTATTTTCTTCATGCTTTTAGAATGAGTGTAAATATTCTCATTTGCATTCTACAGCTAAATGAGCTATCAAAACCTAGTTTTGTTTCTTCCTGGGTAATTGATCTTCATAATGCACATTTCATAGAATATTTTCTTTAAATCCTGCAGCAATTGCATTTATGTGACTGTCCATGCATTTGGCAGGATAGGGAATTTTTGCACTTTCTTGCTGGCACTGCAGGTTCAACTTTTCATTCTGTAGATCTGTCCCTGTCTGTCTGTCTGGCTGTCTGCAATGAGATGTGGTGTGTTGTTTCCCAGCAACACACGGTGATGTTTTGGTATCTGGTGCTCTGAAGCTGCTGGATCACTTGCAGAGAAAGAAAAGCCAAACCCCAAACAAAACAACCATTTGGCACCCCAATTGCTAAAAAGGAAACACCCACTGCATTTCACTGTCATTGAAGTGTTTTCTCTTTGGTTCCTTTTGGAAATATGGCAAAAACAACAATATTGGAATGACTCTGAAGTTCCTGCCATCAAGAAAAATTTTTGGAGTCTTGTGGTTGAGTTTGCCGTGTATTACCTCAAACCTACCTCACAATTGCCTGAGCTTTTGGTAGGTTTTGGAAAGCCTTTCCCAACCCCTGCTTTCCCTCTGGCACCATTCCTCTACATTTTGAGCATTGCCACATCATCTATAAGACAACATTGAAATGCTTCTGTCATCAGCACTGTGCAAATGGAACAGTACGGAGGTACCCATCTCCTACCTGCATAAAATGTGCCATTATTATAACCACACAGGAGAAAACACCCAAAAATGATGGATTGGAAATATTTGTCTGATCTAATTCTCTATTTTTCAATATGGTTAAAGACAGTTTTCTCCTCCTTCAGGAGAATAGTTGAGGGAAGAACACAGTTTCCTTTCTTGCTCTTGAGGGGTTTCAGTCCCCTGCTGGTTGTGGTCATTAGCAGCCAGCCTTTTTAGCAGAGCTCTTCATCACTTTTTCCATCAGTTGTAACAACTGCTTCACTGCTCACCTAATTATTTTCTGTCACTATGAAAATCTTAGTTTTATATTAATTACTTAATTTAATAACAACCTTCAGATGTGCTAAAATCATAGTCTGATAGGAGCTGCAGGATATTTACTCTGATAGGACCTGAAGGTATTAGACATCTTCAGGAAGTTGATTTAATCTCCTGAATTGAATGCTTTTAAAAATGTGTTAAATTCTGTTCACTCCATTTTAGCAATTCCCAATTTTACAATGTTTTTTCTGCTTTTTATCTAGCTTCAGTCTGTCTTTCCTCACTATTTTGAATCCCAGCTTTCTGAAGTTTGTTCTAATATTTCCTTTGCACATTGAGTCCCCCAAATCAGCAAGAGAAATGAAGAGTGTGTTGATCTGTAATCATATATATGTTAATATAAGAAACATTATATGTGATGGAATTTTATGATTTTCAGGAATCACCCAAAGATTTTTCTTCTTGGCAGCATAATGTAATGGTTCCCTTAGTCTGTGACTAACACTCATAAGGTGATGTCATAGCCCTGAGTGGTTGCTCCTTTATTTATTTTTTACATCCGTAGCATTTTGTGAAGGCATTTATACAGAAATCCACAAGAACAGTTACACAATAAAATTGAAAAGTACCAATCAGATATTTGTATTCACAAGCAATATTATGTATACATGCCCATATACTGTCTTAATGAGGATAACACTTAAGAAAGACCTAACTCAGCATGATAAAAGCCACATGTTATATCCCTAACTGCACTAAATTAGGGGTCCAAAATCTTCCCTGTTAGAAAAACAACTCTGCTTAGCTTGGGAGTAAAGTTGAATTCCCAAGGACTCTATCTGCCAACACAAAGCTGTCAGGAAGGTGCCTCAATTTGCATTACATGTGTTTCATAGCATCCTCAAAAACCACTTCCTTCCAGCTAGACAGTTGAGCTTTCTCCCTTTGAAGCCCTGTCCACCCACAGCTTCTTGGGATTGTTATTTTTGCTTCATTCAGTAGCTTGTACCTAAATTGTTGGTTGTTTGAATGTTTTGGGGTTTATTTTGTTATCAGTGATGTTAAATCAAAGCACTCCATTTGGATTTTACCTGTGAGAAAAAAATAAGAGCAATGGGCCCTCCTGAGACTTTAACAAGCGTGTTGCAGAAGAGAGTGGAGGTGGAGGCGCTTGTAACCAGCATCTTCTCTTTGAAATGTTCATGCCCAGAAAACACAGAAAGTTCATTTCATGCAGAAAGTTCCAGACCATTTTAGCGACAGCGGGGGCTGTGTTTGGTGTGTTCAAAAGTTCAATCAAAAACAATTTTGAAATTTTAATTGAAACTGAAAATAGAAAGGAGCCCAACTGCCCTCTGTTGATCACAGCAACAAGGAGGATAAAAGAGAAATATTGCTGCTATGAAACAAAAACAAGCACTGCAGGGATTTTCATGGAGGATCTTGCTGTTGCTGCTAAGTAATTCTTTTCTGTGATCTGTTGATATGATATAACATTTTAAAATTAAAATTCCCAGTACTTATTGGTCATCTTCAGACTGTGTGTGTGTGGATTTTATTCAGTGAATATCTGGAGGTGACGTTGCCTATGTCACCTGGATACACAGAATATTGGTGGCGCCGGAAAGGTCGAAAAACTGAGCAGCAAAGCAAAATCCCTTCAAGTCATAAAGGAATATAGCACTGCCAGTGGGAAGGCAAATGCTGCTTTATGAATGCAGCCAGGCTTTCAGCTCATAAAGGACATTCACTCTCATTACTCATTACAAGTTTTAGCTTTGCCAAGTGATCTTGAAACTGCTGTTAGCAATAATGAAATTAAGGCCACTTGACTGGAGTCCACTTCTGGGAAAGGATGCCAGGGCCACAAGTAGGTGATCTACCACCCACACAAAACTTTAAGTAAAGTGAGTCTATTCAGAGGTATTTGCTGAGAAAAAAAAAATCTTATTAAACAGCTCTGAAATCTTTAATACATCTCTGTGTTAGGTGTGCTATTTTCAGTTCCAGTAAATATGTTATTAAGAAAGGATAATAACAAATGTTTTGAAAAGAGAAGTCTTGATTATAACAGAATTTGTTAATTGAATGTTGGGATTCAGAATATATTAAAGTTAATAGGAAATTCGTGGAAATACCATATATCATTGATAAGATAATTCAATATCAAAATGTGTGTTGGTTGACACCAGCAGGTTATATATTTGATACGAATGTAAGCACACAGACTCACAAAAATAAGCACCTTATTTGAGACTAATGCTAATTTTAAATACAACACAAGTCATACCATTTCTCTCATCCCATCTGTTGCCAACAGCAAAATATAAATTATGAATAGCATTTTTTTCCTTTTATTCACTGCCTTGCAAATACAGTAGACATTTCATTGAAGAATTTTGTGCCATTGGTAGGTAAGGATTACTGCGCACAACAAATTATTTCACTTTTTTCCCCTATCTTGGTGAAACAAAGCAAACTAAGGGCAAAATTTCTTGCATTCATTTTTTTCTTTTTTTCTTTTCTTTTTTTTTTTCTTTTTTTTTTTTATAACTCACAGACATTGCCTACCACAATTAAATATAACACTTCTTTTACTCTCTGGAGTAAAAAGGAAATAGTGTATTAAATTTCCAACATGAAAAGTCACAATTCAAAATAGTCTGAGGTCCAACACTAGCAAGGACGGAGGCCAGTTTTGAATTTCCTTAGAATTTCTGGTGCTTATAGGGATTTGTGCCTGCAGACCCCTGCTCTTGACAACAGGGACTTAACAGCTTAGTTAAGCCACACTCAAGGAGAGGAGTGGACACTGGACTGAGGGCAGCACTAGTGTTTGAATTGTTATTTCCTCTCCTCTCAGAGGAAAACAAAGAAAAGGCAAAAGTTTGACAGAAATTCACATTCATCCGACACTGTCTGGTCAGTCAACGAGATCATAGAGAATGATGGGACACTCTCAAAGATGTCACACCTTTTTTTGAGGCATAGACCAGTACTGTAGCTGGATGAAAACTGCAGTGTGGTGATCTCCTGCACTCCCATTAGAGTCAGTTGTTTCACATCTGTTTAAAGAAATCTGAGTCAAACTGTCTGAACTGACCTCAGGTAAATCTCTTTCCGATTAACTCCAAACACCGAGCCAGAATCAGCCAAGAGCATAGTGGACCTCACAGCATAAATTCTGCACATGATGGACAGCATGGAAATTTTTGTTAATTTTTTCTAGTGTGTCTGCAAATTGTTTAGCTGAAAAAATAGCAAAGGTTAAGACTGGATCTGTTTAGACTGGATCCAGTTTTAGACTGGATCTGTATTTGTTTGATACAACAGCTTCATGAGACAACAGGTCACATAGGTGATCTTATCTGTATTAGCCTTTTCTTATTTACCAGCCTGCATTCATTTTTATTAATAAGCTAACATCCAAAACAAAGCAATTTGCAGGTACACTGATGCATATCAGTAAATTAAGAGGATTTCAGAATGCCTCCTAGGCTGCTTAGTGTTCTATGCTGTCTGCAACCTAGTAAGAAAAAAAGATATTTTTACCTTCTGACACCTCATCTCACCAGTTCAGCCTGTTGCCTTACTGGAAGAGCAGTGAGAAACTTTCACATTCCGTTATTTTAAATTACTGTGGGTTTTCTACCTCTTTGATTATTTTCACTGTGTGGGATCGATCTCTGACTGTGCCTTCTGTGCTGATGTGAGGTGCGCTGAAACAGTTTTCTGTCGCTTTCACCAGATCTGTTTGAGAAGAATGATAGCTGTAAACTGGCAACCTAATTTTCTGGCAATTGTAAAACATGTCATTCAATATGTCTCTACAGTCAACTCAATACCACAAGTTTTTCTCATCATTTATATTTGCTGTTTAATTTGCATAGGTATAGCATAATTGAAGAGAGATGAATATTTGTCAGTGCAGCATCCAACTCTGCCTGCTGCATGCCTGCCTTATTATGTATCCCTGAAAAGAAACAAAGATTTATTCCATACAGAAGTCTTATTTGCCAAAGTTTTCTGACTCCAGGCCAAAACCACAGATGAGGGTTTTGCTGAATGACCCCTGAGATAACAGGGAAGCTTCCAAACCCTGTTTCGTCAGGAACACAGAGCCTGACCCAAATACCTTCAGAATGAACAGAGGCTTTCCAGCACTTTCAACTCACTGAGAATCAAGTCTGCAAACTGCAAGATGCATTCCAGGGACAGAAACACAGACTATGTCAAGGCAGTATAAATTCAATAAGTTTCTTTTAATATTTGTAGAAAAGTAAAATTTAAGTAACGTGTCCCAAAATTTGAAGCCAAAGGAAAGTACTCTTACTTTGTGATCTTTTCTTTTTAAAAATCCAACAAATTTATTTCTGGTAATAAGATTAAGTAATTGAGCCAAAAATATTTACAAGCATTTCAATGTCTTTATGCTTTGCCAAGGTAAAGCACCGTATTATTTGGTGAAATCTGTACTCTCTTGTGGTTTTTAACCAAATAGTTTTACCTATGTAAAATGCCTTAATGCCATGATATGTCACTCATGGTGATTTCTGAGAAAGGCAGGTCTAGAAATAGGAGGGTGCAGGACGTTTCAGTAAACTCAATACCTACACTCGATGGAGTACATATGTGCAAGACACACAGTTCAGCCTAACTCAGAAACAAAGAATTTCAGAGCCCAATTTTGAACATTTAATTAAATAATAGTTAAATTAAGTGAGTTATTTCAGTTAGAATAAAATTTATTAGAAGCACTGCTTTTGTAGGATATATTTTCAATATTCTATATTGAATTTGTCCAAGGCGGAGTTTAAATGCTATTGGAAAATCGCAGCAATGTCTTCTCACATGAAAATCTTCATCTTTCTTTGACAAATGCTGATGGTAGAGCTCAGGAATAAAAGGCCAACTTACTGTTTTAATTCACACTGAGGATAGCAAAGGAATCTTGTTTTAGCTGTGGTAGTTTCAGTTGTGACGATTCATGAGAGACACCAGAGCAGAGCAATTTAATTTGGAAGAGCATTACACAGAAACACTATTATTATTAGCTTTTTAAATATCTTTCTTTTCTTTTCCTTATTCTCTGTGCATATAATCTATATATCACATTTATCTGCAGAATGTTTTCTTTTCTGCATTATCTCCTCATCCCAAATGATTACAGCATTGCTTGGTGTTTCTGAAAGTGTTAGTCATGTGAAATGGCACCGAAATAATTTTGCTTTTCCTGTCAAAGGAAATGAAAGAAAAAAGATTATTACTTTTCCAAGTTACGAAACAGTATTGCTATTGACATGAAGCAAGCTAAAGCAATAACTCCTGATGGTGTGCTAATAAATAATATATAACTTTATATACATTGGGCCTCTTTTTATACAACTTCAAACCTGGAGTAACTTCAATATAGCCCACATATTTATAAATAAGAGAATACTCAGAGCCACTACATGCCTATGAATTATGTATTAATGGCTAGAAATGTTTTAATTTATTGCATGCATGTTTTCACTGATGGGTGAAAATGAATAATGGTGAAATGCTGGAAAGTGAGTAAATCTTAATCTTACAATAATGAAAGAACATTTCCTGTGCCAGCTTGAACTCATACAGTCAGATCCTCCACTGTCCCAGGCAGTGTTGAAACCAGGAAAGTTTTGGCAGCCATGCCAAACAAATTTTCTCACCCATTTAAGAGATCTGTACAGCCTAGAAAAGCATCTAAATAGTCTTTCCTACAAGTCTTTCTGTAGCTAGGTAGTTGATGACACAAAACATAATGAGGAGAGAATTATGAACAGTAATAGGTTCAGATCATTTTGATTGCCTAGCCTGATGAAAACATCCATAGATGTTACCTCAAATGCTGCTGGGTTCATGTTCAGAGTCAGGCTCAGACTTCCACTTCAGGTTTCATGGTAAAACACCTCAATTGTTCCACTATGACATTAAGGAAAAAAGAAGTATCTGACTCCTCAAATCGTGCTGCTTTTGAATGCTCTCCCTTGGCTGTTCAGGGTAAACAGACTGGCTCCAAACATTGCAGCAGGAAGATCTAAGTCTGCTCAACTGTTCTTGCTGCCTCAAGAGAAGCAACATCCCCCCAGGATGAAGAAGTGCATCATCCCCTCAGAATGGAGAAGTGCATCCCCCCCGGATGGAGAGGTGCATCCCCTCAGAATGGAGAAGTGCATCATCCCCTCAGAATGGAGAAGTGCATCACCCTGGATGGAGAAGAGCATCATCACCCCAGGATGGAGAAGTGCATCACCCCAGGATGAACTCTGGTGGTGGCTGCTGGAAGGAAAAAAGGAAGAGTGCTAGAGCTGAAGGCTGGCAGTCCTGAGAACAAAAGAGGACATGCAAAGCTTGGAAGAAGCCTTGGCATATGTACAAAAGTACCACCAGGTATTCTCCATGCTCCAGAGGGGCAGTAAATCTGTGCCAACCTGATAAAATGGCCAACCACAAGTTTAGCTCTTGTTCTAGAGACAATCTGTCTTAAAAACAGTGAGTAAGGAAACACTATGTGACATGAACTACCTTTCATTCAGACCAAATGGACTTGTGAGCTGAACACTAAAGCAATGAACATGGGAATACTCCTTAGTTCTAATTTTGTATTTCTTAAGACTTGTTTACATGCAAAAGATAATTTCTATTAAGGTAAAGTATGAACTGTGAAATGCAGCTGCTGTTGCTGAATTTCCCTTAAGGAGATCTGTACATGGGCTTACAGATAGAGAACTCCAGAGATAAAAATGAGAGAAGAGGGAAATCAGATGGAAGAAAAATTACTTTTCATTTGCTTTAATTTTCAATCTTGATCTTAAATAAGTTACATGCTATGTAATTACTTAAAAGTCAAACCTTTGATTAACTTTCTTGCTTGTAGAGCACGGGAAAGAATGTACCTGCTATTCCATTAAGAAACAGAATTATTTCAAGATATTTTAAGCTCTTAAATTTGCCAATTTTTCTAAATAGCTAATATGTGTCCTGACATTGTCTGAAATGTACCAGTGACTAGTGCATGCTTATTTATTAAACTAACATATTTTTGCAAGGGGGCAGTCTTACCATGTTGCAGCTTAGGTTATGTAGCATAAACTTGGGCTTAATGTATCCTTTCAGAGATCCTCCACATTTACATACATTTAAATGCATTTAGTCAGCTGGTGCTCTGATTGCAGAGAATATGGGCAGCATGGAAATGAGTGTGGACTCTGCAGCAGTACATGGTGTCCTCTGTTGCTTAGATCAACAGGTTCTGTGCTCATCTTTCATCTGCCACAGGCTACTCTTAAATTTTGGGCCTTTCTTTCTTCAACACTTTCTTCCTATTTACAGAAACATACACTCACACTCAGCGTCCCCTCAACTACACGGAACAATTTTTGTGGTGACAACTATAAGAGGAAATGTGCCCTGGCAGTCAGGATGTTCAAATGCTCATTGATTTTCTTCTTTGTAATAAGTAATTTCCCTAAGTTCCAGGCTAACTGATGTGTTCTGCTCATTAAAAGTTGCTCTGTTCAGAAATGGATTTATTACTATAAACTCACATAAAATAAAATTATACAATACATATAGTGTGCATTTCATTAGATCAGCACTTCCAATTCCTCACAACATGTGCAGGACTCCACTTCTTGAATGCAATTAAGTGAATAAATATCTGGGGAAGGAAAAAAAATGCATTGCTTTTAACATGAAACTGATGACAGAATAGACAGGGACAGATACAAAATTTCCTCCTCTCAGATGTTGCAGAGTCTGAACTTGCAAAAATGCATTTGGAGAAATATATTTGTTGTGCATATAATTTTCACATTACCCATATAGAGTTTAAAAAAAATTAACTAGATTTTGGTGGCATTCTATTGGCAAGATTGGAGTATCACTATCTACCTGTTAGTCAGGCACTGATCTTTACCTAGCAGAGACAGAGTTCCATGTGACTGTTTAGGGTCCAGCACTATGATACCATGCAGTAAACAAAGAAGAAAATCTGTTTTTAGAATATGGATCAAATTTTGGATCATGCTGTAAGCTATGTCTCATTTATTACCAAGTAGCTCAAAACAGTTTTTTACATGGAAATCTCATTAACCATTTGACACACCTACCTGAGGACAAATACAGGGTTTTAAAGAACCACAGGTAGGACTGTAATACAATTGCAGGACCAATAGTACTGCCTAAGTTAGGATGTAAAATAGGTGAGATCCTGTGGTATGTTCGTCTGAACTTCCAGGCAAATTTTTCCCCTGTCACATATTTTAAGATGTAAAAAAACCTGGAACATATTGTGGCTGCCATCTCCTGTGATATTATTGAAGCTCACACAATTTGGTCTTTTGTTTTCTTAGAGCACAGGCTCCTTGAAAGATTCAAGAGACTTTCAGTTTATATCTCTGGAAAAAAAAAATTAAAAACAACAAACAAATGAACAAACAAACAAAAAACCACCCAGATCTGCATGGCTGTTGAGATTCTCTGTTGCAATGATAAATCTGCAAATGCAGTGGAATCAAATATGTTTTACAGTCTTGGAAGCCAGAATACAAAGGGAGGGGTGGTGGCATTGGTAGAGGCAAAACTTTAAGAAGCAAGAGACAAATTCAAAACTATTTCTGACTCTTTGACAAATCTCATCACTTTTGCTGGCTTGAATTGTGGGCTTCTGAAAAGTAGGAACAGAGGACTTGGGGAGTTTGCTTTTTGCTTTCATTTTTAGATGTGAGCTCGATGTTGTCGGGCCTGAAAGCAGCATGAGGCATTGCCACTGAGGTGGTGGAACTTCCCTGAGTCCTGGCCAGGGCTCCTGCCCTCCCTCCTGGGGACAGTCCTTGCCTGGCCCACAGGGATGTGTGGCACTCGCCGGGCAGCCTGGGCTGGCACGAAGGAGGCACTACAAGGTCTGATGGGATAAGAAGAGACAATGGATGGGTTTGGTCACAATCCCTCCTCCCTGACCCCTGGAGCCACTCCTAGATCATGTACAGAACAGTCTTTTGTGCCTGTGTTTTGGTTTTCCTTCTGTTGGATATTTTCAAAGCCTGAGGATACAGAACACACTCGCCTTTCAGAGTAAAAGAAGAAAATCCCCCTTGTGGGTTTTGCCAGCCCCCTGACCTTTTGGGCTGCTCATTCAGGCTCAGAGCCACCCCAGGCGAGTGGCTTCAGAGACAAATGAGCTCCACAGAAACACCCAGACAGAAATTTCCTCCCAACTAATTTAGCCAGTGGGTCCCTGCTCACACCCAAGGCTCCAGAGCAGCTCTGTGCTCACAGCTGGCTGTGCCTAATAATCCCGGGAAAACCAGATAACCTCATTAACTGGCCTTCAGCTTTTTCCCCAGGCAGAGTTCATTATTCCAGTTTTCATCATTTAAGAGAAACAGGCTTCTCCAAGGGACCTTGCAGGGCAAGAAGCAGTAAGATGAGGCTGTGAACATGTTGCCAAAGGAGAGGTGTGGTGGTTTTATAAATTCCCTGAAACAGGAAATTTCCTTTTCCATCTTAGGGGTTTTTCTGTCCTTCTAGCTGAATTTGTGAGAGCAGCTCCCATCACCTTAGTGACCAGTAGGTTTGCTGGTAACCTTTTCCAGGTGGCTGACAGGAATCCTTCCCAATGGACACTTCTCCCTCTGTAATTCAGAATATTCCTCTGGCACTTCCTCGCAGCCACAGGTACACACTGCCACCACCAGATCAAACAGATCCATGTAACAAATTCAGGGAGGCTTAGGTAGACCAAAATTGGTTTTTAACGAAATGACAGTTTTGAGGATGCTGCACTGTGCTTTTTGCAAACCTTTAACTAGAGCTGATTGGGCTCTTTCTGTCAAATTATTTTTTGAGCAAAAATACAGATATTCATAGAAAGTTGTGGTTTTACTATTCCCTGAGTTTCTGCTGGGAAACAATTTAGATGGATTTTTGATTACTTGTCTTTATTGTTGTTTTGTTAAGAATTTGAATTTTCATTTTTTTAATTTAGTACAACATGTTTGAAATGAAGTTTCATAGTAATATGGAACTGTTCTCTTTTGCCAGAGTAAAATGTGCTACCACCTCTGTTTGTGGCTGTCTCTACTGTGGGAAACGTCTCTCTTAACACATCCTAGCTTTTCATCTGCTCAGACTGTAACAGTGCAGCACTAAACACACAGTTCAGCCAGAAGGTTTGACCATAGTGCAGAAAATAATCATTAGATCTCTAAGAGACATCTGCTGGTGCTTTTAATCAGGCTGTTACTGATGCCCAGAAGTCCAAATCTGGTATTAGCTTAAGTATTCAGATTCTGGGTATCAGAAAATTATGAATTTGCTATACTTATCATTGTCACTTACTGATTCTACAAATTGCAGGAAGCAGAGAGTTTGTTAGTGATCTAAGTTCAGGTGTGCCAATTATTTGTGTGCTTTAGCTGGCAGTTTGGGTTCTGTGAGAATCATGGCTGCAGAAGTGCTAAAGTCACTCAGGCTACGACATACCCTGAAACAAAAGGGGTTCTTGATCTTTCCAGGATGCAATTAGCATGGATCAGTAAAGAAAGTAGTAGTGGCTCAGAGCTTGCTGTCATTTTCTAAGTTACTGAGGGATGAATGTCAGATATATGGCAGAATGAAAGCAGGGCAATTCATTAAAGGAATTCTACTCTAGTTGCTAAAAACTTAGTGCTCAAAACCTCTTCTTGATATGGAACTGTGAAAATACAGAAGAAAATTAAACTTAGGTGTCTCTGAAGGAGCAAAATTGTACCATAATGTTATCCAAACCATTTATGGTAGCAAATTAAATACTGTTGGTTTTCAGCCTTCCACTGTAGTTACAATGGTAAGTCTTGACAGAATGAAAGAATTCTATAATGCAAAAAACATACTAGAACTTCATTCAGCTGTGAAAACAATTAAAGGCTTGTTTGAAATGGGGATTTTTTTCAAGCCACACAAAGAACAAAATATTTCTCACAGTTGTTAGATGCTGTGCAGCTGAAGACAGAATAATCACGTCCTTGATTATTTGCCAGAAAACACGGAGATTACTGTAGAAATATTTAAAACTAAGTTATAGTGAAATTGTTTGAACTTTTGAGAAAATAGCATGATTCCCTACTGACAACAGCAACAAGAGTAAAATCTACAATATCAACATAGATTTTGCTTTATTAATTAGCAAGTTCATATTCTTCATACTGTAGCAATACATGATAAAAATTGTAATTTTATTTTACAGGCTACAGCTTGAACATTTTGATCCTTTTCTTCAGAATTATGGGGGATATTACACTGTGTCAGCCCCAAAAAGTTGGGAATGCTGAGGTACACTTTGTACAGCAATACTGCTCAGGCTGACCCAGAAGGAAACTTTGACCTTTTTTCAACTATTAACAGATTCGTTTTTACGTTAGAAATGGACACCTAGACCAAAAGTTTAAGTTCTTTAGGGCTAAGAATGATGAAGACAACCACTTTTCAGTTACTGAATACTGTATCTATTTCACAATACACTAAAAGACATTTATGACAGAGTTTTAAAATAGCAATTCTTTTTGTATGGGTAGAAGTGAATGACATAAAGCATTCACTGATGTATAAACTACAACAAAGAAAGGATGACAAATCATTTAGTCATAAATATGACTCTTATCTGAAAGCACACCTTGGCAAAGCAGAACAAATAGCAATGTCATTCAGTGTTGTGTGCTTTAGTTCTGAGATACCTAAGTTCACATCACTTCTGCAAACAAAAATATTTCAGTCTGATTCAGACACTTCACAAATAAAAAGAAAAGAATTTTAAAAAGAGAGTTTTTAGAGTTCTAAGAACTTTCTAATGAGATGGAATTTGACAAAAAAATTTTGAATATGAGCTGCATAATATTGTACTTGGAGATTGACAGATTGAGTAGTAATTAAGCAGATATTTAATAAATTAGGTAAATTAATGATTTAATATTTTGCTTTGAAGTCCTAGTTTTTTGATCTTTAGTTTTAGAACCTATCTTGCCTCCCACCAAACAGCTCCAAAAATAATGCTTTCCATCTTTATACAGGACACTTCAACAGTATGGCAGAAATGTGCCAATTATTGCTTCTGCTAAGGCTGAAACCCAAGCTGAAGTCAATTCCAGTTTGACAACCTGGTCTATAGCCATGAGGCTGTCTGCCCTCCAGAGCCAGTGGAGCTTGAAAATTCATCTTGTGGGAGTCCAGGGTGTTTCCCTGGCTTCCCTGGGGGTCTCAAAACCCCCCTGGCAAGGGTCTCAAAGACCCCTGA
>JAOTQP010001286.1:102177528-102194038 GCA_026413545.1 Cichladusa arquata | reverse complement strand
CAACAACAACAACAACAACAACAACAACAACAACAACAACAACAACAACAACAACAACAACAACAACAACAACAACAATGGTATCAGGCTGTTGTTATTATTAACAGCAGGAAACTATCCCCATAGTGCTAATTCCCTCACATAATTTGCTCTCACTCAGTGCTGCCCAGCTGGAGCAGCAGGTCAGGGGTCAGACCAGCTGTGGACTTAGAGGCAGAGGGACAGCAAATCCCTTAAGGGGTCCCTTGCCTCATCAGCATATATATAATCCCATATCCTTTCTCTAAACAGAGCACGTAAAATCCTTCTTGGATGTAGCTGGATTTATACAAGCTGTTGTTGCTGGTGGCCTTGTGCTGATCTGGATATTTTGTGACGTCCTGAGTTTATCAGCTCTGATGAATCCAACAAGACAACTAGTCTGACAAGTTTATAAACTCTTAACAACCTTTCATTCAATACCTCTCAGCATGTATTTTTTCTCTCTTTGACCAGCTATTTTTGGTAATTTTTTTCTCTATCCACACCCTGTATCAGTAGAGCTCAGTTACACAAATTGACAAAGGCTTTTGTGACACAAAGCTCTCACTTCAGACACATGAAATGTTTATAACCAGCAGAGTGCATAGCAAGTCATAGCAACTGCTATTACTCAACACCTTTATTAAGTTATTTTTACTGATAAATTACTATTTCTACGTGCTTAAAAGTACAGAAGTCAACTTATGTAAGCAGTGAGCAAATTAAACACAACCTGGGAGATTTCATCCCTGGTGAAGATGAAAACATTTATTTTTATATTCTTTTACCTCTATTACAGAGATCACCTTCTATGCTCAGTTTTGGCCTGTCTTGGTGATACTACCTTTATACAGGGAAGAGTGGGTGGGATGTTAGAAGGCCAAAAGGAAATTATGAAGAGAGAAAAGACTGAAGGAAGAAAATCTGGAGATTTTCTGTCCCTTCTTGAGCTCAACTCATTATATTACTGCTTGTTTTTAGAACATTTGAGCCAGTTTTTTCTGCCCCAGAGAAGGAAATTCTAGGCCTCTAAACTGCCAAGCCCCAGATGAGAAACCATGACCTCTCTCCACAACTCTCTAGGGCAGCATGCTGACCTTAACAATGCAGCAACACCCATGCTTTTGAAGACAGCATCATCCCTGAGTCTTCTCTTCCAACTTAGGGAACCCGACAGGTTGTGGCCATGGTGCTGACAAGGGAGAAGAGAATAGAGGTAGCTGTCATGTTTCATCCACGTGTCTGAAGGAAGGAACTGACACTGAAGGGCTCCTTCATACACATAACTTTTTATATGCAAAATATCCTTTTACCTGTCCTTGGATAATAAAAGCACTCATGAGAAGTTAGATATGAAATGTACATTTTTTGTCTAACAGTGAGTCAAGCAAGTGATATACAGCTTTTTCTGTCATCTCAGATTTTGAGGAACAATGACAAAATCAGAAAACTTCAGAATTTTCCTACTACTCTTTAACTGTGTCAGGTTTGACTTGATGGCTTTGTAAATTATAAAAGAAACAAAATACTGACTTGCCCCCAGTGTAGCCCTTGATTAAACCAGTGCTTTTTTAGGTACTCAAGTTTGGCAGCACCCTCTGCAAAAGATGTCATATACACTCTGCTCACAAATCTTCATCTGACTGCAATGCATATTCATTAGCACCAACAGTTTGGAGGGCTGCTGTTCTCCATTTTGTCTTAAATCACTTTGAATGGTTATGAGCAAAACCTGGATTTTCTTCTTTTCTATTCCTAGAGCTTAACAGAGTACCCATACCCCTGTTTGAAGTAGCAGTTCTCTCAGACACCTCCTTAGGACCTGCCATTTTTGTACCAGAAGCACAGCAACAATGAAAAGTATAAATGGCACAAGCAGCACAAATTCAGTATTTAGAAAGAGTCTCAACTAGCTCCATCTGTGGACAAATGGTTCCAGTGGTGTAGAAACTCTAGCCACAATCCAGCATTCATTTCCCTTGCATTTAGATTAAGATGCAATAGGTAAAAATTGGAAGGTTTCTTCATGCTCATTCCTCCTGGAGTCTTGTAGCTATAACTGGGGAAAAGAGCCACAAAGGAGCACCAGCCATCCATCCCAACTATGCTGGGAAAGAAAGGAGGCACATTTGGAAAGAGCTGATGTGCTGCTCTCATCTCCTCATTTTGTGACCCACTTTCTGCATCCGAAATACTCTATATTTTGGCTGACAGGAACTGAGTGTTTACATCATGCAGAGGTGCCAGAGCCAGCTCTGTCCAGGCTGGTGTGTCTAGACAGAGCTGTGTCACACTGGTGAGTTAGCTCAGGACACACAGCCCTGCAGCCTGGCACTGTGCCTGAGGCAATTCATCTTGCTTTGTAGTGGGACTAATTAGTCTGGGAGAAGCAAGGAGCTTGCCCATAGATCAGAGCTGGATTATTCAAGGCTTTTGCAGGTGCTGCTGTATGGTGCAGTGCATAAACATGCCCACAGGAAAAGTGCATGGCAAGTCCTCAAGGCATGAGGCTGAGGGCCTGAATTTCATCTTCATTAAGGTCCTGGAGCAAAGCAGCCTTAGTGTTGGCATGAGAATAATTGTCTTTGGGAGAGGATGCTAACAGCTGGAAAGAGGAGGAGTCTTGGAGGCCCTTGTGCTTACGGCCATGGGATCTTTGCATGCAACTTTTAGAGACCTGAGCTTAGCTAAAATTTTTGGACAATATCAACATAATTAACAGCAAACCAGAAAATTGGCTGTCCTCTCCTGATACTGGGGATTTTGCAAAAGTTTGTCTGTCTGAAAATTCATCCCACATTTTTAAAAAAATAGTAAAATCCCGATATTATTTTATGAGCCAGATGAGCAACCTGACCCAGCTGGCTGTCCAGACACCTGATTCTTTGTGCCACCATAGGGGAATGAGCAGGACAGGGAGCAGGCAGGGAGGCAGATCTGCCCTTTGGAGGCAGCCTGCAGTGAGGCTGAGCAGCATGATTTACAGTCATGGTCATCTGCAAGGGGTGGAAACAAACAAAAGAGAGCAAACTGTGGGTGAGCAACTTTATTTATAAGCCTCCTACAAGCTGAAATGCAAGCAAGACTTTCTGACAGAAATCACCATCTTACCATTTAACAGTGACACACAGGGCTTTTCTTCTTTCCCATTTGACTTTTATTCCCCTGTAATTAATATTGATGTGTTTATTTCAAACATTGGCCTCAAACTCCTTTCCACTAGTTTTTATTTTAAATGGAGAAGTGTGAGAGAAACAAGAGGGTTTTGTTTTGTTTTGTTTTGTTTTTTTTATTTTGGGGATTTTTTTGTTGTTTTTTGTTGTTGTTGTTGTTGTTTTGTTTTGTTTTCTTTAAGGAAAAAAGGAGAAAAGAAAAAAAGCAGAGATGTACAAAGGATCAAGGAAGGCCACTGCATGTTAGCTTAAAATAATGGATTCACTTAAACCTGCTGAGGTAAATGAAAGCTGACTGCTAAAGAGAGCCATTGCGTCATAATAAAGTTGAATGAACTTGGGTTTCAAGTCCTGCAGACGTTTTGAGGTAACACTGTGAGCCAAGAAGGACTTATTTGAAAAGAAGGATATGTAATTTGAATCTACATAGAAATAAATGATATTTCCCCCCTTTTAGGAATCATGCTTTATCTCATTTCTGGAAAAGTAATAGCTTAGAAGTGGCAGAGACACATGAAATTTTGCAGATGTTAAATAAGAGACAATGAAAACTTTTATTGAGTTGTCATCACATCATTATATTGTCTGCTTGCAGATAAGATACATCAGTGTCCTAAAAAACAGAGCAGGGAAAATAATGACATGGTGTGATCTGCAAGTCCAGAAGAACTCTAAAGTTTTCCAGGAGATCTTTATCAATTCTTCCAGGGTTCTCATAAATACCATATGGGTTACTATCACAATGGTGAGCTAAATGGTGCTGCTTTACACCCTTTATATAAATTCTATCAGAATTTTAGGTATTTTTTTTCTTCACCTTGCTTAAAAATAGTGGAGAAAGACCACAGCCGAAATAATAAATCATAGATGTAAACCGTGTTTCTAATGACACTGACCTGTGCCAGGGTGGCCCACACAGAGCTGATTGCCAGATTTGTGAGCAGCAGTATCAGAAGAACAGAAACAGCTAGAATTTTCTTCTCTTTCCTGGTGGCAATGGGAAATATCTATTTTCTCTCAACAGCTGGGATTTCCACCTCATAAATAAATCTCTTTCAGTTGTAAGGATCTATGACATTGGCAGTGATAGATATTGTCACACCTTTTCATGGTGCCTCATAATCATGACCTTCTGGGCCTTTTATAAAACTATGGCTTGTTGGAGTGTGCTTTATGCAATTGTGAGTGAGGATTTGGTATTTTGATAATGATTATAGATCAAATATTTTTCACAAGATTGCCTGAGAAGAGCAGACTCACTCTTTGTTTGTCCAGTCAGATCCTGTGTTCACAGGAAAGACATTCAACAATGACAAAATACTTTTCATCTTTCCTCTTCATCCTTCTTTATTGGCCAAGCTCCTGTGTCACCCTGTAGTTTCACAAGCCCTTGAAGAAAAATCACAAGCAAGGAGTTTAAGGATTCTCACATCAAAATCCATGCCACGACTGTCCTCTGTCTCTCCTGCAAAGGTGTGTCAAAATCATCTCTGCCATCCCACCAGCCTCCCAGCCCAGCTGTTCTTCTGGGATCCCTGTGCACTCCCAGGGCTGGCACACATGTGACTGAGCCATTCTTTCTTGTGTTCTAAACTAAGCATTTGAAACTGCCATTGATAGAATATGATAAGAGCCTGTTCAAAACAAATGGTACGGAGGAGATCACACCGGGGCAAGGAGGGGAGGATTAATTCCTACAAATGGGAATGTCCCCTGCCCTTTCAGTTACCAGCCAAAGTGAAGGTAATACTGAACTCTGCTGTCCATGATCTTTCAGGAGGGGGTCTAAACTCACCCATTCCCCAAAATCCCCAGAGGATATTGGAAGTGCCTTAGCCTTCCTGCATGGATGTAGACCACTGTAGCTGTCCTCAAACTCTGGCTGTACTGCTGCCTCCCCTGGGAGGGAGGATGTGGGTGGTCTTTAGCTGCAGGAAGGAGAGGCAGGAGCACCAGTACTTTTTATGAAACTACAGAACTAATGTTCTTAAAGATGCTCTTCCTTGGCAATTCAGGGCTGGTGCACACTGCTTGTACCTTCAGAGCTGCAGATCTTCTAAGCAGCAGGACTAGAAGAGTAAGTACGGAGAGAATTGCAATGGCAAGTGTGACCCAGGATAGTATTTGCCTCTACACACGATTCCTTACATGACACCACGGAGGATTTATCTTCTGTCTGAGTACCTGCAGAGCAATTGCTGGATGATTTAGAAGACTTGGATAGTGCAGCATGAATAGTCTGTGTGTCAATAGCCCAGTATTAATTGTGCTGTCACTTGCTACGCTTTGATTATTTGTGCAATAAAAAGAGATGCATCATGATCGAGGAGCCAGAACAGGGCAGAATGATGCTTGGTTTAGTAACAGCAGGCTAGTAGTAATTAAGAAGAATACATTGGTGCTGCATGACAAGGCAAGCCATTAAGAGCACACTGTGGCTGCACTATTGTCAGATTGTGTGCTGCTTTGTGTCAGCTTGTGAGCAAACTGCTCAGCTTCTGTATGACTGAAATGAGTGGCTAATGGTCTTCTGGAAACTTAGGAAAATAGTTTGATTTTGGAGGTATATCCCTGTTTTGCAAGGCAAAGTAAATTATAAATAATGGTTTTTCATAAGATAGAAATGGCACTGAATTAAGGAACAAAAAAATCTGAGTTTGCTACTGCTGTCAACTGCTTTCTAATAAAGAGGCATTGTAATATGGTAGATTGATATCACTATGACAGAACCAGGGAATCGACCCAGAAATATCCACTTAGCATGACAATTTGCTCCTGAACTACTTCTAGCATATTTACTGGGTTTCTGGCAATGTAGTTTTGTGGTGTTCTTTCTGCTGCAGCTGTTGGTACTTGTGCTTCTTTCAAGCACTTCTTCTTTCCCCTCACACGTTTCTCATCTTTGGGGAGCTGGAGAGATTTGAACACATACTTTCACTTTTCCATTACCCTCTTCATCAGCTCTTTTGCAATTATGAAGGAAATGTCTGTCAAATGCTCAGAACATCACTAAAATTACTAAATAAGCTTTATTTTTTTCTTAGGCTTCAGATATATTAGAGGTTTTTTAAAAAGGTATGTATTAAAACCCTTAATATATTTAAGGATTTATCATAACCCACTCATAGGTTCATAAGGCCAGATTTGCCTTTCAGATGACACTCAGAAAAATCCACCAGCTCCCAGCATGCTGAGGTAGTGAGGGCATTTACTAAAAATTTGTTCTCATGGTGACTGTGCCAAAGAAAAGAAAGAGAAATGATCTTCAGGTAATATCAGAATAAGGCATTTAGCAACATTTCTTAAAGCTCATGTAGAAGGAGGTGACATAACACATAACATTTCTGAAGGACTTGGATGTTTAAGGATAACAATTTCAATGGGGAGGATTGTATTTGTCTGTGAGCCAACATAAGGCTGCCTTTCCCAAAAAAGCTATGAAACTGTTAAGGAGAGATGTCTTTCCCATACCAGGGGAACAAAATAAGTTGTGTACCCAAGTGTAGTAAGATTCTGTCTGACAACAGGAGGGTCCTTCATACCAGTGTCAGTTTTATGGTTTACAAATGGGAAAGTGTGCCATCTCTACACACTTCTGCATAAGCAGCTCAGCAAGAAAACTCCCTTTCTTCCAAAGGACTTTGCTTAAAACAGATGACGTACCAATTTATTAATTTTTCTTTTGAAATAAAAAATACGGTTTTTCTGCTGAATTTTTCTTTTGAATTTTGTTCAAATGTTGTGTGACCTACTTCAGTGGAAGACTTTTTCTACTCACACTGTATTGGTTCATTCCTGTAGAAAATGTGCTTACTGGCTTGTCAAGAACATGTCATGGTTGTGTTCCCATTGTTTAAATTCACTCATCATTTATTTCAGCTGACTTCCAGAAAGCACTTTTGACATAAATAATGCAGTGTCCACATGAGAGTTGTTCCATGCAAAATGGGTGGCAGAAGACTTTGACCTTTGAGCAGCAGGCTAATCTGAGTGATACTCAATCAAAATTATACATATCCAGAAAAAAAAAAAAAATTGCAAATACATGCAAGGATGTGTGAACCTATGTCAGACTTGCAGGCAGAAGTGTGTAGTCCAGAGATGTAAGCAACTCAGGAGACAGATGATTTTAGTAAATTGCAAGACCTCTCACGTTTTCTCAGTGGCAAACATAACATGACTACCAGTATACCATAGTCTTAAATATCAGATTTCCTGAAAAAAAAAAAAAACTTGTTCTCTGCAAATGTTATGTTCCTGTCCATCTCTGTGCTCTAGTAGGTTGAACAGTTATTACATGTTTTCCACTGAACCAGCTTGCAACCATTTTGAAAAATTAGGCAAATCAGAAACAAATAATAGAGTAATTTTCCAGTGATTGAAGTTGTTGTCATGGAATTAAGGCATTAGCAGGATTCAACCATAATTATTTTGTAAGCATATTACCTCCACTGGACAGCTGATTTCATGTAGTATGCATGACTTTATTCATCAGTTCCATCTCTTGCTTATGGGGATGAGCTTCCAAAAAAAAAAAAACCCTGCTCTTAAATCAGCATTATTCTTGGATTGCATTTCTAATCCCCTAATCAATATTCAGCCTTTGACCTTTTTTTACCCTGCCTTTTACCTTTAGGACAACTGTGTGTGTGTGTCAACCTATTATAATTTTAACAATGTATCACAGTTGCAAATCTGATTCAGATCAATGGCTTGAAAGTGACAAACCCTAATGATCTAATCTCCTATTAAATATTCATGAAGGAAGCTTGTAGAATACACACTCCCCTCCTTCCTAATGGATGTAAGAGAACCAACTGCATTTTACTGATTGATCATGTGCATTTTCTTATTACAAAAGCCTATTACAGAAACCTCTACATTGTGAAATTCTTATTTCAGTCTGCAGGATTTATTTGCTGTTGAGGAAAATAGCAACATCATTCCTTTGATTGATAGATAGATAGATAGATAGATAGATAGATAGATAGGTATGTCAGAAGTATATTTATGCTAAACATATCTATTCTTTATAGCAGCTTTTCAGGTAAAATCCTTTGTGGGATATAAGCCATATGGGATCCACAAGGATCCAGAGACATAAAGCTCTGACAGCCCTGAACTCTGAAGCTCATGATGATTCCTAGGTAAACAACCAAGGATATCATGTGCATATGAAAATAATGCAGGTCCCTACCATGCCAAAATGCTCCAGAAAATGCATAAACTTATAAGAAAGTTCAAGTGTTTGTTGATCTAAGTAAGCAAATGTAGACAGTAAGATGTGCACTTTCGGCCACATCATCTCTTCTCAGATAAACATATGGCCTTTAGATTTTAAGTTGTAAGAAAAAAAATACGACTTAGCTCTGATAAATACTAGCAACCCTTCACGAAACACTCCTTAGAATATCAGCACCCCAGTCATGTCAGGAGGCTTCTGATTCTCTGCAAACACTGAGAAATGGAATTAAGTGAGTAATCTTCTTCTTCCTTAATTTCTATGCCAATTTTTTTATTCTGTTTTTAATTATCACTTTTTAAATGTTAGGGTGGGGAAGGATGTATCAAAAGCCACAACATTTACAATCAAAAAAATACCTTCCCACATTTTCCAAACTAACTGCTTGATGGAATAACTAAATTTGAGTCTTAGGCTGACTCAGCACTCAAAATGGGCCTGATTCGGAAGTTGTTATGCAAGTGATGATCTCTGCTGAGATCAATGAAAGAATTGCCTGTGCACATCCTCTGAGATCAGGGCTCATCTATGACTCAGAGTCATTCTCACTCCCCCCTTTCTTCCCTTATCTCAAAAGATCTTAAATTTGTTCCAGCCATAATGTCATTAGATTTAATCTATTTTGGTACAAGCAAACAAAATTTAGCAGCTTTCCATGTATATTTCTGTGCTGTCCTGACTAGAAAGGTTTTACGGCAGCAACCCTTATATTTCCTCTTTCATATTTCATTCATAGGACATAACAACACAAAAGGCTCACTCCTGCATTCCAGCCAAAGGATAGTTTCTAACAAAGTGATATAAAAGTGTGTCCTTTTCTTTCCTGCAGCACACCAGGTAGACGAATTGTGACTCCCACTGAAAACAGAGAAGGCATCTGGAGTGTTTTGCAGATCATGGTTTGACTCTTGGCTCTTTTTGATTTACAAAGGTCAGACAGTTTAAGAGTATGAACCACAGACAGTGAGACTTCACGGGAAGGAATTTGTCTCAATATATGCAGGTTGAGTCTTCTCTCTGGACATGCTGGTGTTGAGCCAGAAGCTGGTGTTTTATAATCTAATAACAATGATATGCAATGATTTTATGAATAGCGGATGCAATCTAGTCAGGGAAGTGACGTTACAGCATAAGAAGTTAATACTCCATTCAGCAAAAGTAGGGACTAGCTAAATAAACCAAAAAAAAAAAAAAAGAGTAAGGATGACTCCTTTCACCTTGGCAATAGCATAAATGCCATCAAAATAAACAGGAAGGGAAAGAGCACTTGCATCAGAACATCTCCTTCCAAGCTGTGACACAGATGTTTGGCCACTGCAGAGAACAGTGTCACTAAGCAGCTCAGGAGTGATTCGCACTCCTGAAGGGGAAGGAAGGTCATGAAAGGGTCCTGCACAGCAGAAAAACCTTTTCCTTGACACCAGAAAAGACAGAAATGACTGGTGAGTATGACACTGCTGCCTGCATGCCAGCTGCTGTGCAAGTGCTTTAGGACACTGTGAGCATGCAGGATCACCATATGGAAGACAGACAGACGCTATGCAGCCTACACATAGCTACAGACAGTTCACTGAATCCTTCTTTTTCTTAAAGGCTTTTGCCCTCAATAAATTATGCTTTACTTATAGCAGACTGTTTGTTCACACAGGGACTGTGAGCACCTGTGTTACCCCATGTCTCCTGCTCATTTTCAAGCTGTCATAGTGTGGGTAGAGGAGCTGAGTGAAGGCTAGGGAGCCTGCTTGAAAACACAGGTAGGTTTGGAGGCTGGTAGCACTCTGCAGGATCCATGTTCCTGGAAATACCTTTCTACCTTTGACTCCAGAACGGACATTCCCCAGAAGGTCATATGCACAGGCTGAAAAACACTGCACTCACTAAGCCCCAGAGACAGCCCCCAGGCCAGTTTGAAAGGGTGTTATCAGTTCCCTGCTGATGAAGAGATCAATCTGATGAAGGAGACTATTGGAGGTGTTACAGACCCTTTTATTTTTGAGTCAACTTGCTATAGTGTCTTTAGTCAGGCACAAGTTTAGCCAGGACATATGCAAGTTAAAAGTAGAAACCAATTACCTGGTGTCAGCTCACAAAAAAGACA
Organism: Cichladusa arquata; assembly: GCA_026413545.1. Taxonomy (NCBI): domain Eukaryota; kingdom Metazoa; phylum Chordata; class Aves; order Passeriformes; family Muscicapidae; genus Cichladusa; species Cichladusa arquata. The sequence continues at coordinate 102,183,504 of JAOTQP010001286.1, read as the reverse complement.
GATAGGATTCACCAATCCATTGAGCTAAGCTTTAATGTGGTCCCATCCCTGATAAGGCACTGGAGTCTTTGTCAGACAGGCAGGAGAGGAAGGGGCAGCTGCTACAGCCCCCATAGACAGACAATCAGCATTGGGGAATGTTGTGATTTAACCCCATCCAGCAACTAAGCAACACTCAGCTACTCAGTCTCTGCCTTGCCAGCAGCATCAGGGAAGTGGTGAGGATTTCCTTATTTTGCTTTCCTTGCATGCACAACTTTCACTTTCCCTATTCAACTGTCTAAATCTGAACCCAGGGTTTTTCCACACCATTTTTTTTTTTTTTTTAATCTCTCACCATTTCCCATGGTCAGGCAAGTGTTCAGGCATGCCCAGGAAGGTTAGGCTCCGTCATGTGTAACAGTGACTTGGGAAAGTAAATGTCATAATTCCAAGTGTCCCCCTTTCCTGCTTTTCCCCCAGCCCTATATGCTGAGGCTGATCCCATATGGTCTGGGGTATTTCTTTGGTCAGTTGGGATCAGCTGTGTCAGGTGAGTCCTCTTCCATCTTGCTGTGCACCTCCAGTCTCTTTGCCAGCACAGAGTACCAGAAGCAGAAAATGTCTAGATGCTGTGCAAGCACTGCTCAGGATTAACTAAAACATCTCTGTATTATCAGCTTTGTGTTCAGCACAAATCCAAATCATAGCCTCCTACCAGCCTCTGTGAAGGGAGTTAACTATCCCAGGAAAAACAGCACTCTGAGTTACCATCTTCACCCCGTCTGTTAATGTAGATGGTACCAGTAGTTTGGCCTGGCAACCTACTGGTTGATGAGGATGATTCCCTCTTTTTTCTCTTTAGAATTTCACACTTTTTCATATAAGCTCTATCCCTTCTGGATCCTTGAGCTGCTAACAATTCCAAACCAAAATCCTGATTTTTACCTTCCTTTGCTCCATACTGACTTTGTCATAGGTCTTTCTGGACGCCCTTACTCAGCAGTCTGGGAAAAGATTGCACACTTGTGCTATATCTCAGCTGAGTCCTGGACACTTGATTGTGAGGGAGCTAAAGCCCTTGGGGCAGCAAAAGGCTTTTACAGACTGACCTTGCAGAAGATGCAGACCTGAAGCTGGGAAAGGGTTACCCTGTGAGACTAGCAGCATTCCCTGTGGCTATGGAGGAACACTCACTAGTGAACAGCAGCTCTGCATCCTGCACTGTCTGGGCAGGGATGTGTCTGCACCACCAGCAATCTATTAATACCTGAAGCATTCCCTGTGATGAATTACACAGCTGGTGAGTGGGAGGGTGTGTACCAGTTAGCATTCTTGCTAAGGTGTCATTTCCAAGGTGCTCCTGCCTGCAGGCTTCCAGTCTACAGCTGAATCTCAGGGATAATGAGGATGTGAGGAAAGCAGAGCAGAAAGTCAGTGGCCACAGCACTCATCCCTGAACAACCTAGGATTTTTATTATGTCAGTAGTATTTTGCGAGATATTTGATTTTATTATAATTGCTATTTCTTTTTTAACAGAAGTTTCTGATATCACTACATCATCATTTCAAGAGCAGCACCAGCTTTCAGTGTTGTCAAATAGGTAAAAATAGCATAAAGCTTGGTATAAGCCTTTCCTGCAGCTCTAGCACTGGAATGTCTTCTCTAAAATTCCCAGGAATTGAAGAACATATAAGAATTTGTGTATCAGTTTCAGTAATCTCCCCTCCTTCAACTTGCCAGAATCATCCTGAGATCACCAAAATGGACACTAAATAGGGCTTATCTGTTTCGTGATTTCTACCGCTCTATAAAAAGTCAAACCAAAAAAAAAATCCCTTCATTAAAATAAGCAGTGGAGACTGTGGTAATGAGTCACAAATAGGCTGGATGATTTAGTGAGGACTTGTCAGAACACCTTACTTGAAGAAAAATATATATTTCCTAATATTCTAAATATATGAAATATTCAAGGGCTTCTAATGTGAGTGGAAACCCCTGGACAATAGTCTTGGGTTGTGTAGACACTGATCTTATCTATACCTGTGCACAGACAAGAGCCCATCATTATATATTTTATGGTATATTGCTAAATCCCATGGTATTTAACCATGCCATTACAGATGAAGTGGCAAAACTTTTCCAGTGGCCTTCAATATGAACACAGCTGTTTCATCCTAAATCTGCTTGCATCAGTGAAAGTTATTCCCATTTTGGCACGAGGAGTAAGGCACTTCAGAATACCTTGCTCTGCTTTCTCACTTGAAGAAAAACCACTTCTAATAAACAAGTATAAAAAGTTATGTGTGAAATGAGCTCAAAATTCAAAATTTTGCTTATTTACCTCTTCTTTCATGCAGAACCAATGCAAGAGTATCCTTCAAATTAGAAACATTTTGGATTATCACTTTGTAGTAAATAGATAGTGAGAGAGTATTTGACAGGCCAGATAAAGTAAAAAATTAACTACATTTATCTGCTTACCTTGCAAGTTCTTTTATGTGCTAAGGAGATTTTTACAAAAAAAAAAAAAAAAAAAAAAAAAAAAAAAAAAAAAGTCAGCCCCAGAGCATGTAAGACAATTCCAAAAATTGACATAGCTGTATGAAGATCATCTCAAATTTAAAAAAAGGAAAATGTTACACTTTTTGTGTGCAGGAATTTTTACCTATGTTAAGATACCTATTTATAGAATCTCAGAAGAGTGTTGAACAGCCAGAACCATAACAAAGCCAAAAGGTTCAGCTAAGCTTCCTTGGTCTGTCAGACTGAAGGACTGAGGAGCCCCAAGGCTGTAAGCAAAGGTGTAAGAGGAGTCTCCAGCACCACTTTTGGCCACAGATGCTCCCAGGCCCCAAGAACTTCACCCTGACTCATAGCTGGGCTAATGGAGAGCAGTCCTGGTTTGATTTTGATTTGAGCTTTCCTTGGCCCTTTGTAAGGTTTCTAAGCTTCCCCATATGCCTGTTAAAAGAAAATTAAGTATTTTTACTCAAAAAAGAATTTTAAGGAAAAGATATTCAGCTCATATAAATATACACCTGTGTGGCTCCGTGGAAGACTGTGAACCCAATGGTTTATATGAGCTAATAAAATGCCTTCAATATGAGAAATGTGCTCATAATAAACAAAAGAGAATAAGCTCAATAGTATGGTTATAACATATTAAAATACTTTCTTGCATAGCTTTACTTAGATCTGGTGGAAGTTATGATGACTGGAGAAAGCTATGAACTGCATGTTAAAATGTAAATGTAGACCTGACCCAGTAGTGATAATATCATAGTCCAGCCAGTTTCTGTAAGATATTTTTGGACATCAGGAATGAGTAAAAAGGGCAGCAACACCCATGTAACTTATTTCTCCTTCTAACTGTGTCTCATAAATTGGTTAAGGGAATTACTGGCTGAGGTAACAATATAAATATTTATTTGTGCTAAAATTGTTTAACTTCTATTTTAAAAATCATTTGTACTCTAGGAGTCATCCAGACAAGTGAAGCAAAAACCAGAAAAGCATGTAAGTGACCAACAAACCAGTACAAGCAACAAATGAGAAATAGCAAATAGTCAAAGTAGTAATGTTTCTCCAATCTTAGTGAACAATTTAAAAGCTGAAAACGAGCCAGATAAATCATCTTTTTGAATAACCTAAAGTAGGAATCTGATTTAAATGTAATGACATGCAGGCATATACAGCCAGTGAAAACAAAAGATAATTCTGCATATAGTGTTCACTGCAAAGCCTGGGACCTAGTCTGTTTGTTAAGATTTACAGCATTTTAGTGACAGTATCATTATTACAGGAATGGTTCTGAAACTCACAGAGAGTTAGCCATTGAAATATATAATTGCCAGCAAGATGGCCTGTTGGCAAAGAGAATATCCAAAACAGTTGAAGCAGCCATAGACAGACTCTCAAGAGATTTTGATTAACAGCCTGATGTAGGGGAAACTTAATAACTCACTGACTTTGATATATTTCTTTATTTTAATCCCACTGCCTTTGTTTGACACAGGTACAAGCCATGCAATTAGAAGCTGTGTTGCACTAAGGAATTTGTGCCAATGACATTGGGCTCATTTATAAAGTCAGAGTCAACAGGCCATGCAGGTCCTTTCAATCAACTTTATCATCCTAAGAGTTAAGGCAGAGCACAGTAACTGGTACTTGACATTAAGAGTGCTTGACGGTTTTCAAAATAACTTGTAAACAAAGATTACATGGGAATATATGCTTTAAATCTCATATATTAAAAAAACAATAGGTATGTGGGACCTCACAGAGCTGTTTCTTTCCAAAAAGAGACATAATTTACTTTTATTCATTATTTTTTGGTGTTTCTGATCAACAGTTCAACAAATTACATTTCTTTTTTTCACACGCATTTAGAAAAGGACTGAAGGAGAGAAAATGAAGCTTCTTTTATTAAAATGACATTTGAATTTCATCCATACAGTTTTCCAGTAGACTGTTAAATGAATAACCCATCTGCTGTCTTTTGGGGTTAGGAAAAATGAAATCCATTTTGGGAAGGTCTCATGTTATTTTACCTTGCACACAGGGCTTCATCTTGTTGTTCCAAAGACTAAAATGCTTGTTGTTCCAAGTGAAATCTTCTGTTGAGCTGTAATAGGGCAGAACCAGAGCCTAGAATTATAAATCTTTGTGAAATCTTTGGGATTAATCATACAAATGATTAATCTCAGTAATTAGTCTTGTTCTCAGTAAATAATAAACATTTTTAAAAATCTTGCTGAATTGTCTATAAAAGAATGCAAGGAACAAAAGACAGTTTGACTTTAATCTAAGTTTTTGCAGATTATTTGCTCTTTTTATATCATTACATTTCCACAGTGCAATCAAGAATAAAGCATACAGAGTAAAACAACAGAAAAGTTAAATGCTTCATCGATTCTAGGAGATTTAATAGGATAACCTAGATATTTTAAGCTAATTATTTTTACTATTTTACTTTACCACACTGTTAAAGAGTTTCCTAATTCCTCATGTATTAGTCTGAAAGAATGCCTAACATCCTGTTACACTATTTTTAGTGACAAGAATCAATATCACAATGCAGATGAAAGAAAAAGCTATAAAATTTAAATTAACTTCTGTCCTCTTTGCCACATTGATCAATTGCCTTTGTGTTTTCAAATGCAACACTCCTATTATTGAGTTTAAAATTCAGACACTCCCTATTTTTCCTAAATATATTAAAAAGCTATTTAAATATGAATTTCATAACTCAGTAGCTTTTGATGAGTATGCAACCTAGTTTGCCAATTTGTTCATAAAGATGTGGAGAGAAAGTCAAGGAAAGTTGCAACCAGATAGGATCAGAAGCAACAAGAAAAGATGCTACAGATATGCTGAGGTCCTTTACATTGTTCTCAGTCAATAGAAGAAGCATTTATTTCAAAATATCAAGACTTTGATATTCAAAGAATTCCCCAAACATGTAATACTACTGAAAAGGATCATGAATGGCAGATACCGACAATCTATTCATTTTCCTGTGCAAATCTTTGGTTCTCAAGAGATAAGAATCTATAAATGAAACCAAAATTTTATTTATGAAGGTAAAACTGCTACGTTAACTATGAAATAGCTTGCAACAAGAGCAATAGAAAATTCCCAACCGAAAGCTGTAGCATATTATTAATTTAAAGTGGGGGTTTTTTTCTAGACAAAGGTAACGGAAAACTGAACATGAGTAGGAAAAAAAGGCCACATAAACACAGAGCAGAATAAAATAGAAATCTCAAAGAAGATTGCATGTGACAGTTTCTTTTGAGAACCTAGATGTGATGAGACTGAGGGCAATTGTAGCTCAGCGAAACGAATGATCCCCTGAAATGTGTATGGCTATTGTCAGAGCAAAAATACTTAATTTGGGTTCTAGCTCTCACTGCTTTGGAGGAGGTAAGGAAAAAAAACTGGGTTCAAAAATAATAAATTGCTATTGCTGACAGAGAAAGATTATTTAGACA
>JAOTQP010001286.1:102136571-102169058 GCA_026413545.1 Cichladusa arquata | reverse complement strand
CAAGTGTGTAACATAACCCATAGCACAGCTCTGGAAGGACTGTGGAGATGAGAGGAGAGTCATAATCTGCAATATTTTCCTGGATGGATGTAGATTGTGAAAGTGAAACACCCCCCTAAGCCTAAACCAAAAAAGGGACTTTTCTCTCTAGAGTAAACTGAAATGATTATTTAAGTAGATAACTGTATTTTCTGTATGTTGTTGTTAAGAAATGTGGAATGAAGGGAGGGGGAGGAGGGAATAATCTAAAATCTTATTCTGAATTCTTTTTGCGTTATTAATAAATTTCTTCTTATACTCTTTTAAGTTTTAAGCCTGCCTTATCTCTGCTCCTAAATCCTATCTCTAAAAGAAATTAAATATATATTAAAATTGGCAAAGCCCAAGTCACACCGTGGCACATCTATAGTAACCTTCTGCTGAGAGCAGGGCCAGCTGCAAATTCAGGTTGTTCATAGTCTAGTCCTGCTGAGTTTTGACTGCCTATCTCCATCACTGTGGCACCCACAGCACGGAACCTGTCACAGTGCTCAACACACTCTGAGCCACCCCCAGGGAGAAGCACCCCCAGAAAGAAGCTCCCCAGATGGGGAGAATATTCAGGGTGAATGTGGGTTTCTTCAAATGTCCCATCCCATGCAGGCTCTTCAAGTGTCAGAGCAAAGACCAGTGCTCACTGCATTCACTGAAGACTGACAAAAACAGGTGCAAGCACCAGGAATTGTCTTGGGAAAATGTTAAAGATGAGTTTAGAGGTAATAAAGAATATTAAGAGAATAAACAAAGTTGCAATTAAGGGGAAAATTATAACATTTCCAGAGTAAAACAGGAGTGGCAAGGTTTGTGCTAGTACATAAGAAGAAGAGCACAGCCTCACCCAGCAACTGCTGATTCACCAGCAGAGGAAAATGGAGCTCATTTGGCTGTAGTTTTCACACTGTCACTAGTCTTGGGATTTATTTTAACTTAGAGGTTAATTTTAAAGCATCAATTAGCCAGGATTCGTGTCCAAAACCCTGTTAAATTACAAAGGCATGATCTTCAACCAATATAATCTGGTGTAATTCCACTGAGGCCAGAGAAGAGGGAAGGAACCAAAATCAAAAATTACCTGATGGAGGCCATCAAAACTCACTGTAAATTAATTCTTGCATATTCCATTAACAAAAATGACACAAGCTTAAAGGTTCTGGAAGAACATAACACTTTGAATGTGGTTGTCTGCCCTATTCAGAAGAGGTTTCCATATAGGGGACTATAAGGATTTTTTGAGTCAGTTTGTTCTGTCCAGAATAGTTGCTCAATAGCGACAAAGAGTGTGTGACATGGATTGGTTTCGCCATTCAGGGAAATTCACATTTTTTCTTTTCATATGACAACCTGATTACACCCAAGAAGCTTGGAAAAATATATTAATTTTGCACATTTTCCCAAGGAATGTTTGGCTGAATGAAATAGCTCCCTGCTGTCTGTCAAGGTAGAGAAATCTTTCTGAACCTATTAAGGCAAGCACTGAAAAGGTATCCTGAATATCTATTAAAAATATTTAAAGCATTTCTTTAATACCTGCACGCTGTCTGTCATTCATCATTTACAGTTCCAATCCATTTCTCTGAAAAATCATTCCTAATGTAACAGTGTGTCATAAATCAACACTCTTCTCAGCAGATGCCACAAAAGCGCAATGGTCACATTATGCAAGCAGAGTGTTGCTAACACAAGAGGGAGCAGGTCAAATGACAAGAGATAGTAATGCCCTGCCTTCCTTAAAGTCCTATAGCTGCTTGGAAAATCCAAATTTAATGTTAAATGTGATGAATATTTCCTAATCTTCAAAGCATAACCAGACTGGATTAAAAAGCCTAAACAGAGGTGATGAAACAAAGACGAGCGTAAATGAAAGTGACTTTCCAAGCAAAGTCTACAGAATGCAAATGGAGTACCTTTGCCCTTTGCCTGGAAATAAACTGAGATGGGAGCAGCACAAAGCCTTTACTTCCTGCTGTATTTTCAGAATGGTTTTATGAAAACAAAAATAGATGAAAAGTTCACAAACCTGAAGAGAGCCAAGTTTTTATGCAATTCTGGTAGTAACAAAGAAAAGAATTTTATCAAACCACCTGTCAGAAAAAAATATCAAATTATATCCAGACACTGAAATGACAGAGTGAACACTGAGGCACTTGCAAAGCATCAGCTAGACCTGGACCAGATACATAAGATACATATGATACTCAGTTACATTGAGAAAAAGAAATCAGGAATGAGAAAAGCTCAAAGAGAAAAGCTGTAATGCAATGACCTAAACTTTAAATGAGGCAATGAAAAAATATTTATTCTGGGTATGTGTGATGCGAGTCAGAGGTCAAGCAAAAGCTGAAATTTAAAGCTGAAGTTTTTCATTGTTACAAGGAACAGAGTATCCACCAAGGGAATGAAAATATGCCATAGAAAGAGTGAGCAAAAGGAAAAGAAGCAAGTTTTAGAAAGAGCAAGGGGCCAGGGAAGGAACCATGGGCAGGTGAGGATACAAATTCCAGCAATGAAAAATTGGTAGTAATGTTTATACTTCTTTGTAAAGAGAAGCTACATAATAAAATAATGTTTACTAAACCAAGAAGCAAGACCAAAACCTCGTATTATCAATGTAAATACTCTTGAGAAAAGACAAGATACCTAGCAAAAAGCTCATCAGTTGTTGTTTATCCTGTGAAAAAAATATAGCATACAACACAATGATATTTTAGTTGCTACTATGTAGCGCTTACTCTAAATTTGGGCTTTTCAGTTTCCCATGCACTGACAATGAGGAGGTGCACAAGAAGCCAGGAAGGGGCATAACTGAGACAGCTGTCCTGAACTAGTCAATGAGTTATTCCATCCTGCAGAAAGCCCTGCATGGTATAGAAACTGGGGGGTTTATAACTTGGCTGGGAGACCCCAGCTGCTGCTTGGGGAGAGGCTGTGGATCAATCAGCAGGTGAAATTGCATTGTGCTCCACTTGTCTTTCTTGAGTTCTATTTCTCTCTCTCTCTCTCTTTTTGTTGTCTACCTGTTCATTGCAAGTTTTATTATTGTTGTCATTGCTATATTTTATTTCAATTACTAAACTGCTCTAATCTCACCCCATCAGGGAGGCTCAGGGGAGCTTCAGCTAGCAGCTGTATGGTACTCAGTTGTCATCTGGGATGAAACTATGACAACCCTTTTTGGCACTCTGTGGGGCCTGACATCTAGAGACAATGACAAAGCTGACTAGAACACGCTAGAACAAATTTGTTAGAAGCATTCTTTATATTAGTTAATATTCACAAGTCACAATGTTGATTTATTTGTTCTCAAAGACAGTGTGTTTGTTCTTAAAGTTGCATTGTGTGGCATCTTAATTGCAGCACCCTATTGTGCTGTTCATGATCCATGTAACACTGGCTTATGATGGAACTGCTGATCATAGAGCTAATCTGGTATTTGTACTCAGCATTGCCATCATCTCTGAACTTCAAGGGCCATCTACAAGAAACTATTAATTATTATATATTTTACATTTTCTCCTTAGAAACCTAATCTATGGGGAATATACCTCCCTTCATCTTCCCCTTTTCATCCATGCTAGCTTCAATAATTCTTAAGAATTCTGAATACCTTGGTATTCCTTGTATATCCTTTGGAATTAGAGGGTAGAGAAGCCAAAAAGCTGGGATTCCTTTCTAGGCAAGGGAATATTTAAAAGAAAATAAAAGGGACTCAAGTCCTCAGCCTCTGTAGGTGATTTCTGTTGAGTGTGAAAGAAAAATATCCCTTCAAAGGTGTTATGTCACCCAGGAAGTGGAGAGAGCTATGTAAGATCGAAGTCATCAGATATCAGTGGGTATGATCAATAAAATAATAGTTGAGTCTCCACCAGCTAGTAAAAAGGAGAAACAAACTTTTTTTAGGTATTGTGGGTTTTTGGAGAATTCACATTCCAAATCATACTCTGATTGTAAGCCCTCTCTGTCAAGTGACCCAGAATGATTTCAAATGGAGTCATAAGCCTTTTGCACAAATCAAACAGGAGATAGATAGGAGTCTATGCAGTAGCCACCAGGCATTTTGAACAGGGCAAGTTCAAAAAAATGTGGTGTCACAGCAGCCAGGGTTCTACCTGAATAGTCCTGCCTAAAACCTCTGGCAGAATACACCAGGGGAGAGTAAAGATTGACCCCTGGTTTTTGGAATTAGGGGTAAAGAGGCCATCTATGTTCCAACTGCAAAACTACTGGCAAAACTACTTATGAAAGTGTTGTAGCTGCTTCAGAAGTAATTGGAACTGAAGCACAGCTCCTCCTGGCACCACAGCTGCCAGTGCTGGGCTGGATGTCCAAAGGAGGTTTCTCCTCTGCACATCGTGTGAGTGTTGCTACGTGGAGGGTTAAGTACTGATCACACAAAGAGCTTGAACAGGAACTCTTAGTCATTCAGGAATCTTGATCATTCAGAATGTCACCAGGGGAAAAGGTGACACATGTTCACTAATGGATCCTGCCATACTGTTGGAAATTATCCATAGCTGAATAGAAAATTCTGAAGGAGAAAATGAGTCAAGACAGTTTACAGAGATTAAAGCATCCAGCTGGCTTTGGTTATTGCTGAATGAGGAAAATGGCCAATACTTAATTTCTATTCTGACTCAGGGCTGATGTCTAGTGCCCTGTGAGGATGGTTGCAGCGATTGAAAAAGCAACTGGAATCACAGAGGTAAACCCATCTGGGTTGCCACACTGGGGCAAGATATTGCTGCCCAAGTGAAGAACTTCACCTTCACTGGTTGTGAAGGTATTTAATGTAGGTGCTCATGCAGGCCCACCAATAGTTGGGCCACTGAAGAACATGCAAACAACCAGCAGGTGGATTAAGCTGCTGATACTGAAGTGATTCAAGTGGATCTGGATTGGTACACAAGTTTGAATTATATATAGCTTGGTGGGCTCATTACACATTAAGACTATCAAGAAAGAGATGGAACACGTAGCTGGGCTCATGACCAAAAGGTGGACTTGATCATGGATCTCACTATCACATGGGTTATTCAGGGAAGACACTGTCTGAAGTATAAATATGGGGAGGAAATATAACCAGATTGACCATATGTCACTCCCACAAACGCACCAGGACCAGCTTACCACATGCCTTCCATGGGGAAAACAACCACTGGATGGCTGGAAACATATCCCGTGCCCAGTGCCACCACCTGAAACAGCATCCTGGCCCTTGAAAAGCAAGTCATTCTAGAAAGAATTGAGTTAGTCAACAGGACTGATTTCTAAAACAACCTCATAGACCACTGGGCCAAGAAACAGGGCATTGAGTGTGTCACAGTCCTTACCACGCACTAGCGTCCAGAAAAATTTAACAATACCGTCAGTGCTCTCTTAAGACTGCACTGAAAGCAATGGCTGGTGGGGCCTTCAGACAGTGAGATTTACATTTAGCAAAGGCCACTTGGCCAGTCAGTACTTTCATTCACCCTGAAACACCATGAACTGTCAGATCTGTGCACCTGTTCTTCCCTCTCTTGAAAGATTTTAACTGCTTATAAAAATGCTTTTTGTGACTTCTCCTATTTTATTTGAGGAAATTGGAGGTTTTCTTTTTATTTCTGCCTAATTTTGGCAGCTCACATTCCATGATCCATTCAATTTCCTTCACAGTCTTCTTTTGCAATTACTTTCACTCTCTCTGTAGAGTATACATTAATAGCTTGTTTTTGTCTAATAGAATACTTTTTCCCTGGATTCCAGTATCTAGAGATTGTAAAATTCAGCACTATCAAACTGAATGGATCAAACTAGGTATAGTGGTTGGGTGGTCTTTGTTCTTACAAGCAAGTTATTTTCTGGTTTGTTGCTAGTGAAGAGTTTAAATTCAAAATTGAAACTGTTTTTAGGATTCTTCTCAGTCATCAAAGAAAAGTCAAGATTCCTTCACATTTTAGTCACTGCACCAAGCCAACTGGCACGGCTATTTTTGGGAGCCAGGATGTTGCCTTTTCTCAGAGTGTGAGGTGGTAGCCTGCTACCATGGAATGGAATGGAATGGAATGGAATGGAATGGAATGGAATTTTCCCATAAAAATAATATGTGATTCCTTCAACTCCATGGCCTTCCCCCTCCATACATATCTGTGACATCCCTCTGATGCCTCCAATCTGCCAGAGCTGTCATTCACAATGGTATCCTTCCAAAAAAAGCCAATAGTAAAAGTCTCAAAAGTAACTGAGAGGTTAAGTTTTGCAAGTAAAATTGTGCAGTCCTGTGTCCACCTGTCACAAAGAAGGCTTAGGAATTTTTTGGAGGGGGGTGGGGGGATGTGTGGTTTGCTCCTCTGAGGGTTAAAATTCAGAAAATCCAAATGTTGATGACATCACCTTGGCTTCTGATGCCTTTTCTTGGTTCCCATGCAGGCTATCCGCAAGTTTATCAGTCCGGCCTGAGACAGAGTGAGGAGCTGCAGTGATGCCAACATGAATCTTACTTAATTAGCTGCACTAAAACCACATCAAATCTGCCTTGCAGCCTTTGGCCTGAGGTCTGGAAAGCAAATAAGCAAAGAAAAGAGTAAAGAGAGAGACAATATTTATCCTTAAAAATAGAACCCAGGAGGTTTTTCCCCACAAGAGTATCTTCCTCTAAGATATGCTCCTTCCTCTGCCATCCCTCATTAGCACAGTCAGTAGAGGACAGAGTCCTGCTGCTAAAAGCAAGAGCTTCTGCTCTGTGGCCTAGAGGAGCCCACCAGGAGGTAAGGCATCAAAATCAATGCTCACTCAGACATAAAAAGCAGCAAAAAGTCCTGTCCTGTCAATATATGCTGTGGGAGGCCAGGCTCCCAGAGTTTAACTCCTGGGTTTTGTCATTTGTGTTTGCTCCTGAACTTCTGAGATTTTAGAGATATATGTGGAAGCTCAGCACTGACATACAGAAAAAGAAAACAATCAATACTGTGCTTAACCTGACCTGAAGAATATACAGCTCATTCACTTTTAATCTCTTGGTTTATCTCACACTGTGGGAAAAAATAGTATTTCCAATTAATCCAACAGCAGCTCAACAGTATTGAGAACCAAAATGCTTTCAGTCAGAGCTTTTGGAGTTAGAGTAGGTGGGGCTTTACATGTGTTACAGAAAAAAACCATATATTTTCCCCTCTTATGTAATAACAAGTCCAATGGCAGGAATCTAGCAATGTGTTTGTAACGTTCACCTCACTAACACAAAAACCATGAGGGACTTGAGCCCCTTTATGTTATCTGTGATTTTTTTCAGTCTTTCTAGCAACTAGAAAGTCTATGATATTAACAATACTTCCAAAAATAGAAGTATCTGGATCAACAGCACACCTCTGTGTGCTCTGTGTTACATCTGCAGTACTGTTTGCTATCAATGAAGGAAGGGAGAGGTTTATAGGAAGTGTCCCATGTCAGTAACAATCTGGCTACCATAAATAGCATGTTTCTCCTGATTTTAAGCAAATTCTGGATGTGATTGCAAAATTGTCAGTGCAACAATTATCCTCTCTTTTGGAGTACAAAGTAACTTGGATATATTCAATAGAAATGCATGACTTAAAGTCACTGATGGAAAGCCTTGAACGAGGGATCAAACCCAGCTGTGCTACCAACTAGTAGAATGGTCAAAAATCATGGAACAAAATGTTTTCCTCATAACTTTTTTTTTTACATTAGAAAGAAAATGTGGCTTCCAACTTTTTATTTTCCAATAATGTGAAATGGGATAAAGAAGGAGTAAGCTGAAAATAAAGACATTTTCTAACTGGAGTAGAATTAAAATTTTCAAACAAAATAAATTTAAATTTATTCAAAACAATTTTTGAAAATTGAAAAATTGGGTTGACAATGTATGAAACATTCTTCCTCTCTGTTCCACTGAGAGAAAGAACTGTATTTGGAAAATATACATAAGAAGATTGTTCCATAAAATAAAACAGTCACATAAATAAATACCCAACTTTTCAATAAAACAGTGGCATCAAAAGAATTTTTCACTCATCACCATTTACTGCATGATAAAGAGGTATTACTTTAATTTGAAAGTCTGCAGAGCTAACCTCAAGTCTTCAACTACATGTGTACTAGAGCAAATAACACCTCAAACTTCTACAGGAGTATAATGACTGACTGACTGATGAAAGACTGTGTCTCCTTAATGACTCCATTCCCATGAGCATGTCCAACCAATTTTCTAGGAATTTCAAAGCTAGATATTTTGTTGGTTTCTTCATTACTTTTCAAGGTCCCTGACTGCTATTGATCACTCCAGGTGCTTCCTAAGATTTCAACCTGACATTTTTCCACAAAGTCAAAGTCATAAAAAAGTCAACAATGACAAGGATGTTTGAAATTATTTAAATCCTTCCCCACTCCATCATGTCAGAAGGCAAATCTTATTTACATAGCATCCTTTGAAGGAATGTAATTATGTGATTAATCAAAAGCAAACCTTGAAGGCAAACCAGGTCTGTAAAAGATCCTTTTTTATCCTTCATATTTATAGCTCTCAAGAGAGAGCATGTTGCCTAGGAATAGAGTGGGCTGATTAAAAATAAAGTCAAGGAGCAAGCTACCCTATTGCCATGGGATTGTGACTCATTTTACCATGTAGGACATTCCCTTTGCAATACATACCCTTACAATGAAACTATTTTCTAGGATATTCTGTTCTTTTCTCTGTGCAGTAACTGCACTTGACACACAGTGACTAATCTGAGGTCTGCCCCACTGCTGAGTTTTAGGGTATGCTTCCAATCTTAATGTTGTAATTAAAGAAGTCATGTCATAATTTTGTGACTATGTGATAAAATTCTGTCATTTGGGGGTTTAATAGAAAATAGAAAATATTGGACATGTTGGCATTTGTAATACTCACAGGATAAAATCTCCTCAAATCTTCATATATCTCCTTCTGTTGATTATTTTAAAACAATTCTATAACAAGAGCTCCAGGTGTATAAACTTTGTCCTTGCTGGAAGACAAGCAGCAAAAGGTAACAAAAGATTTCTCATTGGTTCTGTACAGTAAATGAAAAGCACTTTGATTATTTTGTAGGAGCTGAAGGATGTGAAAGATTCACTCAAATTCATTGTTGTGGTAATTAATTCGGTAAAGATGTTCTACTTTTGATTTCTTCATCATACCAGAAAAAGTAAAATATTGCTCTAAAGTTAGCACAGCCGTCAGTAATAACATTTTTATTAAACACTACAGAAGTGGCAAAAAAATTTTTAGGAAATTTACCTAGGATTGACTCATGTAGTCTATGGAAATTCCAATTCTCTTCAGAGATGTTCCTCACAGTTCCACTCTTTTCATGCTTTTTGACGGACTCATGAGTATAAAGTCATATATGACTTCAATAGGATTCTCAATATGAAAATCATCAATTCAACCAATTTTTTTCTCATTGTAACAGCAGTTTTCAATCATTTTGTTCAGTTTTTCAGCCAAAACATGGGCTTTATGGAACAAGGCACAAAGAAAGCAATTCCTAAAATGAAGATTGACTCTTGCAGTGCAAGTTAATTCATTTTCAACAAACCTTTGGAGAAAACGTGATATGAGATGTATTGGATTTTTCTGAGCTTTGCACTGTGCTTATAATAAGTTTATATTTTCATGTAGGAATTTGCTTTTTTTGAGTGCTTATAATAGCAAACAGCAAAACCCCACACTGCTCTACAAAATGAGGCTCATAAACGAAATAATAATAGCAATGTGCCCCCTCTGCAGAGGTCTAGCACAAGGCTGAAACAATACTTCTAAACTTCATTCCCTGGCAATTCTTCTAGGGAAAAAGGAATATCAAGGTTTCCCTAGACTAATTTTTGTGATCCTGATGTTTGCTGGATGACATTTCTTGGAGATTTAAAGAAGCAGCTACAAGCAAAACCAATTCTCTGCTTTAATTCATGAAACCCAAAGGATAGCACACAGGTACAAAGCTGATTTGAACATGTAGTTATTGAATTTTTCCAGACTTTAGATATCTTGACAGCCAAAGAACCAGTGATGTGCTTTGCATCATTTCCAAAAAAACGTTAATGCCTCTTTACCTTCTACACACTAAAAGCTGACTGACAAGAAATGTTGTTTACATTATTCTCCATATCTGCCTGTGAAAATTGGTTTGGCTGAACAGAGCACACCTGTGCCCACAGCTGCAAATGAGGGAAATGTATGTACATGTACGTGTATGATGATGGTGGTGGTGGTGATGGTGACAACAAAGATCAGAATTCCCCAATAAAAACTGCAACTTTACTTGAGCTGGGGCTCCCTGTTGAGTATGCAGCAGTAATTCAAGGAGTGTTCCAGGACCCCTGCATTGTGGATAATTCAATTTCTCATAATATAACTATTCCAACTCAATGTGTCACCTGTAGAGTGCTCATGAGACCTGACCATGTCCAAGATGTCATTATCATTTATTATTAAAATTTATTCAATTATGATTATTATTCCTCTGCATTATTAGAGCCAAATCAGACTTTTTGACCAGCACAGCTAGTTTTGGCCTCTCACACAGTTGTCACTCTCTGCTGTGCTGGCTTTCAGCAAGGCACAGCAGAATAAGGCAACTGAGGGCTATTAGGCTTCTCAATCTCTTTTTAATATCAGGCTACACTTACAGATAGCTGCTAGGTCTTTTTGAGTAGGTATTGTGTTTTCCACTGACATAGCTGGTATTTGACAGACCTGTTGAAAATTGAAACCTCAGCACTGGCATTTTGTTGTTTTTCAGTTCTGAAGCATGTTTGTAATACACTGTCCATCTCTGTTAAGGTAACAGCTCGGAAATGCAATAAAATACACAATTCTTCCAAACTCTGTTTCTGTGGATTTCTGTCAGCCATGGATACCTATAAGTGGCATTTCAACAAGTGACAACACTGCGGTGTCTGTCAGAGAATTGAAATTACAAGTATGCACTTTGAACTCAGCCACTCTGAGAGAGCTGCTGCTAAAGAAAGATGCTGTGCTTAGGCTTGACTATTGTGAGAGCATTTTCACCATCCAGTTTCTTCTTGCAGTGATATTTCACTAGCTCATTTTCATATAATTCTAAGCAGTATGTAGTTGCATAGCACTATCATGTCCTTTAGGCATCCTACAGTCACACCTCACTCTGTGTGCTGGCAAGTCAAATCACTGTGAGAAGCCAGGCTTACAATGTACCCAAACTTCTGAGATGCTAAACAATGTTCAGATGCTCTTCTAGAAATACTTACCTGTGACAGCAATGCTCTGCTTTGGACTGGGGTTGAACTGCTGTAACTGTGGTCTCTGTTTCTCAGATAGTGTCATCAACCAACAGCCAACACTCACATCCTAAGTTAACACTGCAAGTTCCTGTAAGATAACCATTAGGTTGAGAGGAATTTCTAAATATGGTTTTAGCAAACCTTCATTTCTCATATGAAATTTATTAATATAAGAATATGAATAATATTTATATGCAAATAGAATCCTGCTATTTTTTGTTTGTTTCTTTGTTTCTTTGATCTCATCTTGTTTTGACAGAGATATTGACAATCACTTAACAAAAATCCTTGGGTGCCCTTCAAGGCTATGCTAGGTGAAACAGCCAGCAGTGGTGATCTTACTTTATCAGTTGCAGTAGTTCTTCTGTGGGGAAGTTTTGCATGTTGGATAAGGTTGTCTATATGCCATATGAGTCTTTCATGTTGAAATTCAGACACAGTTCTTTTAATTCCAACCTCTGCTGACTCTATTTTATCTTCTTTTGGTGTTGCAGGAACCTAAAGCTATGTTCTATTTCCTTCAGACCTTTCATTTTTCGTTTGCTCAGAAATTGCAATATCCAAGCCCAGAACAGATCACCAGGCAGAGCAGACCAAAACCTCCAGCTTTAGTCTGACACAGGGAAGAAAAGAAAATGGAAGAGCTCTGATAGGTACATTGACTTTATCTTCAAGGGACACTTCCTGGCAAGCAGTGCTGTATCTAAGAGAAGGGAAGTGGGTTGTGGGAAGATATTGGTTGCCTGCATGAAAATGTAGCAGGAGAAAGTCTTCCTTGTTAGCAGACTGCCAATATTTGCAAAGCTGAGCTGTGTGAAAAATATTTCACCTACAGGTGTCATGCATCAAGAAACAGAGAGAGCATATGTAGTGCAAGACAGTTGTGTTCAGCTCTGGTGCGTTGGAAGCACATTTGTCAGGAGTACTTGCCTGTTTGACAAGAGGAATGCTTCAGTGAATAAAACACCAGCCAAAACAATGCCAGGTTAGAAACCTAAAGTAAAAATCTCATCAGTGAGGTGTTTAAGGAATGAACAATGACTATGTCTGAAACCAGTGATGCCCTTCTGGCCCAGTGAAAAATGCACACATGATGCTAGAGTAATTTTGAATGAGTTCTTACAACCAGAATAGAAAATTTCTTCTAAAAGGCAAAGTACTATGTGAATAAACATATAATTATATTGCTGAGTGAGGGAAAGACTAAATAGTTCTGTAAAAAAAAGAAAATAGTCAAGTAAAATAATCCCCATCACTGTAACTACTATTGTTACACATTATAGGACAATTTCTTACCTTTCATTCTGAAAATAATTTTGAATAATACTGTACCACTTGCAAGAAATCTTTTTATGAAAATACACTCGTTTTGAGAACTGAACCCGTATTTTTGTCAAAAAATAACTGCAGTTACAGGTTTGTTAAAGAAGACTATTTTCCTGAAAAGCACATTGACCTGCTTTCATCAAACTGCTGTCCTTTAGCTGGCTACTAATGGTTTGGACACATCTGTATTGCCTCCCTTGTGCTCTAACATGGGATCTGCATGAGCCTTCCTTGTATCTTACACCGGCTAGCTTTGATTACCCTGGCTGCTGGGAGACTTTTAAGAGAAAATAAGTTCATCCTCCAAAATTTGCGGGCCTGCATGGAAAGAGCAGCTAAGGAGACCGACGTGGGTCCAAATATTTGCTCCCAGGAGAAACATTAGTACAAAATGGGAATGGCAAGTATGCACAAGAAACTGGAGAGGGCCTATTTACAAGGACAGATAGTGATAGAAAAAGGGGAAATGACATTAATCTGAAAGAAGAGAGATTTAAGTTAGATCTTAGCAAGAAGACCTTTTCTCAGCAGGTGGTAAAACACTGGAACTGGTTGCCCAGAGAACCAATTTCAGAATACTGGGGTGGGTGGGAAGATGTTCCACTGAATTGCACTGGTCTTCCTTGAACCTGTCTTTCCTTTAATTAAGATGTTCCACGGAGCACTGTGAAGCGTGGAATTCAATCAGCTGCTTTAAAAGGGAACAAAATGGAGCATGAAACAGCCATGTAGAGTTAGCTTGTGATTTCAGCTTGAGACAAAATGATAGGGGTGGTAATTTGTGTGAAAAAGAAAAAAAAGCTGCCACTGCAGCCAGAATTTAGCAGTCAGGAGGCATAGCCAAGGACCCAAGCAGCCTGAGGGCATGGAGAATTAGGGAACATGTTCCTTGGAGCTAAAATTACTGCTCCATATCAATTTTCTGGGGCTCTATTCTCAGATAGCCATTTTTCCAGAGATGTAACAAAGAAGCAATATTCGCATCCATAGTTGCATTTGTACCTGTTTATAGGTGCATGTGGGCTCCAGCAGCTAAAATTGTTTCTTTCTGAATATTAGGTTAACCTTTTGCCTGAGAATGTAAGCTGTCTTGTTTTCCTTAAATTCAACCTGCCCTTCATTGAATTTGTGCATGATATTTAAAGTTGGTTTTACGGTGTTGTGCAATTTATTGTGGTACCAGGTACAATGAAATATCAAAGATCTGTGACTGTATATTTATTGATCCGTCTACTGTTCAGGTCTTAAATAGAATTAGGTCCCATGGCATTTCTAAATATTAGGCAAACTATCAAATTTAGACTTGCAGAATATTCTTAAAATGCTATAATACATTTACCAACTCAAAGATCTCAATCCTTTTGGTAAGGCCATATCAGCATAATAACAAATTCAGAAAAAAAAAAGGCAAGAATATATTTTTCATTATGATGAAATATAAAAGTGGTAAAAGCAACTTGCTTGTAGACAAAAAAATATTGGTGAAAGAAAAAATTACATATAGATTTTAAGCATCCACCATTGATCAATATGATATAAACTGTTAGGTTAACATTATCACTGAGTAGTGACATCACTACCTCATCTTCACACTTTAATTTTGCCACAGGTTCATTTTTTTGTTAAAGAATGTGGAGGATTACAATGTTGTATGAAGTAGAAAATCCAAGCCGAACCAAAAAAAGGCCAAAGTCCAAGCCCAGGGGTAAAAATGAATGAAATCCATTTACTTTTTTGAAATCTGAAACTGGTCTGTAACATAGCAAAGTATTAATTTTCTCTAGGGTGGGGGAAGGGAAAGAGATGCAAAGAAAATATTCACGAGCTCAATCACTCATAGACACATCCAGATTGAAAAAGATAGATTTCTCCTGGGAGTTTTAATTAACAAGGCACTGACATTTTGCCTTCAAATCAACAACCTTAGGTTTTTGTATTGAAGCCTGAGAACCTTTTTACATTTTCTGCCTGTTACACTCACTTGAAGGATCTACACTTTCTTCAAATAATCATGGAGGGGGAAAAAAGGACTATAATATAAAGGGGAGAAAGCACTTTATTAGACCTCCTACTGCACACACTAAGATAGTAAATATCCCGCAGAATGAGAACTGTTCTGGATTTTGGATTAGACACTTGTACAGTGTCAGATTTCTGAAATGGAGTCTGCCAATGTAGGGGCCACACCAGGTCACTGCACTAGCACACTCACACCTAGAAGGATGCTTCAATCAAGCACAAGCCCAAATGACTAAAGGGAAAATTCTCAATTGATAGCTCTAAAGGTCACGAGGAACAAATTCAGGTTGGGAAGGAAAGTAATCAAAAAGGCTCAGTACAGAAACATTGTCATTCCTCAGCTTAATGAGTGCTTCACAAGAGTAAATGAGGGGAGAAGGATGAAAGTAATTGCTAGTTTTGTGTTGAGCTCACTGTGGTTTTGGTGCCTCCTAGGATGGTGTTAGGTAGAATGGCTAGCTATGATTTGGAGGAAGGTGTTATGTTCATTCTGAGTAATCCTTTCCTGGCTTCAGCCACAGAACATGACCTCTTTGGTGAACTATAATGTCAGTATAGTTTTTCTCAAGTCCAAAAGAGGAACACTGCCCATTTTCCATCGTTTCCTACTCATTCCTTCCTTTTGTTTGTTCAGAGGATTTTATTGCTTGGATTTTCATGTGCATTTAAAAGGGTAGAAAACACAATAGATATTGGAAATAACCTCCCATGAGCCTCCTATAGATAAATAATAGTGACTTCTTGGGCGTAGCCCTGTTTTGTTTAGAAAGAAAGAGATAGTTTGTCCCTACATCCAAATAAATACCTTCTATCCCTTCTCATTTGGTTTGACATTATGCTGTTCTTACTTTCTGACTGTTCAAGACAGTTCAAGACTGACACTAAAATGAGGAAAGAAAACCACAAACTATTTTAGTTTCCTGAGACAAGAAGAGCTATCAAACACTGAGATGCATGGGTATTTCTCTTTTCTCATGCTTCTGTTGACAGATAAAATTTATTTGGTTTAGCTATTTTTATTTATTCAGAGAAGTGGCTAATGTAGAATGCAACAGCTGAGAAATACTTGACAGCACTGAAGTTCTCTGCTAGGGGTAAATCTTCAACTGGTATAGGCTGGCAAAGCAATAGCAAAATAGTGGAGCAAGACCAGCTTTTGCCAACAGAAAGGCCATAATTTCTACAGATAGAAAAGCTTTACAGTTGACTCAGGTTTTCCTGCCTGAAGGCGATACTCCTTCTCCATACTCTGTAGTACTTTGCATTATGTGATGTGGGTTAATAACTGCACAGGGTGCAGAAAAGTTGCCTGGAAGCAATTGCAAGTCCCTGATGAACTGCTTTGATGAACACTGTGCTTGCTTTTCAATCTAAGGGGCAAAAATTACAATTTAAATAATAAAAAGTGCTCACAATGGTGGGCACATCTGCCCTGTTTCTGAATTAAACTCTGGTGGAGAGCAGTATAGTATTTCTTTTACCTCAATTACAAGTTGTGTGATCTTCTTTCCAAGCAGGTACACACAGATGAGCCTTCTCCAATGGCATCATAAATTTTTTGACATGTAAGAATGACCTTTAAAAGTGAAAAAAAAAAAAAAAAGAGAAACCTGACAAGCCCTGCAAGCTGCACACCATTTACACAAGAACTCTGTAGAATTTACTCTACCTGTGCCATCTGCTTATGCTGGTGTCTAGAGGGCTGTGTTCATCCAAGAAAGGGCAGAGTTGACAGAAAATGGCTTTTGTCATTTCAGAAGAAAATTCATAGAAAATAGTTGGGACTTTTTCAATCCAAAGTCACACACCTTCTCTTCTTGGATAAGGTCACAATGACACCTAATGGAAAAAAGAAGTGGCATTTCTTGAAGTCCCTCTTGAAGTTGGAAAAGTCCCTCTCCATGTCAATTAACAATGACAATTCAAACTCTACTGTGAAGCCTCATTCCTGAAATGGTTCAGTGCAAGCTCATCAAAAGAAATTTAGCTGACAAGGCTTTTTGTTATTGCCCTAAATTTCACAAAAAATACTCAGAGGTCCATGGTTACCATAACATAAACATTGTTGTAACGAAGTCCAAAGTGAAAAATGGCAAAACAACATTTTTGGACATTATCAGCTTAGACATTTTGACACTTTTGAAACAGAGTGATGCATCCATGGTGCTGAGAGAGCTGGTGGACACCACAGAGAATCTCCTCATAATCATCTTTGAAAGGCTGTGGAGATCAGGAGAGGTGCCAGAGGACTGAAAGGAAGCAGATGTCACCCCAGTCTTCAACAAAAGGCAGGAAGGGGTACCCAGGGAACTACTGACACATCTGCCTCAGCTCAATCCCTGAGAATGTGATGGAGTGCCTTATCACACCTACCCTCAGGGATGACAAGAAGTTGATCATGAGTAGTCAGCATGGACTCACTAAAGGCAAATCCTATTGACCAACTTGATTGCCCTCTACAAAGAGACCATTACCTGGATGGATGAGGGGAGAGCAGTGGATGTTGTCTACTTCAGCTTCAGCAAGGCTTTCAGCAGTGTTTCACACCATACTCGTAGGTAAACTCAGGAAGTGTGGGTTGGACAGTGGGCTGGATTGAGAGCTGGTTGAGTGACAGATCCCAGAAGGTCATGATCAGTGGCACAGTGTCTAGTTGGAGGACTGGCACAACTCATGGTGCTTCAGAAGCCCTTAAGATTTATGGCCACAGGAGAGTCCTCTGACTGAGCTGATTAGCTTGAAGACCATGTTAAAACAGGTAAAACACCAGAACTGACCTCCACAACATGCTCTGTTTCCTGGCACTTGTTTGGTTTGGCACCCAAAAACCCATCTGAATAACCTGCAGTAAAGGTCTTCCTCATATCAACTGTGTTAATACCTTTAGTGCATCCATTTCCTTCTTTCACCTCCTTGTCTGAGATTTTTCCATTACCAATCTTGTGTATATTTTCACAGCACAATCATTTTATTCAGATACCTCCTAATGATCACAAGCCATGCCTGAGTATCTACATGTTTTCTTTTCATACCACTTCTAAAGTGGGATTAAGAAAACAGAAAACCATAAAGGTAACACAAAGATACAAAAACCCCTGCATTAATTCCTTCCTCAAGCTTTCCCTGGGCACTTTATTTTATCTGTGTGGGTTTTTATGATTAATTCTCTCCACATCACTCAAAATCTTTACTCATATTGAATGCAGTCTGAATATCTCACTGATGCTTAACAATACATAATAGTAGGTCTGTAAACAGAGATGGCAGGAATTCTGAAAAATCAGCAAGCTCACTGATTCACAGGATTTTGTTATTGCCCACAGATAAGTCAAAACTGATACTACTTTTTCAAACAAAAAAAGAAGAAAACATTACAATCAGAGTTTGCTGCTTTAGATGCTTATCTCTCTAATACAAGTGTCATGAAAGATGTAACTCTGGAAGGCAAACCCCAACTAAATTTAAAAATAAAGGATTTGAAACTTTTTGTCCAAGAAGTTTCTAGAGGATATCAGTTTCAAAAGGACATTTGCTCTGGACTTGAGCAAATTCCAAGTTCATTAAGCAGAATAATTCAGCTCTGTTCTCAGTTCTTTTCTTTCTTGATTAATTATTCAGCTGTGGTTGGCCAGTCAAAGTTTGGGTTGTGATTTCATTTGACCAGACACAGAGGTTGCAGAGGTTTTCTATCTGGCACATGATTGGGGGTCTCATTTCTTTTGGGGTGAGACCTCTTATTGTTTAATTTCTGGGATTTTTTTTGTAGCTTCCCATAAACTGCCTTGTTCTGTCTCCCCCAGTGGGTGCTGGATTGGATGAGGCTGGGAGTTCCCAGCACTGGGAATTCAGGTTGTCCTGGATGACTGCATATGACTTTGAATCTTTAAGTGTATGTATATTTTGAGCATGGGTTGGACCACCCTGATATGCTGAATACAATTAAAAAAGAAAAGCTTTGGCTTTTGTTTTACCTAGTGTCAACCAGATAGATAGAGAAAGAGCAGTAGGTATGTACCACACCAAGACTCCTCTTCACAACAATCACATCTGGTCAAGGAGAAAATTAAATGTTCCTCTGATACAATCACATCAAATGTTCCAGAGTTCAATAAAACTTCACTTGATTGTTGACATGCAAATGATATGGTAACCAGGAATGACACCAGTGGTAGATAGGAATCTTTTGACTCCAAGACTGAGAAAAGCTGCATAGATAGTCTTGCCAGATGTGCTCTGAGACAGAGCACAAAGCCACTTATAAAAGTTGAGTCTTTCTGCAAATGGCTTGACTTGATCTCACCTGAACCTGTTATTGGACTCTGGAAGGTCCAGTCCAAGGTCAGGGGCATCTACAGTTGGACTCAATGAGTCTAAAGGTCTTTTCCAACACAGCTGGTTCTATTGCTCTATGAATATCCTTGTACAAATGTCATCAGAGCCAACAGGATTAAGGCTGTATTTGACCTGTTATTCACACACCAGGGAAAAGGGATAGCAAATGTGGCTGTGGATAACAGTTTGGGCTGCAATGAGCATGAAATTATTACCTTCAGGATCCAGAGGATGACTGGGAATAAGAACTGCAGAGTTAGCGGTCTTGAAGATGCAAACTGAATTTTTTAGAGAATTTCTAAGTGGAATTCCCTAGAAATGAGCCATAAAGGAGATAGGTGGCTTGGCCATTTGGGATGATTTCATAAAGAAACATTGAGAGCTCAGGAAAAAGCTATTCTGCTGGAAAGAAATCACTGGGAATCTCAGTGAGAAGTCCACTTGTCTGACTAGAGTCCCTCCGTAAATTAATACCCCCAAAAAAAATCAAGCAAGAAGTGGAAATGAGGATGAGCAAAAAAAGGAGGATGTAAAACCATTGTCCCAGCACTTGTGGACAACACCAGAAATGACAGTGCTGACATTAAGGTAAAAATAGAAATATATTGGGTAACAGGAAAAGATTTCACAGGATTTCCTACCACCTCTGAAAAAAATGGCTATCAGGGGAGGTCTCTGATGATTGGAAAAAGGTAACAATATGCCCATATTTAAGAAAAATGAGAGTCCAAGAAACTACAGACACATCAGCCTTACCTGCAGCCCCACAAACACACAGAGGACAAAAATGCAATCAGAAATGGTCGGGGTGAGTTTACCAAAGATAAACTATGGTTGGTCAGCTCAGCCCTGTCCCCTTCTACAGGGAAGTGGCTGCCTCTGTGGGCATGTCAGGAGCTGTGCAAATCGCACAGCTCAAATACCACAACATTTTTGACATCAGCAGGAGCCTCCTAAGCAGAAAGCAGTAATCTTGGGCTGCACAAAGTGCTAGATGGGCTGTAAGTTTGGCCAGACCATCAAGTACAAAGAGGAAAGCATCCATTTTGTGGCTGGTGACTAGAAATATACTTCAGATATCAAAAGTGGGGGCAGTGTTGTTTGCTTTATTTGTTGATCATGTATATAGTGACACAGGGTGTAGGTCCCAGAAAATGGCATCCTTAAGGAAGGAGTGGCTGACAGCCCAAAGCCCAGAGCTTCAGTCTGGAGGAAGCTTGCAAGGCAGAAGAATCTCACAAAGCTGTGTTGACATTTTGTGATTAGACTCACATATTGATTTTTGTAATGTTAGAAACCTGTTGTTAGTATTTGAATTCTGCTGGAATATGTTACCAGCCTTAATATAAGTGATCATTTCATTTATTGGTCCTTTTTTTTCAATTTAGATTGGATTTGTTTTAAAAACATAACTTTTTAACCATTTTTTTGTCAAAATTAAACAGTCCTTTCTGAATTTTCATGTATTTAGGTTTGTATCAAAAAGTGCTTTGTGAGTACTTTTTTTCTCACTTGAAGTACCATCATGAAATTTTAGATTCTACACGTCAAGCTTGCTCTTTTCAGAAACACCCAGTTTGGTCCATTTCTTCATGTAGCTGTCTATTGCCACATGTCTAATTGGCTCCTGGTATGTCTAGGTGAACTTTTACAATGTCAAGCTAATTTTTGAAAATGCGTGTTTCCTTTAGCATTATCTGCAGCCTTGAGAGAGTGAAATGAATCCTCTATCAGCTGCCAGTGTTTTTCTGCATAAAAGAAAAATCAACAAGTTCAATAGTTTGAATGGATTGATTTCCTGACCACATTCACTTGCCTTGTGTCTTGAAGCCGGCAAATCATTTAAGCACAAATATATTTATATTATTATAATTAATATAATTATTATTATATAATTATATATTATTATATTATAAGCATAAATTTAAATGTGTAAGAAGACTCATTCAGTAGGAGCTATAATCACATTCTCATACATTTTGTTTTTGGGAAGCATACTTTTTTTGAAGCATTAATTTCAGTGTCAATATCAATATTTATAGGATGTTACTCAAATTGTTATCACTGTTATCCTCTAACCAGATCTGTCCATTTTCTTTCTTGTTTTTCTGTTAGAAATTATAAAAACAAACTCAGTGGTTTTTCAATGATATTGTGACAAATTTCTTGGATAATATTAAACATCCCAACCAAACAGTTAAGGAATTTCTTTCATGTCAGTTTCAATCAATTCCTTTTCACCTTTGTAACAGGCTCAAACCCACCTTTCCTGTACCTCAATTTACAACAGCTGTAACTCATGACATTTTTACACTTCTGAGAGAAGCAGTCATTATTCCTCAGAGCTTTGTTTGTACTCTGAAAGAGTTTCCTCTTTTATATTTTTTTGTTATAAATGCCATTACTACTTCCTCAAGGTGGTGGTTCAAATATTGTGAAATATAGTTGCTCAGAGGACCACACTTTGAGTAAAGAGGAGTTCATCAGATCATGCAGTAAACTCGTATAAGGAGAAAAGAATGCTTTGCATAAAATTACAGAGAGCTCTCGACAGCAGCATTGACTCAGAGAAACAACATACAGTTTAAAGAAAGAGATCAAAGAAGATTAGGAGATAACATGGACAGCCTTGTAGGGCAAGCACTTTTCTCCCCTTCTGAATAGAAAAAAAATAGGAAATTCCCCTAAAATCATCTTTCACTGATCTCAGCATAACATTGGCAGCAGCTCTACAAAAAACTGTGTACTGCTATCAAAATGGTAATGGTGTGCTTTAGAAATTTGCATTTATAATGTCAGAATCTTGTTAAGAACAAGATGAAATATATTAAATATTCAGCAATATTTACTAACCATGACAATGAATTTGGTTACCTAGGCTTTTTGATAAACTAAAGCTTTATAAGTGGGACTTCAGTCATAACTAGGATCTTTAAAGTACTTTCTTTCTGGTATTTTGCTGCAGCATGAGCATCATAACGTATATGAAATATGTCTTTCTTGTGTCTTCAAGGCAAAACCAAACCCTGCTTTTGCTGTTGCAGATGACACTGAGATGCAGAAAGTGAACTCAGGGGATGTGTCTCAAAATTAATCTATCTAGGAAGATTATCTCTTGGACACCAGTAGAATTATAATGGATGTTATTATATACTTGAAACAGTGTAAAAAACAAGGGAAGTATAATTCTGCCTTACATAGCAAATAATCTCAGAAAGGCTCGGGGCTCTACACATATCAAGATGCTGTCACATCAGGATGTCCTGCTTTACCTTTTACTGCAAAGTGGAGCAGGCTGGGAGGTCTGATCCTCTGGAGAATTCTTGTGGATTATATAGCAGACACTCAGGCCCAAGAAACTCCCAGAAAGACTCTTTAGTAAAAAAGGAAGAATTCAATAAACACTGAAATATAAAACATAGTTTATATAGTTATATAAATTCAAACTCGTACATACAATATTTCCACAGCTCTAATTGAAAAACTGTGTTGTTTCCACACTTTTAGGAAGCATGCTGAAAAAAGAAACAGAGCATTCAGAGAAAAGCTATGTCACCCTGTAACACAAAAGTCCAAAACCCTGCTCTATTTACTGTTTGAAAAAAGTGATCAGGTTATGCCCCTGACATGTTCAGCAGCAGAAGTTTCAAGGTAAAAGCCCAAAGCAAGATGTGTCATACTGTTATCAGAGGTCCAGCTGCTGAGTATCAGGAAATCTGACAGATTTCTGCTGCTCAAAGGGGCAGGTGACACACTTCTCTAGATAAATCAAATGGCAATATTAATTGTAGTTTTAAGATGGAGCCTTTCCTATCACTGATTTTTCAGGATCGTACTGATGGGGATATCACATTCCCCAGTTCCAGGATGTGTGTGTTTCACCTGACAGTTCAGGAAGAGTTGGTGACCATTGTGTTCTCTTCCCTTGTGTGCTTACTGGGCATATGACATGAAAATAGCAGGACCACAAACACACTGGGAGGTTATAAGAGCCATGACATCTGTTGTCAGAGCATATTTTGTAAGTAGTTTGTATCTGTTTTCAACAGATGTATTCCATCTTCTGAAAGTCCTGGCACCTATTTTTACTAGCTAGAAGTGCAGCCTGGCTTCCAAAACTGTTGAACAACATGTGTTTGTCAAATGACTGCTAGCACTGCAGGCAATTAAAACTAAGACCTGAAAAGTGTTTCTGATTCAAGCTGCTAGAGAGAAGCTAGAGATTTATGATAACAGAATGTGGCAGAAGATCTATTCAAGTTTTGCAGACACCTCAGCTGAAAAGAATATACGCATGGGTGCTCACTTCAAGGCATGAATTGATCTGTTTTGTGGCAGCATAACAAACCAGCGCCTCTCTCAAGCTGTTATTTTGTTCTGATTTCTCAACTTTTAATATTTTTTTTTTATTTCTTTCTGGGCATTTTTTTCCTTTATTTTTTTTTCTTTTTCATTTTTCAATGCATAGCCCTAGTAGTTATGGTTGTCAAAGAAAACGTTCAATTTTTTTTCTAATGCAAGTTTGCTATGTCAGTTTTTAGGTAGCTCAGAAGAACACTGATAAGCAAAGTTTAAATAGCCCAAAGAAACCAGAGGAGCCCCTAGCACCATCCCTTCACAGTTAGAACTGTCTATCTTCGAGGATGCCTTACTGAGACAAGAAAAACCAAAGTATATTCTGGTTAAAAGTTGAGACCATTCCTCTGTTTACTTTTTCCTGACTTGATTTCTGGTTCATTGTGGATTATTTTAAACTGATGAAAGCCGAAGACAAAATTCTGTTCACTACTGAGCTGGGGGCTTATTATCTGAAGACAGGATAAACCTTTTGCAGTCTGGTGTTACTGATTTCTTTTCTCTGTGACCTCTTCACAGATTTTTTTTTCTAGCAATGTGTCAGAACAGATGCAGATGTATTCATAACTCTTACTTTTAAGATGTGACGGAATTAGATACATAAGTACTCTCCAGGTTCCCTGTTATGAGGCCAAGCATTCAGGAGGAGCTGAGCCTGGATTTCAGAGACACTCTAAACCCCTCCAACAAACCTCAGGGCTGTCAGACCTGAGACCACCATGCTGAGAATGTAAACTCCAAGTAACAGAAATGAGGAGCCTGGACAGGCCTGGGGCAAAACCGTTGACAATTCTCTCTAGTCTTATGGAAACAGGTGGATTTCCTTGAAACATTTCTTTTTTAATGAATCACCACTTTCTAGGGAAAATTCCTGGCCATCTTTTACCTCAGTCTTTGTAAGAGCTTCCAGGATCAGTTTTAATACCAAATAATATCACTAGAAATTATGTTTTGAAATGAATTGCTGTTCTATCAGATTGTCTACTCCACTAGAAATTATTATTTAACAAACAAAATGCACATCAGTCTTACATGACCCCAAGCCCTTTTCTGATTTAAAACTGCATTAGGTAACACTGTGTGATTATGTAGGATATAGAACCTGAATGGGTGAAATATAAGAATCATCATCCATTCTACTTCCCCAGAATTTGATCTGTTAGGGAAATTAACTGTATTCGAACTTTAGTTTAGCTGTAAATCATATTTGGCTATTTCCAAGCATGTTCTTATTCGAAGCACACACAATGCACAGAAACACACTTTTCCTTTATAATGCTCATTATGCCAAAATATGGCAGCATATTTTAATTCATGTTTTTAGGTTTCTTTTTTAACCCTGAAAGACATGCTGATGACAACTGAGGAAAACTAACTAAATTGAAGATTAACTGGTTTCCTCTTTCTGAAAGTTTTCTTGTTAAACTGTAGCCATGAAGTTGTTGAATAGGCACCTGAATTTCCACAGTGCAAGTGAAGGATGAATTATTATGTTGTTTAGCAAATCAAGGGCACTTGGTGCTTTTGTAACTGTCAAGATTTTGTGCTCAGGATGATGAAGTCATAAGATATAAACATTACAATCTCACTATTGTCACGTAAAGGTGAGTTTAGGAGATGCTTATTTTGTTATGCCTATGTTTTTCCTGGAGCATTTCAAAAAACATTGAAAGAATGTGAAATACTAACTTCTGAATGGAAAATTTTAATTAAATCAGAAGAACAGAATGCCAGCTAAAACTCTTCTCAGTCAGGCTTTTTCCATCCCCAAGCTGCAGGTGAAAGATGGAAAGTATTTAACATAGCTTTTCAAAATATGTCTTATATACAACCAGATATCCAGTGCTAACTGAAACTGGGTGTCCACTGAGATTTTTTTCTTTTCTCACAACAAAACACTATGAAACCATTGCCTAAAGTGAAAGATAATAAACGTATATATATCACCAAGAAACATTCCCATTAAAATGCGTGACTGGATTGTCAAATTCATTTAACACAAGACTTTACTTAGCCCAGGCACAGCAGCCTTCTAAAAGATTTAGAGAGCTCAGGCCATTTTGATGATGTATACACACATTGTTTCAGTGAAAGAATAACAAATAATACAACAGAAAGCAACATTTTTATTTTCAGCTCATAAAATAAGGCGCTCCAGGAAAGCTCCCCTGAAAAACATTCCCTTTTGATTTTTTTTGTTTTGTCTTCTGAAAAATCTTAACACTCAGCAGAGGTGGGAAGAAGCCACTGAATAGAGTCCACTCACTCAAATAAGTCTGGTGTTTCCCATATTGCCTTTTTATGTCTTTCTTGTCAATTCATTCATCATTGTTAGTGGTATTTCTATCTTACTTTGTGGTTTTCAGCTTGTGGTAGGTGGACTCTTGAGGTCCACATACTGCTTTCTGTGGCATCTCAGAAGTTACCCACCACAATGGGATTAGCTTTTTTCCCCTTAATTTTTTTTTATTTATTTATGTTTCTGCTGAAAATATATGCATTTGACTACTTGACAGATGGCAACTAATTCCAGAGCTGAGGAAGCTGGGAAACTGAAAGTATTCTGTATTTCAGGAAACAATAGAGCAACAAGAAGTCTGGCAGCCTTGGAATAGCATAACTGCAAGGGCAAAGCCCTGGACAGATAAAATTAGCCTGAGCAAGTATATTTAGCTATAGAGAGAGAGTCTGAGGGGAAGCCTTGTGCATTTGGCTCTTGTCATTTGCTCTGTCTGTAAAAAACTGCTGGACCTGACAGTCCTTGGGTGCAAGAATACAATTCATGTGAGGAAAATAAATAACACTTTTCAATGAAGAATGGGCACAAGTGAACTAGAAAGACACTTTGTCTGAATAGTGAGAGAGTTTTAACCAGGTCACATCAAAGGCACATGCAGCACAGTGAATATTTGCAACACTTGTATGCAGGAGACAGCCTTAGACAGACTGGTAGCAGCTTTACCTGAGATTCAGAACCTGCACTCCCTTCAATGTGAGAATTTTAGTTTAGGCTGTCAGCGGCAGTTCAAGACTCAGAAAAAGCCACATAGCCAGAAGAGAAAGGAAACAGACAACCAGATTGGAATTCAGCTGACCAGCTAAAGGATTCAAATACTTCATCTTTGCTTTTATTCGGTCCAGAATTAAGTTTCTTTCCTTTTATACATTCTTCCTTTGATTTCCCTATGAAAAAAAAAAAAAAAAGCTCATCAGTCTGAAAATAATCAGTCATTGAAAAGGAAAAATCTTTTTGCCTTTCCTTGAAAATGGGCAGGGTTGTCAGTAAGCACATGAGACTGATTTTCACCCCCTTTCACCATTATTCCTGTTATGACTGATGGATATTTTGCATTTGCTACAATATCTGTGAGAGCACAGTCAGGCTCATATGGTTCTAAGTTATTTCAGTGTGTCTGACGGTCTTATGAAGAGCAATAACCTTTGTAATAACAGAATATGAGCTCTACTTAGTGTAATTCATCAGGGCTCAAATGAAATCATTGCAGCCATATGCATTTACTCTAGGGGATTTGGTGCAAGCTTATAGTTCTGACGTGTTAATACAAAGGTTTCAGAGCGTTTTTTCTAATTTTATCTTTATTCTAAACTGAATAAGGAAATTGTACACCAATTAAATGACAACTGTGAGCTGCATTGCTGTGTCTCTAATAATTCTTAGTATTTTCAGTCCTACTCCAGCTGCAGAGTCAGTTCCTTTGCAATCAAGGAGATGATGTGGTGAAACTCCCAAATTCAAGGGAATTTACTAGCAGTGAGACATAGCCCTCAATATGAATGGCAATTAAATATGCCTGTGCCTCCAAGCACACTGAGGATGTTAGGAATGGGAAAATGAGTCTTTAGACAGAACATTGATGATAAAATGTTTTCTGTTTAGAAGAGAAATTATATGGCAGTGTTGTCCGAGATAACTGGATTTAATGAAAAAGATGGAGAAATTTGGGTTTTCTTGGTAGGCTAGGAGTGTTCATGTGCCCTTTGCAGACATGTCCATTAACCTGAGAACTGCTTGAGACCTATATTTGTTTCTACTTTCTTCACAGAGTCACAGAGTGG
Organism: Cichladusa arquata; assembly: GCA_026413545.1. NCBI lineage: Eukaryota > Metazoa > Chordata > Aves > Passeriformes > Muscicapidae > Cichladusa > Cichladusa arquata. The sequence goes on along the minus strand of JAOTQP010001286.1, from coordinate 102,141,629 downwards.
GTAAAGATGGAATGGACCACAGCAGGTTATCTGGTCCAACCTTCCTGCTCAAGCAGGGTCATCCTCTGACAGATCTCCACAGCTGTAATCACAAGATGGTGTTGATTACATATCATTTGTATATTAGCATAGGTTGAAACATTTTTAACTTGTCACAGTCTCAGAAAAGTTCAGCATGTTCTCTATGCTGTCAGAAGGGAAAGAAGTGCACACAAGCATAAATATTTTATTCTTCCGGTGAAACTGCAGTTAAAATAAAACACAGAGTGCTAATGTGTTCTTTATGTCACCATCATTATGAAAACATGATCTGGGGTTTGGGGGAGGGTTTTTTGGGGGGCTTTTTTTTGGCTGATGTGGCCATTTTTTCATCAAGTTATTCAATTTGTTACACTATAAAAGAAAGGAGTTGGTTTGTTAAGAAAATGAGATACATTCCTACAAAGCTGTGACTTCAAATGCAAAGGATCATGAACTCAGAAGTGGCTCTAAATGAAAAAAATAGTGGCTTTTGGGAAAATAACAAAAAAATACAAGCAAATAAGCTTGTTAACTTTGGGATCTTGCTAATGAAGTTCTCACATTAAGTTAGTCATGAGAGCCTCAGGCTCAAGTGGCTGGTCTGAATCAGATCCAGCCATGAACTAGCTACTCCACCAGAGAGAGGGATTTTTTTTTCCCAAGAAATATATTTTGTCACAATGATCTTCTGAGCTTTGCATTGCAGGGTGTCAGGGGACTTCTACTCATTACCAGTGAGGTTTTCCCAGCCTGCCAAGTGTCACAGGGCTTATCAAGGAGTTTGGACAGGGTGCTGGGAGCATTATGTCAGGATCTTCAGCAGAGATTTGCAGGATTCACATCATGTGCTGAGTGACATTGTACCCAAAACATAAAACAACTGTGCCTACACTGTTTTCCTTGAATGGATCTTTAGCTTGCTTTCCAGATAGTCTCCCCTAGAAACTCAGAGACCATCTGTGGAAGAAATGCTCCCGAGGTTTTGTTATTAAGCTGCTTCAGAGGAAGGTTTCTGAGGTTAATATGTCTCTATATGACACCCTGAGGAACAGGGGCTGTGGGCAAGCATGTGCTAAATAGATTTTAACCCAACCAGCTGCTGATCAGACACCTCCTCCATGTACTCTGTCGCAAGGACGAGCACCAGCATCTCAGGCAGTGACACAGACCATGCCATGTTTGTGCCTGCAAGAATGTCTCCCTTCCTGCTCCACAGAAGAAGTGAATTTTCTCATGGTGTTCAGCCATGAGTCAATCCAGACCTCTAAAAGCCAGGGAAGAGCCATGACACTCCTGATGTGGAAGCAGGGCTGGATGGCATGCTCATCCTCACATTCCCCACGCAGGAATCCCTGACACTCAGCACAGGGTGGTGTCACTGCCTGCCACATCTGACCCAGCAGGGAGAAAAACGGTGACAAGCCTTCCAGGGAGACACTCAGGATGCTGTTTGTTATGCTCTCTCTGCTGGCAACCAAATTCATCAGAAGCCTTGGTCACATAAACATCTTCTGTTCTTGACACCTGTGCAGCTACACGGTTTCTCCAGTCCATTCCTGTTTACAAACTTCTGTGTTTTAAACCTCAAGGAAAAATCACCTGACAGATTGTGCCAAAATTACAAGAGCGGAGTAAAATAGTTATTTTGAGTAACTGCTTTATCAGCATTTATCAGCTCTCTTTCTTTAAACAAGAGAAAAGCCATTGAGCTCCAACACCTGCAGCAGGGTTGATGTTTAGGAAATGTTCAGAAATCTGCCCTGGGCAGTGATCACTGAAGTCACAGCCTGGAGCAATCCTAAGGACTCTGTGCAAGCTCTCTATGCTCACTTATTCATCATCTCCTTGTCTTACGTAAGTGCCCAGACTGGCCTCTCCACATGACCCAAGACTGACCCTTCAAATATTCCTTATTTAGCCTTGCTGAAGTCTTTGCCTGACTGTAAAATGTTATAGGCTGATTCATTAATGCCTGTGAGATGCTTTTTTAGGGAAGGGATAATGGAACTGTGTAAGGGTTCTTGTCCTTTATTAGCTACTTTTACTCTCAGTCTCTAGCAGATCAATTCTCCCCATAGCAAGAATTGTCAGAAGTTAATCAGGGCATAACTTGCAGTGAGGTGGGTTTTTTTCCCAACTGCTGTACCAAAAAATGTGAGTGTGGTCAGATAGGAACTTTCCTTGCCCTCTCAGCTCAGCAGCTTTATCAGACTGCAGAAGCATCTGCCACCAAGCAAAGGCTCAGCTGCAGCAAGGACATGCATTTCAGGTTCAGCCAAGACCAGATGGTTTTTATCAGCTTGTACAATAATATTTTATGGCAACTGTTGTTACCCCATCCTGTCTAGAGCCCTTTTAGCCGTGTTTCCTCCTGGACATTCTGGAGACAAGCAGGGGTAACCATCAGGTCCTGCCTGGCCTTGGCCTCACTTTGACATCTATGGTGCTGAGGCAGTGTCTGTCATGCCTTGTGAGTTAAATTCAGATTTCCCACCACATCACTCCTTTCAACAAAAAAGGATGACACTCATCTTCACAAAGCAATTATAAAAAGTCACTGCAACCTAATAGCATGATTGAACCTAGAGCTAAGCCAAAAGAGAAAAAGCATGAGAGGGAAAAAAGATCACAGTGATAATTTGTCCAAAATATAAACCAAACCAGATCATGGAGATTGCTGACCCCACTGAAACAGCATCCAAATGCAGGGATGTTTCCAAGCATGGCAAAAGGCCTGAATGGCATAAAAAGTCTCCCATGCCTTATATCTTCTGCACCCATGAGAGTGATTTCTAGATAGGCAGGAACTGCTTTCATACAGCTCCTTTGGTCCTCACAGCTCTCTGCCACCATAAGCAGACAGCCTGCCATGGAAGAGCACTGATACATATCAAAGACCTAATGCTTGTCAGTTATGGGAGATCAGGCACAGTATAGAACAAATATACCTGTGCAGTTCCATGGTTTCTACACTGTTTCATGCAGGGATAAAGATCCCAGACTAGATACAATCAGGAAATCCCGTAGAGATTGAAGGGCATGTGTTCTCCCCCAACAAAGCTCCCTCGTTGAGTATCTTCATTGTCCATGTCATGAGTCAGTGGGTCCTGGTCAAGTAACACAGGATATGAACCCACACTGCAGTCTGAATGCTTGTCACCCAAAACCTTGCATAAAACTATCAATTTAATTCCAGATTAACCATCAAACTGCTCTTCAGCCTTGTCAGAACTCACTCCCTGTCTCGCCGTGGATTTCAGCGGTGTTTTTAACTGGGCTAAGAAGAGCAATTACAGGTTGGACTGGCTTTGAATTAACAGCCCAGCATTGAAACAAATATCCAGAGCAGATTTTTATCCATTTTTTTATGTCAGGCTACCATGTGATGTAGTTTTCTTTAGTTTTCCTTCATACTGAAATTCTAGACTTACACCATAAAGTAAAATACATTTAGGAGCACATGAGAGTAACGTGCATAGAAGCAGCATAAGGCAGATACAAATTCCAGAGAATACCATAACGTGCTGGTTTTATCTGGGGTAGAGTTAATTTTCTGCACAGTGGCTGGAATGGGGCTGTGTTTTGGATTAGTGCTGAACACAGGGTTTATAATATAGTGATGTTTTTGTTACTGCTGAGCAGGATTTACACAGAGAAAAGGCCTTTTCTGCTCCTGGCACTGTTGTGCTGGTGAAGAGATTTGGTGTGCATGAGAGGCTGGGAGGAGACACAACCAGGACAGGTGATCCCAACTGACCAAAGGCATATTCCAGACCATATGGCATCATGCTCAGCGTATAAAGTGGGGAGGAGAAGAAGGAAGTGGGACATTTAGAGTGATGGCATTTGTATTCCCAAGCAACCATGACATGGGACAGGGCCCTGCTCTCCTGGAGATGTCTGAACACCTGCCTGCCTGTGGGAAGCGGTGAATTCATTCCTTCTTTTGCTTTGTCTCTGTGCGTGACTTGCTTTTCCTATGAAAGTGTCTTTCTCTTTCTCTCAACCCACAAGTTTTCCAGCTTTTGTCCTTCTGATTCTTTCCCCATTCTTACTGGTGGTGGAGTGAGTGGGTGGCTGCATGGTACTTGGTTGTGACTGAGGTTAAAGCATGACACAGAACTGCTTAAATATTTTTTTCTTCAGAGTTTTTATGAATCAGTAATTTCAGTATTTACTTTATATTTTAGAGTGACTTTTTATGTTTGCTTATTTCATCCATTACGGGCCCCAGTATGACTGGCTGAAACTTCTGCTCAAAAATTTTGCTCTTAAACATTAAGGATTTTTCCTTAAGTGACTTTAGTAACAACAGTGACTTTAGTTATCTGCTTTAATGTGTTCTTATTCACAGCTCAATGCTTCTAAAAGGAGATCTTAGACAGATGCATCCACACTGTGGAGCAATACTTGAGACAGAAAGGTGAAAGACCCAGCAGTCCCAGTGTGCAATGCCCTGTTTGGAGAACCCCATCAGCACAATTGCAATGTCATAGAATCATAGAAAGGCTTGGGTTGGAAGGGACCTTAAAGACCACCTAGTTCCAAGCCCCCTGCCATGGACAGAGACACCTTCCACCTGACCAAGTTGCTCAAACCCCATCCAATCTGGCCTTGAGCACTTCCAGAGATGGGGAGCCCACAACTTCTTTGGACAACTTGTTCCACTGCTCCACCACCCTCACAGTGAAGGTCTTCCTAAAATCTAATCTAAAGCTCTCCTCCTTCAGTTTAAAATTGTTTCCCATTGTTCAATCACTACATGGCCCTGTGAACAGTCTCTCAATATTCTCAGGTGCAAGCTGAGCAGTGGGGGTCTGCAGCCTGGATGAATAGGGGTAGTGCTGGCCAGGACAGGGGCTGTGATTGCAGGGCCAAGCCATGCCAGTGGCTGCTGGAACCTGCTTCCAGCTGTGGAGCAAATCATCCAAGAGCTGCCTTTCTTCCCTTTCTTGGAGCAGCTTTAACTAGCACATGCACAATCTCATGGAACTGCTTTTTTTTTTTTTTTTTTTTTTTTTTTTTTTTTTTTTTTTG
>JAOTQP010001286.1:102096819-102128225 GCA_026413545.1 Cichladusa arquata | reverse complement strand
AATGCAAAAATCGTATCTGTTCTCAAACGATTTAGCCTACAGTAGTGTGAGCAGAGACCTCTTGAGGACACTGTGTTTGTTTTGTGGACTGCTTCCTGTGCCTTTAAACAGCTCCAGATATGATGAATAAATAAGAAAGGGGTCTTTTTACTCTGTCAGCTTCCTATGGGAACTTTCACTTTCCCTCACCAACTTTTTCTGTTGTGCAGGCTTAATTTTCTTTTAACAGCAGGACATTTAACCCAGACTTTTCTTGCCTCAATGCATATTGTTACAAAGGGTTTTTTCCACAGGAAATGTCCTATCTTTTTGGCTGAATTTCACAACGAAGAGCAAATTTTTCTGAAAATTTGACAGCATGACCCATCTTGTCAAAAAATTTATTTCAAATTTCTGAATGTTAATTGATTTCATTCATTGAATATTTCACAAGTTTCTTTTCTGATTTTGAGGGGTTTAACAAACATTTAGCATTTTTCATTCAGACAAAGATAAGGAAATCTAGTTTGGCATCCTGCCCCCGCATTCTCTCTTACAGTTTGAAGTTTTTTCAGGGAAGTAAATTATAAATAATCCTGTGATTTTCAGCAATATGTTTCTGTAACTAATTTTCTGTAACTGATGAGAAGCATGTTAGGTTGGAAATAAGGGAAAAATGTAAGAATTAAACAGGATGATGATGACCGCAGGTTAGCAGGAACCAACACTGATAGGAATTGACGCTTCTTTATTTCCATCTCGTCCTCTGTTAAATTTTGTCTGAGCTTGTAACATTATTAATTCCCCCTCTGGAGCAAATATTGGGCTGACCTGCATGAGGAACTTTAGGCAATTCCCCCTTTTCATGACACTGAAATATCTGGTTGAAAGCTCATGTGATCTATAAGACTTCTTCAAATAAAGTCAATAGATTTTGCATCAGGTCCTAAGTGTTGTCCTAGTTCAAAGCAAATGCCTGAAAATAGCCCCAAGAGTGTCAATGTTTTTTGCCTGTCAATGATTCCCACATGAAATATGCTCAAATTGCAGGTAGAACAATATACCTCTTCCTTCCTTTTTGACATAAAATCTCTCCCTGTCATCTGAAGTAGTTTGATGTGCTTTCTGTGGAGTTTAGGAGATCAAACAGGGTCATGCTGTGAAGTTTCATCCCCAGCATGGTACTTCTGCAATATTCAGCTCTTGAAGGAAGGAAAGGAAGAAATGCTTATTACAGTCCTCCCTTTCACCTGTTGCCATGAAATGTGTGCATGAATAACTGGACAGGTGACTATGAGTGTCTTACATCCTACACAGACACCAGGGAACTGTGAGACCAACAGAGATGAGGAGTGGGCTGCAGTGGGTGCAGCAAACCTTGCTCGTTTCCTGGCCTAGGAGCAATGAAATAAAATATAAGATGACCCATTCCATCACCATGTTTGTGCTAGCAAAAAGAAGGCCCTGCAAACTGCAGCAGGAAGCTGTGAGGCACTGTGAGTTTAGTCCTTTCAGAAAAGATTTATCAGAATCATGTACATCAAGTGGCTTGGGAAAATAAGAATAGGTGGTGGTAGATGAAAATTAAAGAAAGGAGATGGAAAGAAATACGGTAACAGGGAAGTGGAGTTCAGAGAGAAAAATAGCCTATGATTAATAAGTACTGCTGGTATCAGCTGTCAGCACACACTACACGAAAATCTCTCTTCAGCAAAGAATTATGAGCAGCTGTAACCTAAGTAATGTTGTCTTCTCCAGGCTGATGGCCTTGGAAGGGTGCTCTCCTAGGACATAGCATATATTAGTAGAGGTTTTATTTTGGAAGTGCATAAAGGGTAAACCTTTTTTCTCCCCTCTTGTGTTTTAGCTATCTACCAACAAAGATTTCCAGAGATTATAAATTTTATCCTAAGAGAGCTTTATAAAGAGCTTGTGCAGCCCATTTCCATGTGTGACCAGCCTTTGATGTCTAAAGGTTACACAAAAAAATGCCAGTGAAAGATGACTGTAAAGACAGCTTCAATCAATAATGTTACCATGATTGATTTTCACTTGCCTTTGATCTCATGTATAAGTAGCCTGTACCCATTCACATGGGTTCCTGTGGAAAAAAAACCAAGTGCTGTGAGCTCTTCTCCTTGTGATTATTGTTATACTGGAGATTTGATGCCTCAAGTAGTCAGCATGACCAGCATTCTGTGTTTCACCAAGCAGTGAGCTGATGCATTCCCCTCTCCCAAGTCTGAGCAGCAGGTTCCTAACCTCATACTGCTGGAAGATATACTGAAACTAAAGATTTTTCTGTCCTTACTGACTTCCCTGTATTGCAGATAACTCACTGGAGGAAAGAAGAAAAGGATGTGGAATTAACCATATAGGCTGAATGGACAGCAGTTTTTGTATCTGATAAACCTTTGTCTTTGATAAGTGCAGATATTTTTAATCCCAGAGTTCAAAACAGGCCTAGAACTTCCACAGATTAAAGCAATCAATTAAAATAGATGTGCAGTACGTAATGTATTTCCATTTGCCTCAGATGAAAGGTCTTAGTCTATCCTTTGTACAGTGCTCAGAGGACTTCAGGGTCTTAGAAAGTTCTCCATTCAATCTTCTTTGACAGGTCCCACGGCTGCTGGTGAATCATTCTTGTCAGATAAGACCAGAATCTTTATTTGAATTTTAATTATTGCTTTTGGCATTTAGGCACTGCACAAATACCTAAATCAGGAATACAGTCAGGCTACCTACATGCTGAAGTACCAAACCCGCTGTGTTAGGTCACAGATATTTTCATTTCACCTTCAAAGAATCTGGATTTTTACACTCAAATTATATTGCTATACTTTTTCTCCAAATACTTCTGATCATTTACACATCCCTCTTCTCTACTCCTTGCCTCTCTGTCAGGGATAAACTGGAATTCTCCCAGGCAGAAGTAGAGTGGCAAATGCTGCAGTGGTAAAAAGGCAGTTTTCTCAGTAGTTTGCATTGGGATCATGCACAATGCAAAAGTATCTTTGGTGGCAACTCAAAGGCAACTCATCCACTTCATTGTAAACTAATGCACTACTCTGACTTGAAATATCTTTTGGTTGTTATTTTTCAGTCTGCAGAACAATACCCCCAAAAATGTGATGTTTTCATAGGTGTTCATTTGGACTAATGTCTCTAGGTGGGAGGAAAAGGAATCATTTGTCTCACTCTGCATTATTTTCAGATTGACTTGCTATGAAAGGCAGGTTTAAGCTGTGACACTTACTGTCCATCTGCCCATTCATCTGCTGAGCTGTCTGTCAGTCCCTCCTTCTCAGTAGTTTTTGAGCTCAATAGCCACTTCCAGTCAAATTTGACAAATGGCATCATAAAATCAGTAGTAGGTACCAAATTAGAGCGCCCACTGATGAGGGGATGGCAGCAGCCAGCTGGCCAACAAGCACAAGAATGCTGCCTGGCCAACCAGTGAGCAAGGGACACCTTACACAGGCCAGCAGGCAGGAGAGACTGGGGACGTTGCTCTGGGGATGGGTAGGACATCTGTGCCACTTCAGCCACTAATGGAGCACTTGTTAGCCTGACAAATCCACTCTGTATCTGACTGGCTACCTGGTGCATGGCTGCACACAACACCTGCCTTGCCATGAGTGTGTGAGGTGTGCTGCTGGAGAGGAGGGACAGTGTCTCCTCCACGTCCTGCACTCCACCAAGCTTAGGAGAGCATCTGCTCTGCACCCATTCTGCCAAAATGCTGGGCTTGGGCAGAGAGGAGAAAATCTGCCTTCACCTCCAAAGACAGGAGAGATTTCTCTTCCCCTGGAAGCAACCAAGCTCCTTTCTGGTGGAGGAACCCTCACACACACAGGGATGACAGCAAGCTGGAGAGGCAGAGGCAGGGGCTGAGAGAGTCCTAGGAAGAGCAGGGGGACAGTAAACAGGCAGGTGCCATACATGGGGAGGAAGGCATGTCCTCAGGGCCCAGAGTAAGAACAGTGGCATTTCTTGCACCAAGCATCTCCTGCATCACAGTCATTCAGCCTCTGGCCCGGGAGCAGCCTGGAGGTGAGGATCTATCTCACAAATGCACTTGACTGTGCATCCCCTTCCTATTCATATTCTGATTCAGCCTGAGCTTTCCTTAGTTTAAAATGTTCCATGTTGCAGCGTGTGTTCCAGTAAAACCTTTTTCCTGTTGTTCAAAGGCCATCTGGTGCTGCTAACATGCTTGGTTTAAATTAATTGCTTAGGCAGAGTCACCCCAAGGCTCTGGCTGGCTCTGAGTGCCACCACTTTGTCCAACTTTTTCTGATGTTATTTCCTACTTTCCTCATGCATCACCCTACCTGCTGGTCAGGGTTTAAAACATCAGATAGGATCCTTGCTTTCTGTTGGATGCAGCAGCAGATATGGGGAGAGGAATAGGTGAGAGGAGTAGCATTCAAGGAGTGCTGGCATTGGCTTCCCTCATTTTTTATGTCATCTTCCCCTTTGCATTCCTCTTGAGTCCCAACTGCCTACCAAGTCAAAATGCCAGCCTGCACAATGATTCCAGCTACTCCAATCTGCTTACAAAAACCCCCCATAAAAGCATCTACACAATATATGCATATTGTCAGCAGAAGCCCCTGTAACCACACAGAATTTGGAAAATAAAAGAAAATAAAAATTTAGGGCAGAAATTATATGGAGCACAGGTTCACAGATGGGAGGGGTTCATTATAGCTTATTTATAGTTGTATAATTTACTTACATTTATTTTAATTTTTATAGATATTTATGTTCTTGTGAATTTGTATATTCATTTTCATTGAGAAATAAGACCTTGGTTTTGCTGTTCCTGTTCTTTTGACACAAAAATTATTGGCAAGGTGTTGCAAGCAGCCAGGGTGGGGAGAGGGTGTTGCTTTCTATGAAAAAGCTAAATATAGGAAGAAGTCAGAATAGGAAACTCAAATAGTAGGCCACCAATAAAATATGAGGCTTTGAAAACTGAAGGAACAGGAAGAGATTGAAGGACAACCAGAGGGAACAACAAATCTGAAGAACTGGGAAATTGAAGAAAAAATACAACTATTATAAAAGTATAATATGCCATTCCATTGGGGGGAAAAGATGGAAATCATAATGGGAGACCAAAATAGCTGTATTAGGTATTTTCTAAACATCTGAAATATTGATTGATTTATATAAAAGAGGAAATAAGAGTAAATAACTTGCTGAAAAGCTCAAGGAGACATAGATCATATCATCTTTTCTTCTGTACTCATAATAAATAGGGGTTGTGGATGCAGTTAATGTTGATAAGAGAGACACACACACTAAAACAGGTATTGAAATGGTTTTGGAAGTATTAAGAAAAAACAAACCAGAGTTTTTCAACATAGCACAGGCTGTTAAAACTCCTGTTTGAAGTGCTACCCAAACTGATGCTAACAGATCTGCTACAGGAAATGTGAGAGCTGCACTAAAGCACTGATTTGGGGTTTTCCTCCACAGCACACTGGTCCCATCAAAGCATCAAGATCCCTGTAGTATTAACAGGACTGACAAATCCACACATAGTAGAAGTCATTGTTTTTCCCTGCTAGGTGCTATCCAGGACACATCCCTAGAACCTGTTTTCTAGGAGAAAAGAATGATAACAGACTTGAAAAACACAGCTTGGGAGAAAATGCTGGAGGAGCTTCCTCAGCCCAGGAAAGAGAAGGGGAAGAAAAGCACGTGGATTCCCTTCTCACATTTGAAAAGCTTTTCTAAATTCTTACAGGTTTTTTTTTCACATTTACTGGGGATATGACAGGAAGAAACTAATTGGATTTAAAACAAAGGAGATTACAGTTAGCTGCTGCAAAACTGTTTTTAATAATAAATACAGTTTTACACTGGAATGCACACAACAAACATATATATATTTATATACATACATATAAATATATATGCAGCAGCACTGAGGAGTTTTCTCCTTTGGATATTTTAAGACTGAATAGATTGAAATTTGTTTAGGAGAGTGTCTGCATTTTTGACAACATTTTTGCAATTGCATGGACTAAATGACCTCTTAAAGCATTTCAACCCTATGATTTTTTTTTATTTCCATGCAATGATTAGGTACAGAATTTTTCCGGAGAATCAAACTGTGACATTTTCACTGACTTTATTTAAACTGGAATTGGTTTATACACTGTATGACGGCCACACTTCAACGACTCTCTCAAGAGATGAAATGAAGCAGGTTATGCTAGCAAGATGTCTATCTGAATCACTGAGATTTTTTAACAAGGTCTTGACATCTGCCAATACTCAGCAGAAAGAAAATAAAAGCTTTGAAGAAGTCTGGCTTTAAGGTTAGGTCCAGCAACAGTGAAGGACTTTGTGCCTTGATTCAGGCATGCATCCCCTTGGAAATGACATTTTGGACTCAAACCCCAAATTGCAAATTTTAAGGTAAAGGAAGACACACAACACTGTTTTACAGAATTTTTGTGAGTATTGCTTCTCTGTGGGAGTTTTTTTATTTATTATCCTTCTTATGTTGGCCAGGTAAAGATCATGTAAAGCTGATTGTTCTTGACGCAAAAGCAAAAAATCCCTTGGATACAGAGACTGGTCTCTAATGCTTTTTCTACTAACAGTTAAATAGAGTAGCTGGTTCTTCAGATTCAGGGCTCTTAATTTCCCAGGCTGCAGCACACCAGGTCTAATTGTATCAGCCACGAGGTAGGAGTTGCCTGGTGGAAGGAAACTCAACCCAACTGGAGGGAGGAGCTCGGATGTGGGTGTGCAGCCCTCCCACATGCCTCACTCTCAGGCGCATCGACCACTTCAGCCCTTCCAAAGCTTCCTTCCATTCTGTGCAGCCCCGGTGTTATCTACTCTTAGCACTAGGAACTGAATTAGTGATTGCTGGAGGCTCATGCTACAACAGTGTTTATACTCACAACAGGAACCAACCTCACTACACTGAGATTTCTAGGATTTTTGGTTTCATCGCCTCTCTAATGCTCCCTATCAGCCTTCTGGGCTTCTCATTATATATGATATGGATAATCACACAATCCATATCATACTAGCATCAGAAACAAACCTGAAGTGCAATAGTTACCCTCGTTCCTCAAAAAAAGGAATCTAGCTGGGAAATGGAGGAAATGGACTATTTATTAAAAAACAAACACAAGTCAGGGTCTGGGTTTCCTAAAGTTTTGAAGTTGTTCTGAAATACTGCACTGGCACAATCTCCGAATGCCATAAAACATTGAAGAACTAGAGACACATTAAATTAAGGAGATTATGTTCTCAGAAATGTACACTCTATTCATTTCAATGTGCCAGGACAAACTGAATGAGCAGACAGAGCAATCGCTGAAGGATGTGTTCTGCTTTTGCTTATCTTCTTGTGTACTTCATTGTTTTAAATTACTGAATTTGTTGGCTCTTCACATTTTACTTTCCTAGAAAACCATAAATTAGTCTAGAAAATACATTTCCTTCAACTTTAGTTTTGGTACATTAACCAGTGCAACCCTTTCAATGTTTTTTAATCTTCCCAGTTAAATACAGTAAAGCCACGCACAGCAGTCCATAAAACACTGGATTGCGTTCTCAACACAGTGATGCATAATTCACAATTCCCAAAAGGATGGAATCAGTAATACAAGCAAGAGAAAAATTGTCTCTATTAAACACAAACTGCATGTACCAGTAGTTTAGAGGAAAGTGTGGAACAGGCTTCCGTCATCAGCATCCCTGCATCTTCAGTCAGCCATGTCTTTTGTGGGCTAAGTGCTCACTGAATATTTAAAACTTATGCTAAAACGTTTAATAAATAATGCACTAAAGGTCTGATGATCTGTCAATGCCAACTACATCGGAAAATGTTAAGAAAAGGTAAGTGCTTTTGCCACAGATTGTGCTCTCCACCAGCTTGTTATTTGCACTCCATGAATAATTTGTGATTCTAAAAGTAATATTAAAATCCTTTTCCCAAGGGTGTCTACACATATTGCACTGTACTGCTGTGTTCTACAATATGAAATATTTAAAAAATTTGAACATTTTCTGTGAGATGGGAGAAGAGGCATTTGCAGGGGGCGAAAGTACAGAATGTGTAAAATATTTCATAGTTTTCTAAGACTGTGCAAAGTACAGCAAACAGAATGATGTAAAATTAATACTGAAATAGAAAGGTAACTTACTAATAGGCCATTTCCTTTTGCTTTCAGTGGATTTTTTGCTTTTTTTCTTTTTCCAGCTTTTTCTGGTTTTATTCTTATAAATTTGTCTCTGTCTACAGATCTAATTCTTTCAGATAATAGGCTGCACTGCTCAAGATGAAAATGCATCAGCCAACAGAGAAGTTGCCACTGGTTTTGGTGGAGACACCATGTTTCACCAACTGCAGAAAGATATACAAGACTAATTATTTTCCAGCAGCACTGATTTTTCCTGAACAGCCAACACTGAGGAAGGGCACTGGCTTGCAAACCAATGGCATTTTCTATATTTTTTTGATACTTCAGTGTAAATATTCCCACAGTTTTCAAAACATATTTTCCTTAATTCTTTTGGCTCTAAAGACCTTGTACCATCAGGAGTCCTGGTGTGGTCAGTTGAAATTTGGCAATGTTGCAAGGCTTAGCAGTTTGGATTACTTAACACCAAAAGCTTCTTGTAGAGTGATAAAAATTTAGGGGAGCTGATAACCCCTAGCTAACCCCTTCATTAGGCTTCCAAGGGGTGATTGTAAAATTTGCAGAACTACAAGATGTTACTGGAGATATGTAGATACATTTTCACAGGTGCTACTCAATCACAAAAATCTGGTCCAGTCTAAAGAAGGATTTCTGTCTTCCAGTAACCAGAAGCCAAGTTACTAACCAGTCTTTCCAGACATTACCTCCCAGAAGTTCACCACATTGTAACAGGACACTTTCTCATCCTTCTGAATAAATGAATGTGGGAAATGAGAAAGACCGAGAAGTTCGTTAGCAACTCAGATAAAGAGAAATTTTTGCTTTTCCATTTAAACACTTATTTCCCTTCTGCATCCATTTCTTTGGCTCTGTAGGCAATAAAGTCCTCAGGGCAGAGCAGCAACACTCTTTTATGATATACATTTGCAATGCTTCACACAATGGGACCTTAGTCTAATAAAGGATAGTCAAATTGTAAATATGTCACCTTTCTAAAAATACTTTGTTCATTAAAAGTAGTACAGAAAAAAGTCATTACACATGTGGTACATGCTTGACCACTGACTTGAACTGGTGCTCTGGTCTATTCCTAACATTTTCGTGAGGTGAGGTTTCTTCTATTTCTCTCTTCTGTTCCCTCCCTTATGAAAACAGAGATCATATTCTGATTATGGACATTGTTTCCCTCCTAGACCTGCATTTAGTGCTTAGCCATATATTCTTCTGTGATTTTATTAATGAGATGTTGGGGGATACTTACCAAAACTTTGGGAGTGTGTGTGTGTGTGTGTGTGTGTGTGTGCGTGCATACACACAGTTGCACATTAAAAACATGGATCTGGAGAGCAATTTGTTCTGACAGCTGTGTTGTCAAGCTACTGAAGAAAGATGTAAGCTGTGCTGAATGAATGAGATAATGCTGTAAGACATCTCCAGGAGCTTTTAAAGAACATAACTGACAGAATACATCAAGGATTGTGATGTGCTAAAATACAAGAGAGAGCAAGGCTACACAGAGCAGCAGCAATCCCCAAGGATAAGGGCCCTTCTGAGAGTCACAGTTTGGACAGGGAGCCCACCAGGAATGGCTTCTGTACGCATGGGATTCTGTGTTCAAGGCCAGGCCTTCCAGCCTTCCCTTCTGCACAGTGAGCTTTCCCATTGGAGCTGCGTTGATCCAGTGCTCATCTCTTACTCTGTGTAAGGCCATGCTCTGAGTCTTGTAGTCCTCTTATATTTTCCAGCCTGAGTTTTCCTTCTTGCACAGCATTTTTAATGACAGTGGTAGTTGGACAGAAGATAAGCTGAAAGAGTAGAGGACTGAGGGAAAGCAGGTGATTAATTCTTCCTAATGTACAAACATTTCCAGAGAAAAATCTGGGGTCGCTGTAAGACAGATGAGCTCAAATGTACGTAAAGTTTCCAAGTTAACAGCTGTAAAGACCCCTTAGGGAAAAGAGAGGTTAAGTGGCTAGCAGCTGCCACAGCACCCCAGATCTGGCAGGAGATCCCTGCCAGATGTGGCAGGAGAGGCAGCAAGCACTGACCACAAGTTCCCAATTAAGATTAGTTTTGCCACAGTGCATAGTCCAGCCATTTTCTTTACTGGAAAATAGGAATTGAAGCAGGGGCTTCGCAGCCAAAATTGCAGCCAATGGCCTTTGGTAAGGCAGCACACTCAATACAGCAGAGATAGCAAAGGCGTTTTGGAGACAGTGACATTAAGAGTAGCGAAGAGATGGTGGCAGCAAGAGCGAGTATAGGTAGATTATTAAAGGAACATTGTCAGATTAAATATCATACTTTCTAAAAAATTGCTTTGCCTGTGTTACAAAGAGATTATTAATATAAAAAGTGTTTGAAGAACCTACTCTCCTCAGTCTAAGGTGTTTACTTCCTGCATTTCTCCTAGCTTGCACTATTAAACTAGTTAAACCATTTCACTTTTAAAGCTAGTTTCTTGTTGATTTTATTTTGGACTCTAATTCTATCTTATTGCAAATTGCAATAAAGCCTCGAGGCTTCCCAACAGGTCATGGAAGTCTAGTACAGAGCACAATACAGATGTAATAAAAAGCAACCCACAAGTACAGACA
This sequence comes from Cichladusa arquata, assembly GCA_026413545.1. Classification (NCBI taxonomy): domain Eukaryota; kingdom Metazoa; phylum Chordata; class Aves; order Passeriformes; family Muscicapidae; genus Cichladusa; species Cichladusa arquata. The sequence continues at coordinate 102,117,466 of JAOTQP010001286.1, read as the reverse complement.
AAAACAGGCTTCTACAGATGAAAAAAGGGGCAAAATAAAAATTGGGACCGAAGAAAGACATTGGTGATAATAATATAAATACTATTATATAACCATACATATTGAATTTACCTGATATGGTGATTATTGTGTGTTTATTAAAAATATTTATTGTCTGTTCATCACATCTAGCCTATCGTTAGTTATAATTACAATCCACTGTTCTCTTTTTTCAGCTGGCAGTCACAAGACTCTACCATCAAGTTATATCTGATCTTAGAACATAGTAACACCAAGAAGGCTCCAGGGATAGACCCTTTATACTCCTTGCTTCTCCAAGATAAAGAACATGTTATAAAAATGTCTTACAACTTGTACTGAACTTTTTGCTTCTCTTTTCAAAACAATTTATGTTTTATTTTTTCAAGACTTAGAATTGGAGACTTAGGTACAAAAACACTTCTCCAGCACTGGATCTGATGGTCTCAGTGGTGCTTTCTCACTCAATACACAGACCTGGCATTCTCCCTTTGACCAGTGAGATGCAAATATGTACACCCTACTGTACTCCTGAAAGCCTTTATTGCTTCAAAATTGGCATAAGAGGACCCTGATTCAATTGACAGGCGACATGCTCCTTGGCTTCTGCTGCTGCACTGCACCTTCTATCATCACATCTGCTGCCACTTCCCCTTTCAAGACTTCAGGGAAGGGTTGGACCAGTTCTTTTTTTTATCCTAAAACTCTTTTCTGCTCTTTTAAACAAGTAAAACAGTTCATGCATTATTTTAATTGAAAGATTTTCTCTTACTTATGGACATGAGAGTCTTAGTTGGACTTAGAGCCATTTTCCATATCTAACTTGTTCATAAATGATTGCTATGCTTCAGTAAGATCCTAAAGTCTCGTGTCAGGTTTTAATGCCTACTTGGCATTCTTCAGCGCAGAAAGCATCTTTACTGGAATTTATACCAATTTATAAATCAAAATAATACAGGATAAAAACAACTAAAAATATTTATATGTCGCACATTACTGGCTGTTGATTGAAGCCAGACATAACAGTGATAAAATTTTGGGTCTACTGATCTCTAGCTTCTACCTCCAAGGCATATTCCATAATCATGTTTTTATAATACCAAGAATATAAATGAATCTGTTTAGAAAGTTTAAAGCAGAGACATGAGTGGCAGGTAAGATAAAAAAGGATGAATACTAGAGATGAATACTGAAAGTAAAAATCCTGACGCAAATGAGGTGCCATAAAAAATAGCACTACATTTATAGAAATATACTTAAAACCACAGTAGAATAATTTTAGTAACTATATGGGAAGCATTTAAGGTTTATGAAAAATGGTACAAACCACAACAAATTGGATTCCCAAACTTTGGCAGCACTGACATTTTGTATGTGCATAATCTAGAGTAGCACCAAGTCTTCACAGAGCTCACCGTAGCAAAATTAATTAATTACCATCTCTGAGGTTATCATATTGATGTGTTTCACGATTTTTCTCCTTTCAACATCAGTAGACTATGCATTAAATTCAGAAAATATTGACCAGGGTTCAAATTTTCTCTCCTTCCTCGCCACACAATAATAAGGGGGAGCTCAAGTCTAATTATTCTATTGCATGAGAGAGTAAGCCTAGAAACAATTTACTTAAAATAAGAGCTCCAGCCATAGCTTCAAAGATGATAAAAAAGCAACTAAGTACCGTAACAAATTGCCTATCTCCCTAAAGTACACCCTGATTTCTGTCTCTCCAGATTCCAACTGTCAGTATGAACCAAAGGAATTTCTCACTGATGCTTCTGTTGTTTCTCCATCTTCACAAATAGGTTAGATTGAGAAAGAAAGAAGAGTTGAATATGTTCCATTCACAGGTTAGAGGACAGAAAACGTACGTTAGCTGAGAGCTTGTGGTAATACTCTCATGGTACTGTGTCCCATGAAGTGGTGTTGGTCCTTCAGCATGACTGCAGCATGAATAAATGGAAGAGGCAGAAACACTTGGGGACATGTTTTAGTGGTGGACTTGGGAGTGCTGATGGTTGGACTTAATGATCTTAGAGGTCTTTTCCAACCTTAACAATTCTATGGTTCTATGGGAGGCCTGGAAGAAATCATAGCAGTGTAATTAATGCCATTTTCTGCTTGCCACCTGCCAAATAGAGGATTTTACAGTGTTGCTATTGGGAGGATAGCTCATCATATATATTGGTGCATGTGGTAATAGCACAGAAAATATTTTGGTGTGCTAGACTTCTAGATTAGCTAAAACTACAACTACAACAAGAAGAAATAACTTGATTATGCATGAATTCTCTCCAGTATTGGGAAATACTGCAAAATGCTAGGTACCAATAAAATATTTATTTAGGAGAAAATATGTTGATGGCAATAGGAAAGTGAGTTTATTCACTTAGATCAATAGTGATAGGCATGATTAGCACAGGTTGGCTAGATCCACAACATCTGGAATAAAGTAAAAATAATGATATTACAGTTTTTTTCACAAGGAGATGTTTAATAAACTATGTCGTGTAGGTAGTTTCAACTTATATACAAGAGAAAGATTCGAATTTAAAAAAAAAAGTATTGTCTGCTACCAGTGTTCTAAATGTTTTGAAATTCACAGCATTTACCCTGACTGCAGGTGTAACAACCACCCATTATAATTTGCTGAAGTATTTGACTGGTAGCAAAATATCCCAAAAGAAGATACAGACCTGAAGTATCTCATGCTGAGGCCACTTCACACTGAAGAGCTATTAAGTACTATTTATTTCTCCCCCCAGCTTCACATCCATGAGTTAGAGGAATACATAAACCTCAGTGAGTGACTTTGCATGGCTGATTAACCTTGGCTAAGGTCCAAATGCCCCCTAGCCACTCACTCAACCCCTACCTTAGTGAGAGAGAGAAGTGTTAGGATGAGAAAATTTGGGGTTGAAGACAGGGAGATTGCTTAACCATAATCTCATCAGCTCTTAAATAATCTGCTGCATCCAGATCCAGTCCAGGTTGTCGTCTTACTCTGCTACCCCCCGATGTCCTGACACCACCTACTGATGTGAACACACAGTATCTGCAATTCACTTCAGCCTGGTGCCCTCTTGCTCCCCACATCACTGTTATGGAGCAGACAGAGCCCCAGAACAGAAGAGCAGGTACACAACTAATTCCTGATTTCCACATGGAAGTACTTTCATTTTACTTTCTACACCATCTCCTGATGGGAGATCAGTGCCCACAGACCTGCTCCCCGTGGCTGCTTTCCCAGAGCCACCTCGTCCCCAGAGCTCTGCCATTTGCTCTGGACTCTCCTGATTTGCCCTCTCCACAGAGTTCCACAGCACTATTTTTAAGCTCTTCAATTTAGCAGAAAAGCCCTCTGTTGGAGAGGTTTAAGAGCATCACAAGACCCTTGACCATTAATGCTACTATTTCACGAAAGTACCAATTCAATACACACTCTTCCCTTTTACTTGCACAGACAAGTCACTATCCAGTAATGGCTTCAATCAGCTTCAGAGCACACATCAATAAGGATTTAGGAGGCACAGGTGTTTGAGCTCATCCTTGATCTTTTCTCTATTGGTACAAAGAGTGTTTGCATTGCTTTTTCCATGACCAACTTGTAAATATCACAGGTGATACAGGGAGGATGAAGAGATTGTTAAAGTGTTGGAGAGAAGAAAAATAGGGGTGGAAAGAGGAAATCAGACCCCCTAACATCATTAAAAATAGACATGATGATACAAGACTGAATGCTGCTGGTCTTAACCCTAGAATCCAGACCACATAACCACAAATTAAGGCACCATGGCTGAATTGTTGGCCATTAGCAGGCCTCAGCAAGCAAATGCATCAGAGGATTTTGTTCTGTTGCTGCTGCTGCAGAGATAAATATGGGAAAAGGAAGAAAGGATTAGCTAATTGCTGACCTCAGTAGTCATTCAGCTATAGAGCAGATTGCAAATTTGCCCACAAAATGTTTCATCTTTTGAAAATGCAGCTGTGTCAACCTAAAATTGCTGGAGGCAAATTGACATCTCTAGCTTTAAAGAAAATTTAAGAATAATTACAAGTTTTAAATATTTTTCTTTCAGATTTGTAATAAACACTAAAATGTTCAGGGCTTACATTCAAATTGAAACAGTTTCAGTTTATCAAATAAAATGTTTTCATTGTCTGATTTTCAAAATATTATTTTGTTCCACTTCACAAACAAGTTATTTGTTTTCCACACAGGACGAACCTTTTACTAAACAAAAATATTCTTTATTCAATAAAAAGGGGCAGCTTTAAGAATTTGTCGTAATTATTGTTCTGTGTTTGTCCTTTACTTTTCTAATTCTCAATGCTCTTGCTAGAGTAAAATGCAGACAAATCTTCACTGGTGTGCTTTCCTCTGTCTAGATTGTTTTCAGAGCCTGCTTGCTTATTTCCAAGCTGCTGTGCTAGTTTTGCCATGGAAGAAGGGAGAGCAGGACAAAATTTATAACAACATTCTCTTTGGGATGCTGTTCTCATAATGAACACAAATTGCTCTCATTTATCATCTAGTGATGTAATCATATAAAAGCCTTTCCCATCCTCATCCCTATAAGGTAACTGTTTTGCTGTATTGGATTATAATGACAAATGACAAAATCTTTTGCATTACTTCAACTGTTCAAGTCTGAAGGGATTGTCACTCTGTAATGCCACTGTGGACTTCGGATGGATGCAGCCCATGCTGAAATATGCAGGTGGAAGTTTACAGTACACCAGTAACTTAACTGTGCAGTGCTGGCTCTTAGAGGGGAAAAAAGAGAAACAACCCAAACAAACCAACCCAACAGTGGTCTTAAAGACAACCCAAAAAATTTAAACACCACAGGGAGTAAATTGTGGTTCCATGTTACATCCGAATGGGACATAAACCCAGGGATTCCACTTTTTGGATGTTTTATTCAATAAACAAAACCAGATGGATTTTTCAATGTATCAGTGTTCGTAGGGTACAAATAACCATGGAGTTATCTGCAGGATTTATTTCCGTCATGTCTTTTGGAATCTGATAAATCCATTCCATTCAGGGCTGCCAAAACATGCAGAGTTCCAGTAACAAGTGATGGAAGTAAAGGGTGCTCAGCAATGCAACATCTTGCTCAGCAACCATTTCTCAGGAACCTACTGTGCTGGTATTCCAAGAAGAAAGAGAGAGTCATCCTCTCCAGTGTTCCAGGAGAAAACTTCGTTTCATGTCTCCCCAGAGTATGCCAGCAGTTTAAAATTCGCGATGTACTATTTGCAAATAGTTAAGTACATAATTAATACACACTTTGAACTTAGAACATTTGCTCTGTTGAGCACGGAATTTGACACAAGAGTGAACTGCCCTGTCAGGAAAATCAAGGACAGCCATTTCTGTAAAACACACAATCTGCAGGAGTCCTCAACAAGCACCAAAAGAAGTTAAGGTATGATTTTTCTTTTGTCTTCCACAAGTTTTTTCTGGAGATTTTGAACTCCTACATCCTTACACATCAAGTGATAAAAGAGTTGAGTCAGCTTTCTAGTATCATTCTTTTCTTCAATTATGCTGCCTGTTCTGTACATGATTAAATATTCAAATTACTTATAGACTGTACTGTTTTCTTTATTAAAATTAATAGTGATACATTCAAAATATATTTAATATAAATCACATTGTAACACATACCCACCATTGAAATAATTGAAATACATTGCAAAAAAAATTACACATATCTACTCTGCATTTCATTAAAGAATTTTGCAGGCTTAGTCATCCTTGAATACACCTGTGCTTCAGCTCTCCACAAGATTAAAATAAAATGGTAGCGTACTACTCTAATTACAATATTGACCTAAAATCAGCCACCAGCTCTACTGAATTCAGTGAATGCAACGGTGAGGGTACCATGATTTTTTTATATTATTAGCTGAGGAGAGAAGTAGTTGACACAAAGTTGATCTCTTACCACCCAAGGAAGAAATGTTTTCTGTATTTACCCCCTGAGTAAACATAACAGCAAAACTTTTGCTTATAACTTAGATGCTTCTCTTTCTATTAAAATGACTGGACAAATTTTTTCTCCCACAGTTTAAAGGCTCTGTTTTGTGACGTGCCAAACAGCAAAATGATGGAACATTGTAGGTCTTGCACAAAATCTCCTTTGCCCCATACTATTTTGGAATTTTTATTGAGTGTTTTTAATACCACAGCAAGCAGCACATCAATGAAACTAACAGTTGAATAGACTAGGAAATAGGAATAGGAGTACCATGGCTCTTATCTGATGGTAATCTCTTGCTACCAATGAGAAAGTTCAAATACCACATGAGTCTTTCAGTTCATTAATTGATATTGATAATACATTACTGCACAGTGGACATTTCAGAAGAAAACCACAGGCACACAGCAACTCAAAGCAACACAGGGCTCAAAGCAACTCTTGAGAAGTGACACAGTCCATCCCCTGCCCCAGTTCAAGTCATCTACAGAAGTCTTGACAGGTTGTGTCTAAATAATTCCTTAGATCTCCAAATTGAGATTTTCCAGTTCAGCTAAGCATTTTATTGTTGCATTTAAATATACTTAATAAATATAAGTCTTATCAATGCTCAAACTGGACCACCATGGCCATTGTTTGAATTCAGTACCAGAAAATACTCCTTCTTTTAGCAGACTTTTTATATACTTGAAGACTGCCACAAGCCCCATCAAAGTCTTCTCTGTAAATTAACCAAGTTTATTCCATTCTTCCACTGAAGTCACATTTTCTACATGTCCTGATTCTCTCTGCAGGCTTTCTCCTGAATCTCCATGAAAGCCCATGGGTCCACAATGGCAACCTGTAACAAACTGTCAACAAATATCTGTCACGTCACAAAAATGTATTTAAAAAATCACTATGGAAATATCTGGTTCAGCTATTCTTGCCTATAAGGGACAGATACAAAACCCTGCATAGAGGAGGATGTGAAGCACTTCATCAACATTAATTTTTAACTTACTTTTATTAATTCACTTTGATGGAAATATTTAATTAGCTACTAGGAAGTAAAGGATGGTTGGAATCCAAGAAGCATGTTTTTGGATGACTTTCCATTTCAGGGAGTTCACATTCTGCCTGCTCCAGCTGTTGGCACTACCAGGTAGTTGTCAGGGATTCCAGGCTGTTCTCAGTATTGTACAGGACTCTCAGTGGGTACTAAGGGCTGGAAACAACTTACACATAAACAGAATCCACAAAATCCTTTCAGATTTTCAGAACTCTGCAGTACCTGTGGTGACAATGTCATGTTATTCTCTTGAAGCAATACACTTCTGTAAGAAATAAAAAATGTGGTTTAGCTATTACTCAAGGTCCTAGTTGAATATTTGGAATCCAAGACATTTGTAATTATTTTGCTAGTTGAGATATGAAGGTGCACTTAGCTGGGATAAGTTATGTTTTATCTTTGGCTGAAAGCTTTGTATAACAAATTAAGCCTAAACTAACATATTTTCTTGAAATACATCTACTTTTTCAACAACTGACTTTAAGGCTGTCACTTTTTCCTGATAAGTGATTATCTGATCTTCTTGTAGAATTTTTCTTTTATTATAAACAGTTTTTATGGTCATTTTTGTTATTATAATGTACTCATATAATAACATTCAGGCATTTGTCATTGTCATAACATTGTCATTTTGTAAGTGCCCCATACTGAAAGTAACTAAAGGCTGAAAAAATATATATTTTTACAAATCTCTCTGTGGCCTGTGCAAAGCATCACAGTTGATTTCTCAGATTCTGCCCATCTTTCCTCCTGCTTGGGGAAGGTGGAGGGATGGAGGTTTTGCAGGACATCTCAGTTTTTGAGTCACAGCCACCCTGAGATTTGCATTGATGATCTTTGTAAGAGATGACTAGCCCTGTCTTGATCTTCTTTCAGCCACAAGTCATATCTAAAGCAAAGCATGGCAAGGGTATCTTACAAAAAAAAAAAACATTTTAAAAAAAACCTGATACTGCTTCTTCTCTATCATGTGGGAGACACAAGCAGCCAAATGCTCACGTCTACACAGGTCAGGTGCTCTCACTCCTTACAGCTTTAATCCATTTTGCCTTCTTAACTCTCTGGAGAAGGTCAAAATGAATGGTACTGACCTCAGGCATGCAAAATTTCAAAATCTCATTAACTTCATTGTTTCAGCACCTGGAGATTTTCATTAATTACCCTTCTGTGCATCTGGTGTCAGCAAGAAGTGTCCTGTGGGTTGCTCACAGCTTCAGGAGCTGACAGATCATCAAAGATTTCCTTATAAAGCTAATACCATAGAATAATTGTGGCTCCCGTACCACAACATTTTCAATTTCAATGAAAACAGTTCCTGTAGCATTTGATTTAGGTTTATATTTTGTAGTTTTATATTCATGATTCCCTATTAGTGCCTGATTTTTCAGATACTCTTCTCAGCACCTTTGAAATTCAGTTCCTGCTTCTTTCACTAGGACATCATCTGCCCTTATGCTGATGGAACACGTGACTATGACTTCTGAGGCTTATGTCTAGCTACATGGCAAATGAATCAAAAAACAAGATGTTTCTTATGTGAATAAACAGAACAGTGCAAAGTTATTATGTAGTCCAAAGCAAAAACAGCTATTGGCTGAACGAATTAAGGAAGCTGGAAATAAGAAAATACCCTTCCCCGCTTCTCAGCAAGGTCTTCAGTTCTGCTCTGCAATTCAAACAGCCATACCATTATCTCATGAAATCAACAGCTTGGCCTTTCATACCATTGCATGTAATGTGCTCACTCTTCACTTGATGATGTGAACCACTTCCCAAGCAGAAGCACACAGAACTTAAATTTTTTATTATTCGCCTGCAGGCTAAAAAAAGAGACTGATAAATTATACAATTTGGAAAAAAATTATTCGTTTTTGCTGTTTTTCGGGAACATGGATCTTGTTTTGACATTTTAAGTTTTCAATGTGTGTGAGCTATCACATGGAGTTGGCTGACTCAGTGTTTTGGAGCTGCTTTGAAAAAAAGGGTCCCAAGTAGGAGAAAAGTACTTAAGAAGCAGGATTAGCATCAGGACTTTTAGGACTATTACTATCTTTTAGAAAAATCAGATTATATTGATGTTTTTCAGGCTTTTGGGAAAAATTGTTCTAAAATGGCATCCTTATTTGTACAAGGAAAGACAATCTTGAGATCTAGTTCTAAATTTTGTTATTTATGGTTTAAGAAAAGATAAAACTAAAAACAAGATTTTTTTTATTATTAAGCTCTGGGAATAATGAACAAGTCAACTTTAATCCCTTTTTAAGCATGGTGATCAGTGGCAGAATCCAGACCAGAATAGAATGAAGCTGAGTCAGGGGAGGTTTTGGGTGGATATTAGAAAAAGGTTTTCCACTCAGAGGGTGGTGGGGCACTGGAACAGCTCCCCAAAAGAAGTGGTCACAGCACCAGCCTGACAGAGTTCAAGAAGTGTTTGGACAATGCTCTTGAGCCCATGGTGTGATTCCTGGGCCTGTCCTGTACAGGGCCAGGAGATGGATTTGATGATCCTTATGGGTCCCTTCCAACTCAGCTTATTCTGTGATTCTGTGATAACTCAGGAAGCAAGCTCTGTATGCACTCTTTTTTCAGGTAACAGAATGATCTGGATTTCCTGTTCACTGTAGAACGAACAGACCTCTATCACCATCATTAAAGAGTCTCTTACTATTTTCATAGTAAGCAATATTTCCACATGATCTGCATTGAGATGAGCCGAGTTTCCATCAAACCTTGTATCTATATCACTGCACTGACAAGAAATATTGAAACACATTCAAGTTAAGTGAGGAAAAAAAGCTTTGCCGCAGGTATTGAAAGCTGTGGTCTGAATTTCCTAGGTTTTTATTAAATACCAGGAGGTAATGAGAAAAAGAATAGAAAAGTGGAAAGAGCAAAAATATAAATAATATCTACTATAGAGACACAAATGAAAACAGAAAGATTATTTTTCAGGAAAATTCAAATACCATGTTGAACAGGTGTGAAGTACCTTTGTAGATAAAAAGAGAGGTGGAGAGGAAAAACAGGTAACAGATAAATGAAAAATAGGTAAAGAAAACAGAAACAGCTTCAGCTAGACTCAGACACATCTATGCCCTCCTTGCCCTCCAAGAAAGGGCTAAGTCTTTGGGGGTGGTTCTCATCATACTCCCACCAGGCGTGAGCAAACCTCAGCATTGGAAGGGAATCTTTGGAGCTCTCCCTGGTGCTATAACCACCTTTTAGATACCTAAAGGATTTTCACTCACAGCCCAGGAAATCAGCTGTCCAACATCCTCTGCAGTTATCCGTGTAGCCTGTGAGCGTGTGACTGAAGTCAAGCAGGAAAGCCAGTGCCTGAGCCTTGCCCAGGGAGACCTTGGTGTCATATCCTGTGCACAGACACCTCCTGTACGTGTCAGAGTTATCTACGGGCATTCAGTTGTTCCCTAGCACCAGAAAGTGGGGGTGAATTCACTGCTTCAGCATTGCACCTATTTCACACATTCCAAGGATGATGGTGAGAGAAAGTTCTCTTTTCTGCTGCAAAAAAATTATCAGTATCTGGCACTCCAGTTCCTGCCAAAGCCCATGTTTTCATTATCTGCCAAATCATTGAAGAACTACTTGACAAAGAAGTGCTACTACTAAAATGAATGGTGTGGAGGAGATTAACTGGTCACTCACTGGAGTGAGTGAAGCACTCACATGATACAGAGGCCCTATCTGAGAGGCACTGTAGATGAAACTGAAATAGGATATTTCCACTCATCTTAAGGATCTTTTACAGCACATTTTCAGCACCCTAGAAAAACCATTCTCATAGCTGACTGCATTCCAGCTGCAGGACGGGAGTTTGTGTGTTTATTCACACCCAGTTACTCAGAAAGGTGGAGTCTTTAAATTAATTAAAACCCACTTGCCTAATGTGTTCAGTTGGGTAGTCAATAGATTAAAGCTAATATGTCTGTATATTGGAATATTTTACTCCAATTCTATAGCATCACCTCATTGTGAAATTAGTGCCATTTATGAGTACAATTTTTTCAAACATCCTTTTTTTGAAATATTCATTTACCCCATCTCCTGAAATACCGGCTACAGGATCTAGTTGCTGTTTGTGAACATTCACAAATAAAGGAAGGTGTAAGAAAATCAAAGCACAAAGGTTTGGTTAGCTTTGTACAGGCCTTGAGTGATATTGTAAGTCAAAACAGCACACCACAATACTCAGAAGAAATCTATAAAACAGAGCCAAAGAGATTATTTATGTTATTTCTTCACTCTAAGGATCAACTGTCTTTCCTGACAGATTTCCCTTAAAGGCAATCTGACCGATTCCAGCATTCTCCTGGCAATCTATTTCAGCACTTCTTTGCTTTGTTAAAAGAATATTTCTCATCTTGAAGTCAATTCCTCAACTTAGGTATTCCCTGTCTTTGGAAAGCAACAGATGTAGAAAAGAAGTTGATCTTCCTTATTGTTTCTCACTTTTTTTGCAGTTTTGAATTGGAAACCCATGGGGACAGATTAAAAAGAAAATGGTATAAAAGGAGACATATGCAGCCAATTCTATTACTTTATCAGGTCAATCTTACATCTTACATGATTCTACAGTTTATTTATATAATTTTTAAATTTTTTTGTCATTCATACACTTACTAAATTTAATACCCATACAAGCCACATCTCTACAGTGGAGGCTGTGCCAGCACAGGATGTTATTACTTCATATAATCAGAGGGGTAGTGCATTAGTTTATATTCACCATAATGTGATGGTTGCTTTACCATAACACCGTGACTTATGTTCATCCTGTGAACCTTTGTAACTAATAACATCCTCTGCAGTGTTCCTTCAACAAGTTTGAAATCCTTAGGAACTCCAGCTTTCGTAACTTCTATGTTTAAGGGCTCTTCCTGCAAAGATAAAGCTTTGCAATCCTTTCAGATCTTAGTCTCATATTCCAAAGAGTCCTCCTTCAAAAAATTCTGACAAAGAGGAAAAAAATCCCAAACTGATGAAGTTGCATGTGTATATCAGATGACATTCATATCATATGAAGTACAAAATTAAATATTTAGGCATGCTAGAGCAGTAATTATTAATTATTATTATTATTATTATTAATCCAGTCTTGAGAATTAAGTTAAAAGCAGATTTTGTAGATAAAGGCATATTTTGTTCAACCCACAACTACATATAAAGTCTTTCCTGGTTTTTCTCAATCAAACGGTCCATCCCTGGAAGACAATCAGAAAATGGTTATTTTCAAGAAGTGAATATGCTAGTGTAGTATTTGTTTGAATGCATAAGGAAAATAAAACCTCCAATTATAAAACTATGGAATGGACCTTTTAATTCTTATGGTGATTTGTACTGAGTATGACCTCACTTTCAAACAGGAGAGGCAGGGACAGAAAAGCTGATTATGAGCATTGAACAAAGCATGATCCACTTATGGTCAAATTCCACATAAAAATGCCTTTTTCCCTTTCATTAAAATGTATCCAAAGAACAGATGGGTATGGGGTTTTTTAACATTTAAAATGGTCTCTGAGGTGTTTAGAAGCAATGATACATGGAAGCTTGTCAACAAATGGCCTAAGGGGGTAAAGAAGCTTGACAGTAATAGAGGACCAAATATTCTTTCAAATCCTTTCAGAAACAAGCAAAACATTTTTTTAGACACATAAGACACATAAAAGCAAACACTACATTGTATTGTTTTATATTTTAAATGTGTAGCTTCCTTAACAGTGAGGAAAAGCAAATTCTTCTTGGATTCTACTTCTGGTTTTCTCTAGAGATAATTTCTACTTGTGCTATTCTTCCACAATTCCTTTTCAGATATTAGCAACATCAATAGAAAGGAGAACTAGTGAGCTGAACCATTTGTTCCTCAGGCTGCAAGTAGAGGAGCCCTGCATTCATTGCAGTCCAAACACAAGTAGTCCTGTGTGTGAATGGAATACACTCTGGAATAGTCCCACAAATGGACTCCAGAAGTATCCTAACCATGGCTAGTTTATTTAAAGCTACTCATTATTTCTCTTTAGTATAGTCTATCTCATCCAAAGGAATAAAATTTTCCTGGTCGACAGTAGCAGTGGGATGGGCTGTTTAAGTGGATGACTTGGATGTGTTGAAGGCAACCAGATCTAAAAGAAATTCTTAAGAGTGAAGTATTTGGATATTTCTGCTTCATACATGAGTAGTGACAAATGTGAGTTATGTGTGAATGCAATTCCTGTTGTCTCTCCACTGAAGACAAAAATCCTTCTTTAGGAAAAAAGTCTCTCTTTGCAGTCCTGCAGTACCATCAGGACTTTTGGTGAACAGTGGTTGTGAGCATGTGCACATGCTGGCAAGCTGTAGTGAAGAATAAACCTCAAATTAAATCAAAGCTTTCTGGCAGGGATATCTAGGAAAGTCACAAGAATCACTGAAGTTCCATGCTTCCTGTACTTCCCAGAAGACACCCAAAACCTGTTACCTTCAAGGATATCTGAAAATTACTGCATCAATATTAATTCTGGGAACACCTAGGAATCATTCCAGCACTTTGCCTACACTTACGACTGTCAATCTGTGAGAAACATACTTGTTTAAAAAATAGTAAAAAGTAATCACAGTGGGTATGGAAAAAGCAATATTCTTGAGGCACAATGAAAGTTTTTATTTGTTTGATGTATGCACCTTCTTAAAGATCCTTTTCTTTACATACTCAAGAAAAGCATACAGATGCTACCACAGAGCCACGAAAATATTTCACTACTTTTAAGGGGTTAATGGAAGGCAAAACAAAGGAGCTGTAACTTTAAATCCTGATAATTTAAAAGATGTTGCTCTGTCATTATTACAACTCATAAAAAATGTATTGTTGCCATAACAACCGCCTCATCACATGTGAGACTGCCTGAAAAACTCAAGCTTTCTTTAATCAGACAGATACATGGGCCCAAACCTGAAAATATTTCACCAATACCTTCATGACATTTACTCTCTTGTAAAATGAACTCTAATGCACACAATTATTTTTTGACAATCATTATTATAATAAAAAAAAAAAGAAATCACTCTTACCAGAAAACTCTAACAGATTCTGCTTCTCGTCCTAGGCAGAAAATTTGTGTCAGGGAATGATTGCATTTCTTCAGATGGAATAGGGTCGATGAATGCATTCAGTGTACATTCTCTTCACTGCCATCATTTTCCTGGGGCTGCATCATATATCATTTGAGTAACACTCCACATAAATCCCAGATGGTGGCAGGACTTGCAGATGATCTAATGTGGCAGTCCCTGCCTACATGCAAGGATTCATTGGAGAGAATTGCATTTTAATGGCAGCAGAACGTACGCCACCTGGCTCTATCTGGTAAAAAGCCTACACAAAAGGACAACCTCATTCCCCATCCTCTGGGCCTGAGACCGATGGCTGAGCACGGGACCTGCTGCTGAAGTGGCATAGCTCAAGCAGACCCATGGAGCTGTTTGGAAGGATGGCATCCAGAGGGATGGGCAGCATGTCCCCATGCCCTAGGACAGGCCATTCCAGAGCTGCTGCACAGCACAGGTGTCTGGTGGGATGGACAGCAGTGCAGTCACACTGCTCTTGGCTGCCCAGAATCATCTCTGCAGCAGTGGTCATGTCATTCCTGCCCCAGACCTCCACAGGAAGAGTTTCCTCAGATGGTCTCACACTTGGGCTGAAGCCCCCAGCCTGAAGGAGACAGCAGAAGGACTTACACCTGTGTTGGAACCCTGAAGCCTGGGAGTTTTGAACTTTCTGTGCTTACTGACCCCCAAAAGAACACTGCTTTTCACTTGAGGCCTTGGAGAAGGCTTCCAAATTTGAGTGATGGAGTTAGAATCACTGGTGTGCAGTTAGAATAGAAGTGTGTGATTTCACATGGTGAAGGGTTTTGAATTTGGGGTTTTAGGATATAGTAATAGGTATGGGACAGAATGGAGGTTTTTGGGCATTGTCTCTTTCTTCCTTCTTGTTCTTTCTTCTTCATGATTTCAGGTAGTAGTTTTTGGTTGAATAGAAAATCCCACAGTGCGGGTCACAGGTGTTTGGTCATTGGGTGAAAAGTATAAATAATACAGATGTTAGCTCTTAATTGGATAGTTAGCCTTTAAAAAAAGCTTGTAACTAGCTAGATACACCTCAATTTTCTCACTTTTTAGCTTGATAGCTAGAGGTGCTGTAGAACTCTCTGTACTTTAGATAAGATTTAATAAACAACCAAGTTCGAACAAGAAATCCCTCTCTCGAGCATTCAATCCTGACTCTGAGTGGAGAAAGAAGAAAAAGGTTAACCATTTTCACAGCTGAAGTCCCATTCCCAGGGGAGCCTAATCACCAAATTAGTAGGTATCTGGGGTCATTGGCTGGGCTTAGAACAAAATTTTCAGCTTTGATGAAGCAGGGCTCTAAGTTACACCCTCCAAATTTTAGTTTCCACAAACTAAAGTTTTCCAGCAAAGTCTTATTTTCTTGGATTTTTGTCAGCCAAGTCTCCTCTGCCACACAAGTGATGTGCTACATTTTATAATAAATGAAAATATATTTTATAATAAATGAAATATATCCTTTCTTTCCATATGGGTATTTTCTTCAAGTTTTGCTAATTTTCAATCATAATTCTTCTTAAGTGACATTCAACAAGTAGATGCAATCCTTTTTAACATATTATCCTCTTGTTTAATCATGGTTTAATCTGATTTTCTGCTTTGGATTTTAGGGGATCACAGTGCTTGACTCAAATCCTATAGCAACCTTGCTTTCTGTGCTTCCTTTGCTTTTTGTTTCCTGATTTTATTCTTTTTTTCCAGGACATCCCAAAATATCCTCAATGTGGTCGTACAGTCACTGGTGCTAAGTGCCCAAGCTAGCTGTATAAGTGGAAAGAGTTTTGTGTACTTGTCATTATACCATCCAGGCTTCAGCAAATACCCCTCATAAAAGTGGAATAGCCCAGAAAGATGTTTATCTTTTAACCCAAATCCTACTGTATTCTGCTACTACATCTTTTTTTTTTCCCCATACTTCCACAGACTGTACTAAGCTTACCTCTAGAAAGGAGGAGGAAACAAGAAAACAGCACAGAGAATTTGTACGGTTCAGAGGAATATGTGTCTAATATCAGAGAATGGTGGATTAGAGAAACCACAGGTATGATTCATTCTGGCAGTTCCTCACTTTCCTCTGTTTTTCAATAGAAATGCACAAATAATTGGTGAAACGCCAGTCCTTGGCATACACCTGCCTCACTGATAGCTCCCACACACAGAGGGGAGGTGGGGATTACTTGGGAGAGCTTTAAAGGAAAAGAGGAAGAGAAAAAAGAGGTTGATAGGACAAAACCATGAGTGGATTGAACCCACAGTTTCAGAGAATGGTTAAAGGCAGAGTAGGGAAGCAAGATGCAATCATCAGCCACCAATAAACCATTTCTCTCTCTAGAAAACACATGCTGAGTCACAGGCTCTATAAGCAGTCATTTTAGGAGAAATGATTGTTAGCTAGTTGAAGTACAGTGTGAAAGGTCCCTTAAAACACTAATCTGCTTTGGAAATATTTTAGGTCATTCAAGAAATATACAAAACAATCTTCCCTGGAACAAATCTGTTTGTCCAGACAGTTTTGGATCGCAAAGAATTATCTGTTTATTTAGCTCATATTTCTAGTAAAAGGTTATATGTTAAACTTAGTACTAATGAGAGGAAAAATAATGGCATTCAACCTCCATCCCCAAATGAAACCCTCCTAGAAGTTTTTCCTGTTAAATGTCGAGATTGTTATGCAATTATATTTCAAATTCACACACTGATGTACTGTGCTTGCATATTTAACTATGTTTTCCTATACAAGACCTGCTTTCTGTCTTACAGACTGAATCACTAGCTGAAATGTCCCTTCTGGCCACATTTAAAATCCTGATTATAATCCTTGATGAAACAGGGAAGTGAACAATCCTTGTATTTAATCATAATAAATTAAACTAATGAGCTTTCCTGGCAGATTTATTACTTTTCCTATGGATGAAGTTCCACTGGCTGATCATATGCAAACCAAATAAAGTCTTATATAAGGAGATGGGGTGGGGGAAGGGGTGCCTAATATTTTACTTGAGAACAGTACATTCCTGATATGTTCCTAAGAACAACTACGTTTGGGATTTTTTCCTTCACACTTCTCTGAGAACCAGAGAGGAAGAGTCAAAGGCAAAGTACAGAGACTCAACAATGAGGTGGAGAGATGCAGGATAGTGCCAGGAATGGTTTTAGCCAATAGCAGTCCTATCTGACACAAGGAGATAGGCTTTAGTTCTTTGCCATTGCATTCACATAGTACAACAGAGTGACTCTTTTGGCAGCACTCTAAAATATATACTCTAAAATTGCAGGTACTTATTTAAGGCTATACATGAAAAAAGGTCACAATTTCCACTTAACTCCAAGAAGCTGTTGAAGCACTTTTCCTTTTTCATCAGGAGAAGCAGCTTAGGATGGGATTTGGTCTTGACCCTGCAGAGATTTTTCTCTGTAATATCGAGACAAAGCTGCAAGCAGAATCAGACAGGAGAGCTTTCCTCCTTGAGTTTCCTGGCCCCTTTCAAAAGCAGACACAAAACAAAAAGTATGCCCTCTCTTCACATTTGTCTCAGGGCTGTACTAATGCTGCCTGATAGCAAACCAGAAGCAGGCATGCCCCAGAGTGAGGTGACACACCATCCAAGAGAGCTGTGACCGTGCATGAGCTTTGATGGGCAATTGTTAGCAGCAGGATCACATATGGTGTAGCAATAAACAAAGTTCAGTGCATGAAAGGACACAAAAATCTCCATATCCAAGTCATAGTAATTTGCCCTTGCAATTCTTCCCTTCTTTTTCTCCTGACAATTAGATAAAGTGTGGGAGGCCATCTATGCAAGAAGAAGACAGTCACTGCTCTGCAGTCCCCAATAGGGTGAACTTAGTCACTGCTTAGGGAGAATCACAGGTCTGAGTCAATTACTGCAGACTTTCTACACACAACACACCTGCTTCTTTACTCCACTCAGATAGAAAACTATTTTTTAAATGCAATCCTATGACTTTGTTTTCAGACCCCTTGTAATAAAACACGAAGTGCTTAATGTTTCTTCTGATATTTGGTTATTCAGACTCAGCCACTTTAGACCACCTAGCACCAATCCAGGGACATGGCTAAAATTTGTTGACATGCCTTTCAAAGACCAGTCAATTTGCAAGCACCTTGTTAAAAGAAATGAATTCTGTTGCAGATAAAAGTTGTTCCAGACACCAGCAGCAAACTTGGGCATCAAAGAATTTCTGGTCCAGTGGAGCCCTTACAAGCCTAATCAATACTTCAATTGGACACTGCCTGGCAGGGCACTGTCTCTGTAATAATTTTCTTTTGACTTTCTTCTCACCCCATGAAATATCAGGTGAGAAAAATCTCCAATCCAGAAACAAACCCAGACATAGAGATACACAGCAAAAGCGATGGTGAGAGAGCTGGGCAGCTGCTTCATTACAGCATTACAGGCTACTGACATTTGACTGACATTCCCACAGCAAAAGACAAACAAGCTCTGGCTGCTAACATTCAATTTTCTCCTTCCTGCATACCTCTCTCAGAAATGGTAACCCTCTGATAGCTGCTGCTGGATTCTCCCCTAAGAAATGGGTAAGATGGGGCTCCAAGCACACTATGCGAAGGCAAGCAGCACAGAAAGAGAAGAAAGTATATTAAATTCAGTGGTTTTATTTTCTTCTTGTCTAGGTTTGCTGCTTCTGGGTGACTATGGATTCAGCATAGTATACATGGAGAATTTAATTAAGGAGGGCCAATGAAAGCAAACCTTTCCCTGCTCAGCACGCATACTCTGATTTCAGTTTTAGAAGCTTGCGTGATTACTGCAGGAAGCAGTTATACAGAAAAGCAGATTTGGATTGTTCTTTATTCTTAAACTCTGTTTGATTACATGTGGTAAATATTGTGCCCTGAAGTCATTTAATTATTCAGCTTTTCCACTTTAAAATAATATTAGTGCGTTTTGAAAGGTTACCTGGAGGGCCAATTTTAATGGCTGAATACACCCTGAATAAAACATTCAAAATTATTTCCAAATGTTTACCAACCCCAGCTTTAATAATATTATTTTACAAGCATACTTAAATTTCAGTGTGCCCATAGAACTTCATTTATTTTTCTGATTTAACTGCTGAGCTACTCCGGTTGTGGATTTCTGGATATTTTGGGAACAGGTGGCTATTAAACTAAGTTCTGGTTGAGAGGATAGTATTAATCAGTACATTGCAATTTGCAAGACACTTAAGAGTTGAATCCCCCATTAAATCCAAATCTACCCTCACAAGACACTAATTATGGAAATGCATTCATATATTTCAGTGATATTAGTTATCGACAACTGCCTCAGACAGACAAATGAAAAAATACTGCTGCAAGTTAAACATGGGGCTCTTACACATATGAGAAGGGAGATGCAGCATCAGGCTACCACCTATTGCAAAAGAATTTCATTTCTATACACTTGCAATTGTTTCAAAGATGATAATTTCCAAATACAATCATAGAATAGAAACAGATAAAAATCAGAAGTGAGTTGAACCCTTTCAGTATAAAAACCTCATATTTTTACATTGATTAAAGTCCCAGACTGAGCAAATATTCATTTGGAGTCACTAGACTATACTCTCCATCATTTTACACACTGCTATTTTGTGCAATAAAAAAGTATAGGAAGCACAGCAGTATCTGTCAAAAGTATTGGCAAAAATAAGACACTCAATTTCAACAATTTTGCTAGTTATAGTATAAAAAATTGCCCTATTATCCAGCCCATAATAAATAATAATCATCAAAAAATGATGTTACAGTCATGTGAATTCATAACTCTCAGAGTATCTAAATGGGGAAATAATATCTAAGGTAAGCAAAGCCTTCTGGAGCCTTCCCTTACAAACCCCAATCACACCGTAAAGACAGTGCAAAGTTCAGCAAAGCCAGCTAGAAAGCTCCTGTGAGCCTCAGGAAGCATTGATCAGACCACGACAAAAGCACTTCAGTCAAACATAAATAGAACTCACATTCATTCAATAATGGTATATCACTAGTTTAAAAGATGAAGAGCTTTCCTGTCTTTTAAAAAAGAACATCTGAGTTTAAAGTGTGATGTAAAAACCCTTGCAAGTAGATGAATCAAAATGGATTTTCACCATCTATTAGGTCACACATCCATAACCCAAGTCCCTTGGTTCCCACCAGATTTAGTGTCTCTTCCAAACCATGAGGCACTTTCCTGTTTAAATTGCTAAGGCTTAACTTTTAGCACTGCAACAATATGGGTGGTTTAGGCAAAGGTGAATTTCTTGACAGGAAAAAAGATCTGGTACAGCTTGAACCAAAAGAAAAAGAAAAAAAAAAAGAAAAAGAAAAAGAAAAGAAAAAGAAAAAGAAAAAAAAAAGGAAAAAAAAAAAGAAAAATAAAAATAAAAAGAAAAAGGAAAAGGAAAAGGAAAAGGAAAAGGAAAAGGAAAAGGAAAAGGAAAAGGAAAAGGAAAAGGAAAA
>JAOTQP010001286.1:102044555-102096719 GCA_026413545.1 Cichladusa arquata | reverse complement strand
AAAAAAACAAAAAAAAAAAAAAAAAAAAATAAAAAGAAAAAGAAAAAGAAAAATAAAAAGAAAAACAGAAAAAGAAAAAGAGAAAAAGAGCGACTTTGACTGACAACAGCCATGTAAATTTTCAAAGTGAAAGGCAAATATTTGACAAGATTATAATAGATTCAGATCAACTTCTATAAGGAATATCATGTGCACCCTTACCTGCATCAGGACTCTGCTCTGATGAATATATTTATTTCTTCTGGCCTTATGGGAATGTGGGCTGGGGTTGGGGGTTCTGGTGTTGAGCTGAGGTCTCACCTGAGCTGGAGATCTGGTTTAGAACCACACAAAACCAGTCAACCAAAACCCACCCAGACAAAAGGGACATGTCTACAGCTTTTTTGTCTCTGAATTGAAATTCTCTGAAGTGATTTGATGTTGTTGAGCTTTCTGAACACCACAAGAGATGCTACAGGGAAACAGGAAGTTCTCTAAGCAAGTCTTTGCAGAAGCTCCGAGTGACCAGAACACAATGTGAAATAGTCACAGACACTTCCTCCTCAACACACCTTCTCATACCACCCTCTTCAAAGTAAGGAGGAGAGAAGGAGGAAAATCCTCAGCCACCAGAACTTTTGATGGAAAGTCCATCTGGTTTTGCAGGCATGAGAGAAGCCAAAACTTGGATCTCCTGAGGCTAATCATGGTTTGGAAACTGCATCCCAAAGTCTTCCCTGTGTTAACACTTCGTTTCAGGAAATAAAATAGTAGGGAATGAGGGTGAATGCTGTACTTTACTAGCTGAGCAGTCTTGGAAGAGATTCCAAGAACTCCTTTGTATACATGAGAGTGCTGCTGGCACCAAAATCATCTTGTTTTACTGTGATATTGCTTTCATCTAGGTGGATAAATGTTCAGCTTCCAGTTTCCAAACAAATAGCATCTCACTTGTGAGGTTCTTTGTCTTCCAAACAAAGCTTTAGCGTTTTCTTTTTCCTAAAGAATTTCAGTCTGATGGATATTGTCAGTGTAAGGCATGTTAAATAATGCATGAAGAAAAGGATGGACACAAGAAGTGTCAGTTTTCCATTTTACACCCTTTTCCCCTGCAGCCTTTGAAACATATTTTATGCAGTTTCTTTATAATTCATACAAATATATAAAAGCTAACCCTTCACATTAGGCTCTCATGAACATACTGAGCAAATTCACATGCAAAGCAGATGTAACCCTCAGGCCATTGCCACATGCCCAGCTGTAAAAGAGGTACCACCATGTCAGGCAGCATTTTGTTGTTCCTGGCAATCCCTCTGAATTTAAGTCAGGAATGAAACAAAATAGAACAGACAAAGGCAGTATATTTTGCACTCCTTTACACTGGAAGTACAAGTACAGATCAACACACTGCCTCTAACCTTGTGGGATTTTTAGCTGTCTCCAGGGTAAACAAATCAGCCTCTACTTTTGTTCCTTCTCTTAAAATATGCCCACAGTTCTGTCAATGATTTGAAAGTAGTGGTGCAATGATTTGAAAGTAGTAGTGTAGTAAGATATTATCTCAAAAACTGATTCCATATGTACAGCAAACATCCTTTATTACAAACACACATATTTGCATTGCTTGCCCAGAGCTAGACTATGACAAAACTAATGGGTGATCTCATTCAAGAAAATCGTCTTTCTAATGATATATATTGGCATCATATATTTTGACAAAGAAAATACCTTAGCTTACTAAGAACCTGTCATTACACAAGTGTCAATATGGAACTGAAGAGAAATATCTGAAAATGTTTGCTTCAGCATCATTCAAAACCAACTGAAACCACTGGGAAGACTTTCACAGTCTTTCCCGAACTTTGCCTTAATCCCTTCCAGGCATCACACTCTATCCTGCATTGATACTCCCACCTAAATAAAATTGAAATATTTGTGCACCAAAGAACAATTAGTCTGAGAAAAGCAAGAACAAAAAATACTTTCAAAGAACAGTTTCTACTAAAAATTTAATATTAGTATTTTACCACTAAGCTAAAACAGCATGATACAACCATGAATGTTGACATAAGACATCCATTAAAATCTTAATTAAAGTGCATTCTGCATAACAGCAAGTCTTGGCAGTGCAAGTCATCTACAAAACACTATGAAGTGCATTTGAAATTTGAAAAGAGCATGTGCAATTCTTTTTAAAAAATACATAATTTATCCCAAGAGACAAGGAAATTTAATAGCATTCAAATTGCCCAGCACTTTAGGTTTGCCTGAAATTACACACGCATCATATAATATGGTCCTTATAAATGTTATTATTTATCCTACCCAAAGCTATCATGCTATCTAGGTTGAGGTCCCGGTAAACTGTTTTTTTTGCAGAAAGGCTTAACACTTGCAGCTCTGATCCAACAAATTCTCTCCACCATAATCTCTTTGGAATTAATAATTTATTATACTTAATGAGACTTCTAACATGCAGAAAATTAGACAAGTCGTTATGTCTTCAAAGGATCATTTCCTGCCAGGCAAAAGTAAGAAAGCAGCAGACACTCAGTAGAGGGATGATCATTCTGGCTTAGACAAACAGCTCACTTTTTTTTTTTAAAGGTATGAATTAATAATCTCCAGTTACCTCTTATGAAGACATTGCTGCTTGGTTTTTATATATAACTGTATGTCTCAAATGCTTATATTCAAGTGTTGCTCATCTGTCAATTAGCATTAATGTGATATAAGGCTCTGTTTGTTAGGGTTTATGAGAGCTTAAAGCAGTTAATTTCATCTCAGGTTGCTCCTAAGCATTGAGCTTAACTTCAAAACACTAAAATCTCACTTTCCTCTGTTAAAACATCCATCTCTTTGTCAGCACAAATTCTATTTCTTTTAAACAAATACTGTTGTTTATTGACACTGTGACAGCCAATTTGCGCAGCAGTAAAAACATGGTCCTTGCCCTCCACTGCTTCTTCCCTTCCTTTGGATCTCATGTGCACCACACTGGATCAAGGCTTAAAGGGTCTTCAGCAAAAGAGAATACCCCAGACATCTTTCCTGGCTCAGATTACACCCTCAGATTCAGACACACTCAGAAAATTGCTCTTGCTTGAGCCAACTCGTCTCTGTAACACACGGTCAGAGGAGGAAGCAGCCCTTGCCATACAAGAAGGGCTATTGCACCCTTGTGAAGAAGTCATTGTGCTGTCTGTGTTTGGTTATAGTTTCATTTTAGAGTGAAGGATACTCAGTAAACCTGGTAAAAGGAAGCTATGAGAAAAATGGGAATATGCTAAACCAGGGTTGAGGTCAGCAAAAAGCAGATGCCAATATAAGAAGGTGGGCCAGATTTAGAAACAATAGGATGTGGGTTTACACTAGGGAAACCAAGTATGGTAGGATTCAATAATGCAGAAGACTCTGGTGTGAGGATCTCAGATTTTCAGTCCTTTCCTATCTCCAGAAGTGATTAATTTTCAGGGTCTGATGTGGTTTCCACTTTTCCATGCATATATGACAGACCCTGGTTTCACTTCCTTAGGCTGTGGGACCAATAAATGTGAAAGGAGAAAAGTGGGAGATGAAAATGTTGTTTACCCACTGTATAGGCTAAATATTTGCTCAGAACTGGCCATTCTTTCCTTAGAGGACTTTGGAGTAAGACAGGAATCAAGTTGGAAGATCCGTCTTGTTTGTTTCAGCCTCTTACACTGCTCCAAGGTAGGAAAAGCATGTGCAAAATTAGGGAGGACCTATTGAGTCACCAACTTTCGTGACCAGCATGAAATCAGTGTTAGTTGTTTTTAATTTGGGGCTGAAGGATGGGATTTAGCATCTGGGATGATTTTTTTTGAGCTATGATTTCTGCCTTTGCAATGTACCAAAAAGAACACGAGGGCCAATGCTTCTTGAAATTTCATCTGCATTTACCTTTTCTCATTAGAATTTATTTTAATAATCACACATTACACCAGAGCAGCAAAAACATGCCCTTGTTTCTGTCAGAAATATGGCACTTGGTATGCAAAGTTGTTTTTAATCTTCAGATTGGTCTGCATACGTATAGATAGCGCCTTACAGCATTGTTTTTGCAGCCTTAATGGGGAAAATGTACGCACTGGGGCAAAGTAATTGGATTTCGACTGAGAAGCAGCATTTGAATGAAATCAATAAAGATTCTGTCATCTAATATTTTAAGTTTGGTACAACGTGTATACTGCAGGTCAGTGTAAATTCATTAAAAAGATCAATGCGATGAAATTTGTCTTGGGTGTCTTGAAATATCCTAGGGTGACTTGAGAGGAAGTTGCCAAGGAAACAAGAGATGCAACTCAGAGAAACATTTAGGTGTTTTAAGTTGATGTCTGAATTCTACTGAGTTTCTGAGATAGTATAATATAGGAAGTTGTCATGGTAACAAAATTCAACAAATGGTTAATGACTAGCCAGTCTGGGCAATTACTGCAGGTGGCTGTGTCAAACAGTTTAGACAAGAACATCCTTAAAAAATGAGAACTCTCCACAAGTTGTTGTTTTTTACACCAGATAAAAAGAGGACATTAAGCTTAGGCACCAAAATGGTAGATGCATTCTCAAAACTGCTAACAGATATATCTTTATATCTGTGTTAAAATTGGATAATACAAATCATAACTCCTTAACCAGCATCTAGAAGCTCTCCTACACGTAATCAACCTGCTTTGAAGTTCAGATATAATTCTCTTGTATTATTGTCCATAAAAAATGAAACATTTTAAGTAAAAATACTTTTAAAACTCAATCTTGATTGGCATCTCTTCTCTTCCAAAGGCTTTTTATTTGACATGGTGTTTTGGTTTTGCTCTTTTACCCTAGGTTTAGTCCCATGTCTGCTTTTCTTCAATGGTAAATCCTTGCCAAAGTTATTTTAATTTCTGTAATAAATCATAACAGTCATTTTCCAAGATCATGCAAGCATCAATGTTTTTCTTCTTTTATTAATCCATTTCAGCTTCTCAATTTCCTCAATTTCAGTTAGGTCTGAGGCATTTGTTAGCATGTGTACAGTGCTTTAGGGTCTCAGCACTGAGGTGAAAACCCATCACTTCCTATCAAATTCAAAGGAGAAATCTAAAAACAGGTACAGTAGCATGCAATCCATATTCTTTTTTAAAGCATTGAGGAAACCATGGCATTGCATTGGCAGACTCAAGGAGATTAGCTGATACAGGCTCCATAACTGAACATACAGAAGGCATTTCATTCTGTTATATTCAGAAATATATATATATGTATATCTATACATACATATATATACATTCTGTTCTATGCAGACAGACTACACCTAATGAATAGGTAAGACAGACAAGGTAATCGAAATTCTTCTGCATGGAAATTCCTTTCACAAAGCTACTTAAAATTCACAGTAATTTTACTTCCCCAATGGAATGCCCTCAAGTAGCTGTTCCTGGGAAGTATTTCCTATCTAACACTCATATTAAGAACATCATGCTATTTAATTTGCCAAAAAGCTCCTGGCTCCTAGCTTCAACCTGTCACTTGTTAAAAATAATGCCTTTTCAGACATTTCACAAACATTTTTGCCTGCCTTAAATAGCAAGGGATTAAGATGCCAAATACTGGATGACAATATTTGTAGCTACCTCACCATTTTAAGTTATAGCTTCAATTGTAAAATTTAGAATGTGTCATTTCTGCCAGCTACACACACACACACATTTTGAAGCATATCTGTGCTTGCACAGGAATGAGGGTAGAGAAAGCTTGTGTCTTTTGCTTGGCCACTAGAAATGCCACATGCCTTTAATGAGGTTTAGCTTTTTCATGAACATAGAAAAATCTTCCCTTTGATCCCTTTACCTACTCCTCACCACTGTGCCACAAGGATGACAGAGGCTGGTGGAGT
Organism: Cichladusa arquata; assembly: GCA_026413545.1. Classification (NCBI taxonomy): domain Eukaryota; kingdom Metazoa; phylum Chordata; class Aves; order Passeriformes; family Muscicapidae; genus Cichladusa; species Cichladusa arquata. The sequence continues at coordinate 102,090,841 of JAOTQP010001286.1, read as the reverse complement.
ACCCACATGCCCTGTGGTCCTGTCTCCCTCTGCCTGCTGCCCCAGGTTGTTCCTCATTCAGTGCAGCTGCACTGATGGTGAACAGGAGAAGAAATAGGAAATCCAATACAAAAATACAGTATTTCTAGACCAGCGAGACCCCTCCAATTTGTTATGGGGTTTTTACAGGGTTTTTTGATGTAAAGAAAAGGAACGTAAGATGGAGTGTTACTTTCAAATCTGTCTTCACATGAGCTTCACAAGGTTCAGATGGATTCTTGGAAGAAGAAAAAAGAGAATACAACTTTCACAACCTCATTAAAATTCTGGAAATATCAGCACTTCCCCAGACATTTGAATAAAGATTTCCAGGAGAATTTCAGCTTTTATGTAAGTTTTGGACTTCATGGTCATGTAGAAAAGTGTTGAGAAGGTTTAGAAAGAGAGGACAGAAAGGCTGAGCCCTGTACACAATTTTTTAATGCTTTTTTTAACATCTACATATTATTGAGAGACTTAAAGCGTAATAAATGAATGACTGGGACTGGTCAAGAATGAAGACTCCAAATGTGAACCATATTTAACATGAATGCATGCCCTTGGAAACCACACACAATTTCTTTTACCATCAATCCTCCTAGCAGAAAATCAAAATAGAACTAGGATTTTACCAAGAAACAGATGATGTCCCTGAGCTGTGAAGGGTACAGTAAGATAAAGAGAGGAAAAACAATTCATTGTCATTCCCAACATAGTAGTTAAGCCTACCTTGCCCTTAAATGTATTTTGCAACCTGTATGATTTTGTAATTGCACAGCTTTTTGCTAAAGATAATACAATAACCTTGAATTGTGCTTCATAGCAGCACAACCAATTAACTACTTACATATGGACAAACACTTGAATATATTGTATTGTGTCTGGATGCTACGTTACACTTCTCTCGTCGACTGAATTCAATTAACTCAAGGCTATTGCAAGTTCCTGAGCATGCTGCAGAATAAAATCCTCCAGAGAAAGGGCATTTGCCTCTTGTTTGTCAAGATATTCAAATTTTAGACTTGAATGAATCCTCTGAAAGTTTAATTTCAACACTTTTAGTGCTAGAAAGTCTCTTTTTAAGGCCTGTTGCAGTTTAAGGCAGCTGAGGAAGCAAATCAGACTCTGGCTCACTGCTCATTGCCCAAAGATGGTGTAGTTAGCTGGATAAAGACAAAAATGCATCTTTGTTTGCTATGCAGTCAAATACCATATCTTCTCTGTATTTTTTATAGCATTTATTAGAAGTTGTCATCTTCTTGAGATTGTAAGTAAAGGGGTATGGGAATAAAGAACTTAAAGTTAGAGGTTTTTTCTCTTCTCTACTATGTGTATTAGCTAACGAGAAAAAAAGCTGCTTCATTGCAACAGCAGTATTTTCCCAGCAACTGATTTTACTTGGTGCTCTAAAAATACAAGCTGACAAGATATTAAAGCCATGGCAATCCTGGGATACAAAGTTATGCTACTTTATTAATCATCTGTCCTTCATAAATGATCACACAGGTCAGCATTTATATACGAATCACTGGCATCACTGGGGTCCTTGCATACTTTGTAATAACCAGTGCTTCTATGTTCACTCAAGGGTAACAAATTAAGCCTTACCTGACTAATACAATCATCATTTCACATTTTGACTACTCACAAAAAGATATTTACATCCCATACACAAATTCAACACTTGTGCCTGTGAAACTGGCAGCAGTTCTATAAAGAAAATTGATTCCTTATGAATGATTTTTTCAAACTGTAAATGCGAAAACTCAACCTTAAAAAATTCAACAGCCCTATTTCCACTAATGTAACTTTCAAAATGAATAGGTTTGTGAGCTTTTTATTCTTGAAAAACATAGTGGAGAGAGGCCAGAGTTGTCTTCCCAGAAGTCTGTTAAATAATAAATATAAACCCTAATAACTTTCAGGCACTTCAAACCAAGCACAAAATACAGAAAACTCACAGTAGTTAGTCCGTACTTCAGCACCAGGGATTCAACTAATTTTTATTCACTTGCCCAACTCAGGGCAGTTTGTCTCTCACTGAACTGCTGTTTACACAAAGCATCCACAGCAGAAAAACATTTTAAACATCTTGTGTACGGAACTTCCCACTAGGAAACACAGCTGGTGATACGGCAATTTAACAAAAATTAATTAAATCTATACATGACCCTCTCAAAGGCAGAGCAAAGGAAGGTTGGCCAGTGCTTTGGGGAAAATTCTCCTATTGCTTACATCCCCCTTTAGAAATGTTCAGGTCTCTTCTACTCTGCAGGCCCTCCCTGCAACTTCACAGTATGCACTCATGGGTAAACTGAAGCCTATGGCCAAAAGACCTAGCAGGGACTGAGTGAGCAAATACACATCAAAGGGTGCAGGCTGGGACAGGGAATCCAGTCAGCCCCTTGTTTAGCATCAAGGCAGCAGTCGTGCGCTGTAGGATGTGAGTGAGCCAAGCCTCTTGCAAAGCTGGTGTGGTCTGCTCTCGGGGAGCAATGAGGGGCACAGAGAAAAGGCTGCTAAATGCCAGTTGTCCCTTGCTGAGGGGCTGCAGCATTTGGGGCAAACACCTCCAGCAGTGACACCTGCTTCTTCTCCAGCTGAGAAACCAGACCACCTGGTATCAAACACACCTGGTGCAGGGTCTGCTAACCCCGACTGTGGCATCCTTCAGTCCAGGTGGAGAAATCCTTGCTTTCTTTCTCACCCAGCACTTTTGAGCTATTCCCTGCATTGGACAGGCTGCATTGCTGAGTTGGGCCACCCTTGAGCAGAGACCTTGACTTCAAACTGTGCCCCTCACTGGGACATCAAACATCTGTTCAGAGCTCACATAAGCCCAGGTGAAAAGTTTAAGTGTGCTGCTGACAGAGAGATTTGTACTAAAATGTAGGTAGGAGCCTGAGTTAAGCCTGTGGTGAAGGCATGGTCTCAGTCTAGATATTCCATCACAAGAATGACAGATCCAACATGCATCAATGCACTGTCCTAAATCACACTGTTGCTAGTGTCAGGAAAGGAAAGCAAACAAAGCAAGGAGGTAAGGACAAAACATGATGAGTGAAACTATGTCTGTGCATCCATAAGCACGTGTGCCCACCCTACACAAACACTGCATAATGTGATTGCATTTCCCATGATAACACCTTCAGGGAGATAGCTCAATTTCAGCCATGAAATATAGCTCCATTTTTTGGGTATGCCATAGATTTCAACAGGCAGTTTACCAGCTGATAGTTTGAGGTTGAAAGAAACACTTTAATTCATTTCACTGAGGGTAATCATGGTGTGCAAAGCCACTGATTAAAATGATAATCTGAAAGAGGGACAGAAGTGAGAGAAAACCTCTCTGCTCTCTCCTGCCTCTGGTCACTTCCCACTCCTCAGCGCTGGATTCCTCAACCTTTGCCACAGCTTGCTGGTAAACAGTCTGGGCTAAAATTAGGTATATAGCAAAGGGTAGGTGTTACCATCTGCTGCATGTTGTTAATTCTTGATGGCCTGATAACATCTATTTTTGATGTTCTTTATTAGCTTTCTGGGGAGGAGAACAGAGGGATAGGGCTCTAGTGCCACCATCAGTGGTTTGCAGTATTTTCTGCTTTTCTTCAGTTAACAGCCACCTCTGCCACAACAAAGGAGTTTTAGAAGAACATGCTAGGTACGACAAGAGACCATGGCAATATCTGAGGTATCATCCTTCATTGCAGTGCTTTGAAATCATCACTGCTTTTTCTCATCTGGTTCTGAGCTCTCCATTTTCATTCTCCACCGACAATCATGCTCCCAAAGATGGAGTAAACAAGCCAGATAAGTGACTTAGCACACATGACTCTCAGCCTCTTAGTAGATAGTAAGCATGTAAAAGATGGTTCTTTAAAAACAACAGCTGAAGGCATGAGTTGCCTTTCTGATCGTTTACATTATACATAGCTATTTTGCATCATGCTCGGCTAAGCATACTGCAAACAAAAACTGGGAAGAGAAAATAACTCAAAAATTAGCTCAGACCCCTCAAAGTAAAGAGAATCTTCATCATAAATCAAATTTTCAAGTGAAAAGTTCATGAAATATTTTAAAGGTTAGTAGTGGAGGGTCCCTTTTTAATACAAGCTTGGCATGCATTACAACTTTTCACCTGGAATCCTAAGCTTTATATTGACCTGTTATTTTGGAATTCTGACTTTATGTAGACTTCTTACTCTTATCTTGCATATCCTCATAAAAGCTCCTTCATCACATGCTACCAGCCATCTCTTCCTAGAGTCTATGTTGGTCATACTCAATAATTCTCTTTCTTCTCCAAGGTGCCAGTGATTCACTACGACACCAGCTGTGACAATTAAGTGCTTCATCCTCTAACGAACCAGATGATGCAGCAGTCCAGCTGTTGATGCCATTGAGCTGCTCTCCTGGCTGGGTGCCTCTGCCATCTTGACCTGTCTGCCCAAAGCCCTTCCTGAGAAAGCTTGGCTGTCTTCTTCCAACTGCATGAAGCAGCCAACAAGCCAAGCACCACTATCAGGATTGGCAAGTATATTTGTTTTCAGCATCTCTGTGGTGAGTCAGTGAGACAGATGTACTCTTGAGGGCTAGCAAAGTCACACTGCCTTTTTATGAATAGCTGAGATATTCAAAACTGCAAAACAGCTTCCCAGAGGAGGCAAATGTGCCCCAGCCTGAGTCGGCTCAGCCCTCCTGGAAGGCTCAGTGTCTGGAAACATTAGGAGGTAAGAAATATCAACAGCAACTGTAAATGTCAGCAAAGAGAGTTACTACTCACAAATGATACATTAAAGATCCCCATCCAGTGGGAAAGTTGTATCTGATATTAAGCTCTCCCCAGACATAGAGCTCTGCTACATGGAATACAGATGGAATACTTGTAACCGAAATAGATAAACGCTCTGGCTGCCTTTAGAAAGCCTCCTGAATTATTTGCCTTTTTCAATCTAAAGAGATTTATATCTCAACATGAGCAGGCTATACTAGGACAAGCAGTAAAAAAGGGAATGTCTGCAGGTGTTACCAAACCCCAACACACCATGTGACCTAGAAGCAAGAATTGTTAGATACTTAGCTCAGTATTTCTAAAATTGTGGTCTGTGATGTTTCTAAAGGTCAATATAAGATACAAAAGAAGTTAAAAGTGTTAGATATCAGGAGCAGCTGTTGTTAATTTCTAAAGGAGGTGGGTTATGGATGTGGATTAAAACATGAGGCTACAACATTCACAAGATGGGGAACTCAAATATCCTTAGCTGCTACCAGCAGCTCAGTTCCTTCAAGGCAAAGCATTCATTAAAATCACATGTAGCTGGCAATTATAGTTTGGTTTGATACCCTGTAAGACATGGAGGGAGCTATATCTGATGCAGTGAGTAAAAATGCTGGGATTACATGGAAAAAATGAGTCAAAAAATAGTCACAGATGGTTTAGAAAATACTACGCATGTCTTATAGGGAGCTATCTGTTGTTTTCTAGTTTGAATAAGCTGAGAAATTCACAGAAGGGATGATCAGTGATGAGAAAAGTGGACACAGAAGCTGTCAGGCAATGGCTTTGTTTGTGTAATCTAACATCACTTCATCAGCTTCCAAGAAAATTCACAAGTTCATACCAGCTGAGGACCATCACATGTATTCCTGCTATGAAGAAACAGAAAAAAGAATAAAGGTCTTGTAGATATGAAATTATCACCTACAGTACCCACTCAGAGAAAGAAAACTAAATAGTTGTATCCCTAAATCTCACTCAATACTCCCTTCTCTCACAAACACACAGACACACAGAGTATGCAGAAGGACAAGGACTGCTTGCTAATCCCTGGCTATTGCAAAGGAAGGTAAGTAATCCTCTGTAATCAAATCTGTTTGAAGCTTTCGTTTTTTCATAATAAAGAATTCATGTTACAGATGCCCTGCCAGATTTTACCATCTTGCCATTATATTGATTCTTAAATAGGAAAGCTATCATACTTCTGACTGCTTCTCATGAGGAGACTAATTAGATTATTTCATCGTCTGGTTCATCAAAGCAGGAAATACTTAAGTGTCACAGCTGGTCTCAAACTAAATATCTAGTACCAAGATTTTTAAATTAAAACTATTACATCTTCAGTGGGTAAGCATTTCATAAATGGCTAGACAGTAAAAAGTGATGAAGGTAACAGATATCGTCTCACACCTTTGGGCTGCAAAGTGAGTCTTAACTCTACGAGTGCATTTGGATTTATTTTCTCTTGCTTTTGCTAGTACTGTCATCAAAGAGGTTTTGCATAATGAACAGATCTGGAAAACTGAGAGAGCTATTTAGATTCCTGGCAAAGATGTATGACTGAGAGTTAAAAACTCTGAGGCAACATCTTCATTTTAAGTAAATCTCCTGTCATTGATGCAACCTTTCCAATAAGAGTACTCACCACTATGGAAAGATCAACTAAAAGGAAGTGCATCCCCCTTGCAAAGGAACCATCCCACTGTCCAATCACTATTCACCAACAAACACTTAGGAAAAGGCCTAGGCTTTGCAGATATACTTAAGACCTCAAAAAGGGCAGCGTGATAATGGGTAAATCATTTCCTTTAAAAAACATTCTCATGAAAATCATATGTAAAAGCAGAGTCTCCAAATTATACCAAAACCTCAGTAACTTTGTTACGGGATAATATAATCCTATTTCTCTTACAGACCTATAATGTCATTATGTAAATGGCTATACAAAGCCATGATTATATCAACAAAATGAAATTGTTGTGTAAGACAGTTTCCAGTCTCTGCAAATGAGGCTTTTCAGTACTGTAAAACTAGAAAGTTTCCTCCTATAATGCTAGAGGTAACGTTAACGTTGATTTCTGTGGCATTTTTTACTTTGAGGATTATCACAATTAACCTTGAAGAGCACAGGGCCAAAAAATAATATATATGTGGAAGTTGCATCATGCAGTGAAAATTATAATCATATTTAGACTCCTCTTATATTCTACACTTCCTTGACCTTACTAGAAATTTAGAAATCCTCATAACTTTGCCAACCAGTTTACTTGGTCAAAAATAGCTCTTTGTAATCTAAACTCTCTTGGATTTTTTGAAAAAATTAGGCTGTAGGCCTCATAAAATTTTTCAATGGAAGATTTGACTGGGTCACTTTGATGTGAAAAAATGTAATTTTTATGTCATAACAATCTTTTTGAAGTTATATGAACCAATAGATGAACCATGAACCTCAGAAAAGGACACATACTTTCCTTCTGAAATCAGCCTAACTTTTGGAGTGCACAGAGTAATGAAGGATGCAACTTGTTTAAAATACACATAAGCTGTCTCCTGAATCAATATTATATAGCTCTTAAAAGACAGTGCTATTAAATAAACCGGTAAAATTTAGCTACAAACTTCAGTTAATGATCCTGTAAAATCAGGACCCATGATTCCGATATTTTTAGCCTATTACATTATTAGCTATTCTTACATTTCTAACTTATTTCTGCCTTTGTGCTGGTTTTACCTTGGATGCATTTCATTCTCTACATAGCAGCCAGCGTGTGGCCATACTTTGTACTTGTGCTGAAAAAAAGGCCAGCAATGAAATTCAGATTTTTGTACAATTTTGCAGTTGACATGTAACTAGCAGTGTGCAATGTCTGTGTGCTAAAAATGCTGGCCAGGGGGCTGCACCCACTCTCTGTATTGAAAAATGTCTCCATCTCCAAAAAGGTGAAGAGATGGATCTTTACAGATCTTTACAATAAAGTCTCAAACGCATGCATGAGTTTGTCCACAGCAATGGTTTAGAGAACCATGAGCACTGCAGTGGCACTAGCTGTGAAGTATACAATCCTCATTATTCCACTGCATTTTGGGCACTGTTTTCCACTTTGTCTGTTTTTTCCTCTTTACAGACCCTCACTGTCTCATACAAAACTCATTTTCTCATCTCCTAACTATATGTTACAGAAATACTCTTTAAGGAAGAACAGAGAAGGGAAAAAAGAGGAGGTCTGAGACAGGCCAAAGTGAGTATTCCACTGATCCCAGGTGCTTAAAGGACTGTAGGCTCTACAATCTGAGGCAAATGGAGGCAATGTTACAGACAAAATGAGAACATCTGACCTCCTTCTCCCTCAGCAAAAATTATTGTTTGGGTTTTACATGAGAAAAGGAAAACTGAATACGGGTGCCCGACATTCCAACTAGTGATAAGCAATACTGCTATTTTATTTTAAGACAAGTTACTTACCGACATGGGAAAAAAGAAGACATGCCACTGCATATTGAACAATAGGGGGCAAAATCTTACTCAAATATTTGCCTTCATAGCATTTTAGCAGTATTATTTTAACCATGAATACTATCTCCCTAGCTGATCTGAAAAAAGTCTTCAGTATTCTGTCAGGGCTATCATTTCCATAAAGGTCATCAAATGAGGCCTTACTTTGTTGTTTTGTTATCAAACAGGTAGCACCAGAGAACTGATAAATAAAAATCTCCTTGTGGAAAGTAGTCCTGCTATGGTGCTGTTGTCCTATTTAACTTTTTTACTTACAAATAAGGCAACACAACAGAGAAATCACACCTTCCTCTCACGTGGCTTGCACATTTTTATGTTCTTGTGGTAGCAGCCAATTCTATTTCCCCAACTTTCCATCCTCCTGCTTACACTTACTAAGCAGCCCCTCGTTCCTCCCTAACCACCAAGATTCATGTTTCCAATCCCATGCCACACTCTGTTATCTACAGTTGTTTGGGGAAACGGGTAACAAACAAATTCAAACCACGCAATTTTACAGAGAAGCCTTACTAACAGCTAAAAGAAATCTAAAGGCACCTCCAGTAAGAAATAATTAACAAAATAAAGTTACTAATGTGTACATGAATATAAGACTGAAGAAAAACACTTGAGAAATAGAGGAGGAAGGAAGAACTAAGCAGCAAAAACCAGAGCTTATGGAAAATCAGGCTTACTTTGTTGTTAAGTAAATGCAAACTACTAACTGAAATATAAAAAGGCTCTGAAACAAGTAATGGAAATTTCATATTTTCTCATCACAGGGAAAAGATGAAAGATTACATGTTTCTTAAGAAGGCACTGTGATTTTAGTGTCAAGACCCCAGTGTCAACAGTGCCTCCCAGCTCTTCTTTTCATAAGACAGGTAGCAAAAAAGCCACAAAGGAGGACCACTACAGAGCTCTGCCTGCAGTTTGGCAGCCAGAGTACTTCCAAGAATGCCTGGATGTCTCGTGACCAGAGGCATTTTGAATTTCAGGCCTCAGACCATGGCCCATAATTCTTTAATCCCAAACCAGTCTATGTGGCAGGCTCAGACCCAGAGCTGAAAGCCCTCACTCTGCAGCACATCAAGAGTTCAGTAAATTGAATAAAAAATGTTTGCAAGTAAAAAAGCAACTTTCTTTAGAAAATTTTCAGTCTACTTGAAGAATAACCCTGACAAGGTGGTAACCTCAACTCCTTCATGCCAGCAATTAAATTCCTCATAGCTAGACACAGCAAAGTGACCCAGCCTCATTAGAACAGCTCTGAAGTCATTTTAGTGTCAAGGCACTTTGAAACTGCCTTGGAACCCATGGAACAACACACCTGCCCAACCCCCTTCAGGCTTCCCATGCTTTTGAGATGTGGCCAGGGTCATGGGAACACACCTTGGCAGCTGCTCTGCTGTTCACTTATCAGTGTCAATGTAATGCTTCCACAAGATTACCAAGCAAAAATACACCAAGATTTCAAACCACGTATGGTATTGAGGCATCTCTAACCAAATAAACAGTACCTCTTCCCCACAAAATGGTAACATTAGGACACTGACTGGTAAAAATACAGTGATATTCAATTTCTAGCAATGCACATACCATTGTTATTCAAAGCACTGTATACCACTGATTCACACTACTCCAACATGTCAGCTTTGCCTGCACACACACATGCACATACACAATTCTCTCCACAGAAAACTGGCAGACCCAGTCCTGGAAATCCAAGGTCATGTAGGAGGGTCCTCTTGGCAACCTGATCCAGACGAAGATGTTCATGCTCATTGCAGGGAGGTTGGACTAGATGGCCTGCAAAGGTCCCTTCCAAATCAAACTATTCTGTGATTCTATGAAAAAACCTGCCAGCTGGGACACCACAAGACTTCTTTCAACAAGTGGAGCATACCTCATATCCTTCGGCTAGTCTATAGCCACCTTCCATTCTCTCCCTGTTACGTCCAACTCAAAATAAGCAGTAGGCAAGTCTTTAATGGTATGTTGAGGGTAATGAACACAATTATCAAGGCAGACTAGCATTTATCTCCTGTAATTTATAGTTGTTTATGTACTTTGGAAATCTATTTTAAGAAGCCAACCCTTTGCTGCTGCTGATACCTATCCAAGCTGAATGCTATGAAGAGGTACGACCTCCTCACCTCGCCTCTTTAATAATGTTTAATCTTGTAAAAGAAGTTTTGCTGTTTCCACAGGAGTACATGCCTAGCAATCATTATTCCAAAAACATATCTTACTGGTATAATTCTTTTTACTTCACAGAAGTTTAAAAATACAAGTAAAGGTCATATGCTAATTTGACATTTCAAAATCATACTCAAACCTGAAGATTCATGAAAGTAAGTTTGATTACGACACTTGATGTACTCTAGGTATAGACAAAGCTTAAAATTACTTCTTTTTGTAATGTAACTGAGTTTTTTTGCAATAAGACATAATTTAAAAGACTTTAAGTAGTAGAGAACACCTAACCAAAGAAACATTTACCACTGTCCTGCTAAAATAACAACAGATGTATCAAATAACACACTTTCTGAAAATTCTTGAGTAATCACAATTGTCACCTCTCTAAGCTGCCACAAGAAGAATTTATAGCATTAAAAAACCATTTTATTTTGTTAATGTTGTAAGTAAAATACATACTCCACCTTTTTTTTCATTTGAATGTGTGATACCAGAATACAAAAGAAGAAAATCCCATTTAAAATAGGGGAAACAACCTGACGATTCCTTAGGAACTCTGAAGATGTGCATAATATGCAGGCTTACACTTATTAAACACACTTTTAACATCTCATTACTATTTTGTATTCCTCCATCTTTATCTTCTCCCTTTTTCTTCCACTTCTTACCAACTTTGTAAACTCTTCAGAGCATGTTTTCTTTTTTATACAAGGCTTGACACAACAGAGGGCATTTTTCCCCCTGAGGGATTGACATATATAACATAAAAGGAAACTGGATCTTAAATCCTGTTATATTAGCTGGTTTCACTCATCACTGATCTTCCAGTATGCTGCAGATTCTGCCTCAAAATAATCTTCTGACAGACACTGAATGATCTGATGGCTGGTTAGGAAGAGCTGGGGTCTTGGACAGCTGGAAAATTGTAAGGAGCTATGAATGAACGAATGAAGCATAACAGGCAAATAATTATGCTTAAAAGATGACCCTGAAACTATCAACTGCTAATACCGCCATGAGATTTCCAAGTTAGCAACAGGCTTTCTCCTCCTGAGAAAATGCAATTGTTTCAGGTTGGCTGCAGGTGTGGAACCTGTCATATTTACAAGGTTTTCTTCATGGCCAGAGCAGTAGAAAAGCAGCAAACGGGTGTCCAAGGCACAATTTTGTCATTATTTAGGACAGGATCAGGTATGACATAAATTCCAGTCTTCAACTTCTGACTTAGCCTGAGAAGATTAGAGTCTGCCTGCACAAGTCCTCTACATACAAGCCATACTTAGGAGGCTGGATTCCCAGGTACTGGAAATAGCTGCTCAGCTGATGTTTAGTGGTGAACACAGGGATGGTAGGTTAACAGCTCGACTTGATCTTAGAGGTCTTTTCCAATCTTAATTATTCTAGGATTCTAGAAAGCCACTATTTGCAAAGGGACTCCACAGAAAAGACAAATTAATAAGGTCATCAATTCTTAAACAGCCTAAAGAAGGTTATTCCCTTAGAAGGGTTCTGCTGCTTAGCTCAAAGGAGACAGGTGGTTTCCTGATCTCTAAGACTGTTCATCTTTCTTTTAGTTGTAATTAAAAAGATAATCTGGAGTTGTTCATAGCAGCGGATGTGGAACAGACAATACTGTCTTTTCTTGTGCTGTTCTGTAGAAAGGGAAAACAAGGTAAGTATGTGTAGCAGTTATCATTTATTCCACGCTGGAGTCCCATACATCATTTTGTACCAGACAAGAGCATCTTGGAAGGGCAGGAGAATTCTGACTGGGAAAGCAGAAGCTCCAGGTAGGGAATGTCTTATAAAATTAAGAGCAAATAATGAGCCTTCTATTCCCTTGTAGCTAAGATTGTAGGTTAAGATTGCCTAAGTACTGACAGTTTGAAATGCAGACTAAATAAAATCATGCAGCAAGAAATTTTTCCTGGGTAACTACTTCCACTGTTACATTATTTACTTATTTTGAGTACGTTTTACTGCTGGGGGAAGGAAGAAGAAAGCATTTTCCTTGTTTTATTAACTCCACTGCTCCAATTGGCAAAACATGAAATTGAACAGTAATATAGAAACTGGGTCTGCAAATAAGGCACAAGTTTTTATTTTCATTTTATTACAAAATTATCAAAAAATTCTCTGTTAACATCTGAAGTTTAACTTTAAAAAATCTTCACAGCTCACCAGGCTACCAAAATGGGAACAAAGGTAAAGAAATTAGGCAATGCATTTTGTTCTCCATTATACACAGTCAGAACTCAGGAGCCTGCCATCAGGAAAATCACTTTGTCCAGCACCTCTGCCTCTACTGCTGCAAATGAGTAAGTGGCAGAGGCCTCATTACATTTTCTTTGTATTTTTCAAAATAAATCTAAGCACAGCAAAGGATAACAAAGTGTACCATTCTTTAATTTTTTTTAAAGGGATCATTTTTATGTTAGCTGAAAAATATAGTTCACTGGCATGGCTTTATAACATTTCAAAACATAAGGATTTTTTTTTTTAAAAATACATATAATCTGTTAAAATTTCAGAATTTTTAAGATGTTGAGATTTATAATTTACAATGTTTTAAAAAATTACACCATATACACAGAGAGAATTGCCAATTGTTTTAAAAGTACAATTTTACATAGAATATGGTCAGCCATGAATTCATGTGCCAATAAACATAAGCATTGCTCCTTTTATTTTCTCTGAGGCAAACACATACAAACATGTAGGAAGACACGCTGCCTTCATAACTATTTTGTTCAAAATCCATTGTTTTGCAAAAAACTCTTTAACATGCATCATTCAGAACTGTTTACTTCACATTGACTCTTTAAAAACAATATATTATCATTCTTTAAAAATAACACAAGAGCTACAGTACAGCAGTAGAAATGTGCTATCAGCTCAGATTTGATAGCTGCAGTGAAAATACTTTAAAATATCTTTCTTTTCTTGAGGTTTGAAAAAGAACAGGGATGAACTTACACTCTAACATTGTTGGCAGAGGAAGAATTGGTTGCACCTAGTGGGTTAATATGATTATTCTTCAAAAACCACAAGCCTATAGAAACACAAAATCCTTATTCTCTAAGGTCATGTCAAACATTGACCAAGGAGGAAAACTGCAAAGTAACCAGCCCAGTTATGCCAACTTTTTACCAGTTCTCTGGATGGTCAAATATGATTTTGGGGTGGCTGACCACCAAGAACAACCAAAGAAACCTCTGAGACAGAAGAACATGTACAAAGGGGAGGGCACATATGTTAATGATTTTGGGGAAATTACTATCATCTGTATGTTATTCAGAAAAGTCAATGAATATGTATGTAAAAAACCAGTATATAAACAGGAGCTTTCTCTATAATCAGCATATACAATATTTCAGAGGAGATACTCCCTCATGCATCTGGCCAAATAAAGAATGCCTGCTTCTTAATGCTACACTGCTCTTAAGGAGTTATCTTTACTGATTTTTGGTAACAACATCAGTATTTAAATAAGTTCAGATCATCGAAATATGGGACCACCTTCACAGAGGGGAGATAGCATTGAACAGATATCCCATCACTTAAAGAATTCCAACTAAAATGCAATTGGTTTTATTTCTGTTACCTTTAGGTGCAACCTCAGTAATTAAGTTCAAGAGCCCCCTGGGAAGATGTGAATTTCAGAAGGTATAGATAGCTAAGACCCAGCTCAGTTCTCATTCTGCAGAAGAGTGAAATAATCAATGTGCTGAAACTTCAAGACCTCATTTCCCCAGCTGGTCCAGCCAGGCTGCAGGTTGCGAGCAAACAACTCCAAGCATTCCACATCTGGCTTGATAAACTCTGCCAGAACTTCTGTGCAAGAGAAAAAAAAGAAAAGACAACAACAATGACAATGGTACAAATGACAACAGTAAACAAGTAAAACCTCCCCTGTGATACTAACAGATGAAAAAAATGGATGTTTCATTAAAAAAGGGAGAGACAGCAAATTAATTTCAGAGGTTTCATCAAACAGCTGGACTATTTATAGTGAGAAAGTAATTTTAAATAAGTGCCCTTGAGATTTTGAACAATACTGTCAAGGCCTTCAATACCCTTGATTTATTGGTTTTCATTTAGAGAAAGGGAAGGAGGATTTATTTCAGCCTCTGCATAGATGAGTTCTGAATTTTTTACTAATATCAACCAAACACCTCCTAAAGCCTCACTTAGCTCCAATAACACGGGGGCAATACTTCAAAAAATAAATAAATCCTTTTCTTAATGAAGACCACACTCTTCCTCTGTACCTTAAAGGGGATAAAAGTATTTTTGTAATTACAACTGTTAAAAGATAGAATACAAAACACCAGTTCAATAAAAGGCTAAAAGGCCTATAAAAATACAGGAACTATTTTTTGCCCCAGTATCAACCTGGCAGCTGACGAGGTATTTCTATAACTGTTACTGTTATTCAGTAACATAAATCTCAAATTTCTTTTACAGTTAGGCATTTTTACTGCCTAAATCCAAATAAGAAGATGCCTGTCATTAACATCAACTGTGTCATTGATCATGACTGGTATTCTTGGAGTGACAGAAAAATATCTTGCATTTTACTTGAAAAGTATTATTGCAAAGAGTTTATTGTTAAATGTACTACTTGTCATACAGAGCCATTTAGTCTATGGCTGGTTCAATTAACTCCTTTGCTAGGTTTCACGGCTACAAAAATATTACTGTGTACAAAAAAATGCATGAGAAAAGCAAAGGTTTAAGGAGCACCCAACAGAGAAGGCAGAAAGATTGAAAATCTTATCTATATTAAAAATTGCATGTTCAGTTTTTTGTTTTGCTGCTGAAGATAAAAGAAGAAAAATTATAGAAACATATCCCTTTCCAAACGATACCTTGGCCATTTTTAGATCAGATCTGCCAGTGATTTCTGAATCTCTGTCACTTAAAAATATAGCTTATCAATCCAACATTTTGCTGTTTCACTCAGTCTCTTCAGATATGATCATTGCAGAAAGCAAAATACGTCCAGTCAGCATACATTAAAGTATAAGAGGAAAAGTTTTTTCTTTTTTTTTTGGTGCAATCCAAGTACTGAGTTCTTGCATGAAGTCTGCAGTCACAGATGCCCTATGTGAGACTCCAGCTGATCAGGTCATGGATTGCTCCTGCTGCAGAAAGGTGAGCACCCACTCCACTTTCTAGTGTTAGCCAACCCCAGATGCATTTCCTACCTATATGATCACCTCTTCCAAAGCGACAATATATTAAAAACTTTTCTGTAAATATTTTTTAATGGTTGTTTCCAGACTTTATTGTATTTTGGCAGGGCATAAAAATCTATTCGCCTTCTCCCAATCCTTAACAAATGTCACACGAATGTCTCAGATGGGTTATCATCAAGGCAGCTTTTAATCTAAAAAATACTGCTACCAGAAGGAATCTTATTCCAAAAACCTGCTTTTTTTAGAGGCAAGATAGAATGTTTAAACAAATCTAGCATTTGCAGAGAAGAGTCTGGGATGTGTAGAGGACAATGTACCTTCTGACAGAAAACTCACGCAATATTTGGCATCATGGGAGTTCATCTAATTAGACATCACTTATGAGTAGTTGCTTAATACCATTTTGCAAACCCATCATAATAAAAAAAGTGGTAAAATTTATTGTTCTTTTCACAGCTCCATTAAGGAAAGAATTTCTTATGCATAATTTGCTGACAATTTGATCAGAGGGCTGAAGCACCTCTCCTAGGAGGACAAGCTGAGAGCTGGGGTTATTCATCTCGGAGATGAGAAGGCTCCAGGGAGACCTGATTGTGGCTTTTCAATGCTTAAATGGGGCCTGTAAGAAAGAAGGCAACAAGCTTCTCTTAGCAGGGCCTGCAGCAATAGGACAAGGGATAAAGGTTTTAAACCAAAATAAGATCAATTCAGATTAGATATAAAGAAACCATTATATACAATAAGGGTGCTGAAATACTGAAGAGATTGCCAGAGAAGTGGTAAATCTCAAAATTCGTAATTAAAAATATTATCATAGCACTAGGTTCAGTATTCCAAAGCAGTTTTAATAATTACCAAAAACTTTTATACCTAAAAGAAAAAAATTGAAAAGCACACTTCAGAGATTCAACAAACCTCAAAAACTGGTTCACCAGAAAGAAAAAAAGGGGTAGCCAAGAAACCCATCAGTTCAGCAGAAGCAGGAAATACATGCCAGTCTTTCTATCAATTTGGTTCTAGAATTCAAAAAGGAAGTCGCTTGAATCTTCCCCTCTGCCTTCTGGCAGAGACAGCATTTTTTAAACTTAGAGGGCTTTTTTAAAAAAAAGAGACATAGTACATGTAATTTGAGATCACATTATAGTATGATTCTTCATTGCTAGGTTGTAGGCATTTACATAATCACATCAGGCAATAACTTGCACTGCAATGAAATTACCATATCAAAAGAGCTGGATTTTGTTGGCTTAAAATCTCATTACATTGGCTTCCTTAAAATAGGAAAAATCAGTGTTCAAGTTATGAATTATGTCTTCATTGTTAGGTCTTTGCATCACCAGTAGGCTATCTTAACACACATGGATCTCATCTGCAGCCCTCAAGCAAACCCTTGGGGTCTTTTCCTCTGAAAACAGCTTAGAGGATTTCCATCAGTAGAAAAATGAAGTATTGAGTTTTTCTACCACAGGAACACATTGAAAAACAAAACCAGCACACAATTCTATCCACTTACAGATACCACTGACAGGAAACAGGCTAAATAGATGATAAACAGCCTATTCTTTATCACTTGTAGGTATCACAAACACTATTGCAGCAACTTAGGTACTTATACTTGAGCACCTAATGCCCTAGGACACCTGAAGTGAGCATAAAGCCAGCTGGCAGACCCAACAGTCCCAGAAAACCCATTTCATTCTGAAGCACGATCCAGTGGTCAGGCAGGAGACCTGCCACACCTGCATACTCCTAATCCCAATATGTATTGAAGATGCATGCTCCTAAAAATGTTTAAATGAGCAAAAGAAAGAATTATCTTTGGAACAAGCAACAGTTTCTCCTTATTTTTTGAATTTCCTAAAAAGTAAGTTCTGCATTGACAAATTGAAATATAAATTGAAAATAACTGTCTGCTTTTTCAACACTTGATCGGTGAGCCATGCAAAGCACAAAGCACAGTTATCTCAGTTTAAAATAACCCTTCAAAAGAGTTTGCAATGTGGAGGTCCTTATTGCCCAGTTTGTCTAAACCCTGAACAGAGCAGGACCAGAAATCCAGCTCAAAAATGGCTTTAGAGCACTGCATCCTTCCTGACATTAAACCTAGATGCATCAGCATCTAGGTTAATGGATAGACTAATTAGTCTTACAGCAAGGGCTCACAAGGCACGTAAGGAAACAAAGGCATTTACTTTTTTTAGTGCCAAGAAAGCCTTTATAACATGGCCTAATAAGCCATCACTGCTACAGGAGGATGGAGTTCCCATGACTTTTCTCATTGCATAGTTCGGCTGAATATATGCAAATTGGTTAGAACATTGCCAAGAATTAATTCCAGTGCTTTTAGGCAAACTCCTACACAACAGTATTATTTTCTAATAATAAATGCATATACTTAAAAACTGGAAGAGCAATGGCTATAACAAGGACAATCTATAATACAGGAAAAGGAAAAAAGGTGATGCGAAGTCATGTAGAACTTCATACATATCTGTAACAGAGTATCTTGTGCTCTCTGAGAGCAACATTGAATTGAATTAGGAAGAAAACCTGCTGTTATTTGAATCAAAACCTGGAGTAATAAAATTTGATTTTAACACATTTGCATAAAGCAGCTTAAGTACATTTACAATGACATATTAGAGCTCTAAGCATTGAACACAGGACATGCATCACCAAAAACCCCTACAGTTGCAATTTCATGGTTAAATGCACTGTAGGAATACAAATATCTCTTTTTGATAGCTTACTTTAATTTACATGTTTCTCTTCCCCCAGAGAGATAAACTCTTATAATCACTCATTAAGTGGCTACATATGTACCAACATACAACCTTTATTGTTGTAATAAGAAGCAAAGTTCCAGACAGCATCAGTAAATACTAATAGTTTTGGCTTTGTTACTACTTAAACAAAGCATAAAGAATGTGTGTGACTCATCAAGTGTCCTTCTCCCCCCTTGCCAAATCTCTGCGTATGTTCAAATTTCTTCTGAACCCCTCTAGGATGTAGCTCAGCTGCTCTCTACTGGCTGCTTGAGAATATTGCCTGCTCATGAAAGCAACACCTTGTACAGCACAGAAGTCAAAGCATCAGCAATCAACTTTTGCTTTATGGTCTACCTTTTCATTACTTAACCATATTCTGCACAGACCTGCTAAAAAACTATAGGTATATACAGGGTATGTGGATTTTCACAGAAACCTTTTAAATCATTCATATTAAATCATTCACAGCAAGTTCATTTTTTCAAAGAGAAACATAAATGCTGCACAGTGGTATCAAATTCCATCACTCAAGTGAAGACTCAAGGAAATATACACAAGAAATTAGAAAGGACAGCTTCTTTCAAAGTCCACTTAGGGTTATAATTTATAAAGTATTCTCCAATATGGTTTCTAGATTCTGCCCTACAAAAGAATTGTTCTGAGGACCATTGCTGTACTAAAATCTTCTATAATACATCCAAACTGCTGTTTTGCACCCTTGGATACCCTCACAAGTTTCCTGTTTGTGTCCAAGTTTGCTGCTAAGTATTTGCTTGCTAAAGAGATCCTAGGTGACAGCCTCATAAACAACCACTCCACCGTTCATTAGCTTAAATCAACACATATACCTCCTGCTGCAGCCCTAATTCTTAAAGATGAGGCTTCAGGATGGCAAAAAGATCCTCCTAGAACTGCCCTTCTTTTTTTTCTGTTTTTAGTTAACCAAAGTATGTCCTTTCTACTAGTTTTTGAACAGGGGAGAGTGTGTGTGTGTGTGTGTGTGTGGGTGGGTGTGTGCGTGTATGCATATATGGTAATTTAATAAATGCAATCCCCCAAACACAGATTTTAGAGCATCTCTGGAGGTACAAAAATTGTTCAGATCAAAAGTACTTCCATCCCTTTGGAAGAGAAAAAGAAAGCATATCCATAAAGCAAAGTGTGACACCTCTCCTCTCCAAGAGCATTAAACATCTCTTCTACCTGCCTTTTCTGATGTGAATACAAAACACCTGGAATATTTGCAGACTCATAGCGAGTCTCCCTCTTGGTGGAGGATGAAACAGTTTTTGTGAGAGATATTAAATATATTTCTTACTGCAGCCTTGTAAGGTTCTAAAGTGCTGTAATGATGAAAGCAGCGCCACTTCCTATTGACAAAATTAGTCAAAGTGCTCCAGAATAATTCTTTGGACTAACTCTAAAAGGTTGAATTTATACCCACACTAAAAGGCTGGCTGGAATTACTGCATCAATTCCAGTGAGTGAAATACAACTCCAAAGAAACAAGCAGGGCATGCCTTATTTGTTGCCTCCTATTAGCAGTCTTAGAATAGTTACATTTTTGGACTTAAAGGCATAATTGTACTACAGGCATATAATCATTTCATGCAGATATGTAAACATTAATTTCAGGATGACATAATAAAGAAAGAGGTTTCTGCTCTCTCATTTTATGTATTCCCAAAGTTCTCTTCCTCACAAGGTACTTTAGGTCATTTGCCAAAACCTCATATATGAAGTATCTGCAAAACTGTTTTTGCAGTATTTAAAAGACATATTTTGAAAAAGGCAACATTTTTCTCTACATGTCTACCCAAAATGTTCACACACTACTACCTGAAGTTCTAGTTTTCACATTAATTTTTGGAGACCAAGACTGAGTTGCCTCAGAACACTTTTAAAGGAACCACAAGTTCTGTTTAGTAAAATTGCATAGCAGATGGAAAATTAAGGCATTTCTAGGTACATGCCAGAAGAAGGCATTCAAGATCACTGTGCTACCATTAGACAAAAAAAACCAAAACATACCAGCAAGAGGAGGTTTATGTGAATGCAGACTGCAGGGTATGCTGACGATTAACTGATGCTCAGGAATTGAAAGAACACCTTCAGATTTCCTGTCATAAAAATCACAAAAGAAAAGAAACATGAGAATGAATATTACCCAGTGTGATGCTACAGCTCTTGCAGAGTTATCTCAGATGGGAGAGAACACACAGAATGTTTATTCACAAACTTCAGGGAAGTCCAAGGGAAGTCAAATGCTGCTCAGACATAATATAAAAAAAGACAGTTCATTAAATTACTGAAGCTTTAGACAAAACACAGTTTACAATAGCCAAGCAAAGCCACGGAGAACCATGTAGTCCTGTATGTCTTCATGTGTGGAACAATAACAGCATCCTAGAAATGGCTTTAGCCTGGGCCAAGGACTCATGGTCCAAGAGAACCTGTCAGCAAAGGAAGCCCTGTCCACAAGGCTTTTGTCCAAGACAGGTGCCCAAGACAGAAGATGCAACGAACAGACAGGGGGTTCCATTCTTTAATCTCACTAGGGCACTCTCTTATTCCAAAGTTAGTAAGGCTACCTTTAGGTCCACAATCAGCCAAGGGATTTTGGGACACTATATTGCATTATGAGTAAATGAAACATACAAAGGAATCCTAGCAAAAAAAGACATTTTCCACAAATATCCTGACATACCTTAAGGCCTCCTTTACATCTCCTTGAACTCTCCCCAATACAAGAACTTCATAGGGTTTTTTGTGCAAAGAATCCAAAGGCAATACAAATTCTCCAGCTGTAGTAATCTGACGCAAGAGAGTTAAAAATAAACAGCAGAAGATTTTAATATCCCTTTTTTTTCCAAGACATTCTCCTTCATAAAAAGGAGGATACTGATGATATCATAGCTTTCAAATACAGAAGCACATGGTAGCAAATAGACAAATTAGAAGAACATAAAGTGTGATAGTGCAAGTCTTCTCAGTCTCCAAGAAAGCAACAAAACAAATTGAGAACTTACTTTTACCCAGTGCCACTCAGCAAGTGTTTTCACCGACCAGTGAGGATAAAGTTCATCCTTAACAAAACGTAAGTGCTTCTGTCTGTTAGTCACCCACATGACTACAAGACAATCTGGAGCAGCGAGTGCAGGTACAGGAATCTGCTTGATTTGCCATGAAGACAAGTGGCTGTACCTATGCCAATACAGTGAGAAATCAAATTAGCATATACCAACCATAAAAATCACAAAGCAACACAAATGGGTAAAAAAATTACACAGACCAGTCACTTCAAGAATTATCTCCTGACATCTAAGTCATAAAAGTAGTTCAAGACTGACACCCAGTGGACAATTCTGAAGGATTTTATATAAAATCATTTGTGTACGTACATAAGTTTTACTGAGCAGAAGCTTGAACTACGTATTTCCACTATCCCTTGAAATAAAGCATTATTAGTTGTGAGTCTGAAGAAGTTTAAAAGCCCATGTTTCATTTAAGAACTATCAGATGTAACTCAATATTCTCATATTTGCACCAGAACAAAGCTATTTAGCGAACAATAGCTTCTTAGGCAATCTAATACTATTCATTTCTAATAATAAACTCTCACCTGAATGAAAATTACAAGTGAGTCACACTAATTTATGTGGCAAGCTAAGAGGTCATTAAAGATAATAACTTCTCCAACTATTTTCAGAAGTTGTTAATTTTTTAAGTTATCAGCCACAGTAGAAGTTCTCTAGGTTATTCAAAACCATTATGCTCTTTTCTGAGCTAACTGAATGCTACACTAGTGAATTCAGGATACTTTCCAGACCCTGTCCTGTTCTACCTTTTTCTTTCATGATGTAATTCTACACCATTAATAAACTGAAGTTAGTGGAATCTATACATTGCAGCACCAAAAATACTGGCACACTGCCTAATGAAAATCAGCAGCCACTATGTGGGAACCCAGGACCCTACACAATGCTACAGTGAGAAACAGCAAACAAGGATAAAATCCAAAATAACTCCTGGACTAGACTGTCCAGAGGAAAAAAGATTCACCCAGATGAGACATGCTTCACAATGATTGCTGCCAACAAGATAATTAAGAGCAGTGATAGCTCCTCCACTTTTTGCTTTATTTTATAAAGGAGAGAGGATCTTGATGACTAACTTATGCTAGTAACTACAATTCTTCTCTGAGCACCTTATATACTCAAGCAAGACATTTGAATCAGTTTCTAGAGGTTTCTGAATGGCTTTCAAAGGAAAGCCTACTCATCAGTCTCTACATCTTCAAATTATGTCTTCATAACAAACTTCAAAAGCTACAGCAAACTTTCTAGAATAAAGTTGTAAGGGCCATATATCCTGCTTACCCTTCTTTCAAAGAGACACAATTCTATGGCAATCAAGAGGACTCCACTGGCATAGACATGATGTTACTCAGCAGTGAAGGAAGCCCATAAAAGTTTAAGTTAATGACTTCCTAAACTCAGAGTTCCTATTGCACCAGAGGATTTTACTGCTGCTTTATAATGTTCTTCTAAACATAAGGCAGAAGCTGAAGCTACACCTCAGATTAAATAAAAATCCACTCAAACTTCTGAGCAAGATTTTAGTCCTGGAAATACTTACACATTTATCCAGCTTTATGCCAACTGAAGTAACCCTATTAATTACAAACAAATATCTGCAATATCTGGGCCCTACAAAACAGCTGAATCCATACTTTCTTTGTAAAAGACTAACATTCTCTCACCAGCGAGATAATTTAGGATCTGCTCTTGCAAATATTTTGTATGCCAAGTATCCAACACATTTCAGTGAAATACCTAAGTCAGTCCATAGATCTGAAGGTAAGCAAGTGTCAAAATATTTACAAGTTTAAGCTACAGTCTCACAGTTATACTGGTCCTGGATTGGATCAATATATTAAAATGTTAATTATCCTTGATAAGCTACGATTGCAAAGTTTGATTTTATTATAAAACATACCTATTACTCCTTTTAACAGACTTGTTCTCCCATGGTGGATCAATCACAATTACATCATATTTTTTCTTGTCTGGCAAGTGAAATTAAAGAAAAAGAAAAAAAAAAGAAAAGGCAGTAAATTAGCTTTAAAATATATCTATGGGTTAAAACAGATATACAGTAAAACTGCAAATTTCTTCTGTTCTTTCCAAATAAGAAGTTAAAAGACTTTTGACATGTCTACTTCAGATAATCATATCCAGAAAATTCAATATTTTCAGGCTGATTACCTAAGGAAAGGACTTATATGTGATCTGTGTCAGATCCCTCCAAGGAATTTTGAATATCTTTAGGACTTTCAGGGGAAAAAAAAAAAAGGATAACCGAGTGCAAGTCTCAAAAAAAAAATTTTCTAAGTTTCCCAACAGAAGCTATGTAATGAGGCACCCAGCTGAGTGAAAAGCTCAGCCTTGAATACAAGATTCCTGTCCTGTTTGATCTTTTATCAGGCCAGCAGGGACATACAGAGCTTCAAGCCAGCCCTAGAAAACTGTTTTCCACCACTGGAGGTAAAGAGAGACAGATAGCTAGACACAGAGTATCAAATGGGAATCAATGAACAAGAGTAAAAGAATTGAAGGAGTTTTCATGGGAAAAGCTGAGTTTACTTTTGCTGAAGGATAGAAGATACAAAACACATCCACAAAAAACACAACTCCCCAATTCTGTTTCTCCAGAGAACGTATTTGTTCTTTCATTGAGTCTGATGGTAAGAACAACAGCTTAGTACTTGATGTTCATGAAATGAACATGAAATACATCTTATTCATTTAACACTGGAGGTGTTATCCTTACAAGTGGACTGACCAGCAAGAATTCCTTCTCTTTTGGCAGGTGAAAGGGAAGAAGAAAAATAATAATTAAAATGGACAGCTGACTTACTCAGAAAAGAAGTCTACAGTCAGGGCACTACATTAATATTCACTGTTGTTTATTTCAAAAGCATTGCTCAGATTTCTTGGACTGCTCTGTAACTCCTTGGAGAATCTCACATGCTCAACTGTGTAGAGTGGTAGCAGAATGGTAATAATCTTTCTTTCCTCCAGATGAAAACAGTTAACTAGCTAGATTCTGGACTTCAAATGCAAAATTATTATTTAGATAGTAGGATTCTACCTCCTGAATATCTTCTCAATAGAAAACAAAATTTTAAAAATATAACATCTAAGTTACATATGCTTCTTCTCTTCTCATGTGCAATTTAAAAATCTAAAATTACTGATTAGAGGGTAGAGCAGTAATGCTCAGCTCTTGCTCAAAGGCAACATCTTTCCTGTAAGACTGTCTGATAAAGCCTAGCTGTGACTGATAGTAAAAACTAATAGTAATAATAATGAAGGTCTGAAATTTGAAAGCTAATGGAATGGCACTGAAGACTGATGCATGCTGTCTGCTTAGGGCTGGGGATAGTGGCTTGGACAGCTTTAGATCTACTTTTGCAGAGGACTTGTTTATTCTAAAATCCCCCCATTTCCCTGTCACTGATTTTTCTTAAGGCAATACTCTCAGCTGTGAAACACAGCAGCTGAAAATAAAGTCATGCTTGCTACTGGTGGTCTTGCTGAAGTGGTGTGGCCCTCCAGTTGAGTGCAACAGCCCCTCAAACTGTTACCTTCCCTGGGGGATATTGGGCTTTGTTCCACAACCAGCTTATTCCAATCTAAAAAGACCCTACCACTGAACAGGATGAGTCTATAAGTGAACATTTGCTTTAAGGTGCATTATCTCACTCCTCCCTCATGGTCTAATCTAGCTAAAAATCAAGACAGCAGGACCACCACTCCAGCAGCAGCATGGACCTGCATATGCTAAAGGCTCATCCTGTGGGACAGGGACCCAGCAGCACAGCTAGTCTCAAATCAAAGTGTTTACATGACTTCAATGCTGACAGTGGCTCAGAACACGCTCACAAACCCTTGAGATTTTGGCTGAGATTTTTAACGGAGCCTCCTGGAGACAAATAAACAATTAAGATTTTTTAACCACTCCTTTGAAAGTCCTCACCTATTTGCACAAAGTCAGAAATATCACCTTGATATTGATAAATGCAGCAGCATTTGCTATCAGTGAGATGTTGTATGTTAAATCTGTTCACTGAGTCATCTTGACATTAACTGCCCTTCTTGGGCAGGAGAGAAGGGGTAAATTCTAAAGATACTTACAGTTCAGCAGGGGCTGTAAATATGAAATATCAGATAAGAGGAAACTGCTTTTTGGTGGTACCAAGTATTTCTGCCCCATTAACACAATTATCTTCGCACAGTTTGAGTTGTTTTCCGTAACACACGAAAGCAGGTCCTGCTCTGCACTGGAGGTTTCCTCTAGCACACCTACAGCTTGATGGTCACTTCCATTCACAGCTGGAAACTGCTTTGCCATTTCACATAATTCAGCCAACCCACAGGCAATGCGGTGAGGAACATTATTCTTCCTGCAACTGAGTTTTGCAGTGGTATGGTGAAGAAAACCACTTTTGAGTCCCTCTTGGACTAAATGCAAAGTGCCTTCCCAAATGAGCTTTCTAACCTGTACAGTCACAAAAAAAGAAAACCAAAGGAAAAATAAAAGATCTTTCAAGTATCTACTTGACCAGGGAATACAACTGAAATCAAAATATTTTCAATCTGCATGCAGGAAATGGAGCCAATTACTGAGATCACTGGCTCAAAAGCTACAAAGGCATGATAATAAGGTGTGTGTCTTGATCTAACCGCAGCTGGCAACCAAGTACCACACAGTCATTCACTCACACCACATACCTCCCACTCCCTGGTGGGGAGAAGAATCCAAGGAAAAAAGCAAACCTCATGGGTTACTATAAGAACAGTTTAAAAATTGAAACAAAGTAAATTATCAACATGATTTTTATTATTAAAAAACGGGAGAGAGAAAGAGACCCAAGAGAAACAACTGACGCACAACATGATTGCTCACCACCTACTGACTGATGTCCAGCCCATCCCTTAGCAGCAAATCCATGGCTCCTGCCAATTCCCATAATTTATACAGTGAGCAGGACATCCTATACATGGAACACCCCTTTGGCCAGTTCAGGTCACCTCTCCTGGCCATGTTCCCTCCCAGCTTCCTTTGTGCACCTGCTCACTGTCAGAGCATGGGGAACTGAAAACTCCTTGACTTATGGTAAGCACTGCTTAACACACTGATGCTTGAATTGTTGCTGTCAGCATCATCCTCGTGCTAAACCCAAAATGAGAATTTTTGACGTTTTCTGATCTATCCTGACCAGGCTGGAAAGGACAAAGCAGCTGCATGTGGGTGCAGACATCTGGGCAACGCATCTACCTTTAGCTTCCAGTATGCTGATTCAGAGGCTTTTTAAAAAAACTTGGGTTTATTTTTCATTTGGAGCATTCCCACCCCATCAATTCTGCATTAGCTGTCCAGCTACCAGGCAGAAAACTAACTCTATCCCAGCCAAAACCAGGACACCATGCCAACCTCTGTTGTTGGTTTTAATTTTTTGATAAAGTTACAATAATTAGAAAACTGAAGAAGGAAAGAGTGAGAAACTAGTGAATAAAACATTTCAGACAACAGACATGGAACATCATTGTTTCAAACAAACACAGCTTTCAAAGCAATTATCTGAAGTTTAATTTAAAATTCTAATTTAATTTCAAGTGTGCCTATGAACATATTTTTAATGGAAATATACACCAGGATCTAAAAATCAGCCATTTTCTAAATTTCAATTCACTTCATAAAACAACAGTTTATACATTTTACAGTAATACAGAAGTACGATCAGTAAACCAAATTAAAGTACCAGAATTCGATTTTTTGCAACTTTTCTAAGTGGCAAACCTCTCAAATAGCCTGTTAGTCAGTCCACGATTCTTGGATCTGTATACACTATCATTCACTTCCCTTCACAAAATTTAGAGACCCATTTTATTTCCAAATCATGGAGCCCTTATGAGTTTTGATTGTCAGTGAGGTGGGTTTATCCATTTGTCCATTGTCAGTCACAGTGGCTTTATAAAAGGTTTCAAATTCGTATCATGGTTTCAAAAACTTCTGATTAAGGAATCTTCAAGATTACAAGAGGATTTTACAAAATACGCTTTATTACAATTTCCAGAGAAGTGGCAGGGGAAGAAAAGGATTTTTTATAAATTAATAGTGCCACCTCTAGATATCAGACTACAGAGTCATAATTTTTAGTACCTAGATTTGTGATAAGAGAAGTTCATACTGCTTCAACAGAATTAATAAACATATCTTTAGAAATTATACCTTCTTAAAAGCATGTGTTAACTCACAGGTGGACAAAGTGGACAAAGTCTCTTGACTATGAAGGAATCAAAGCAGGAGTTTTAACAAATGGCTGCTGAAAGAATTTAGCATAGTTTGTACTGTTCCCTATGTTGACACTGACTGAAATTCATAAATGGATTCAACAGCTGAAATTCAGAGATTCACTTGCAGAAACAAAACTGGGGTTGTTTGGGTTCATTTTTGACGAGTCTACAGATATACGTGCCAAAATAATCTGGGTTGACTTGCAGAGCTATAGCCTTTAACAACACAAATACAGTAAAAACCCAATGCTTTTTAATCTGTGAATGCTATAAGAGGCTAAACGGGCTCACAGATTTTTCCAAACTCTGTATTTACCACATATTCACCAAATATCATTAGAAATTACACAAGCCTCCAAGACATCAAATTTCTTCATTTCTTTCCTCATTTCTACTGCAGAATGATTTTATTTTAGCCTTAACACTTTCATACCTCAAGTTGATGCTGCACTTCAAAGTTTTCTCTTTTAAGGTGATTCTGCACATGTACAGCTTATTCACAAAAATAATCACAGAACCTCTACACTGTATCAGCAAGCTGCACTTGTTTACTACAAGACTGTTGCCATGTGAAATAAAAAAAGCACAGTCATCCAAACATAGTTCAAGCAGAACAGATTTAAGCAAAAAGCCCAGTATGACTAACACCTTTGTCAAAGGAACGAGAGTAAGTGTAGCTCCTAGTTCAGGTTCATAGCACTATTGGGAAAGCAGTAAGAATACATCAAACATTACCTACAGATTGCATTTCCACAATTCCCTATGATGCTGCAATGTAATTCAGATGTATCTTCACCAGTAGATAACTGACATAATCATACAGACTCGAATTCCAATTCATTCATAATGCTTTAGCAGGACAATATAAAATGTCAGAGAAAGATTTTTTTTTTTTTTAATTGCAGAATAAGAGATTTTGAAGCATATCTGGTCACAAAAGCTCTGAGTAACTCCAGCACAGTGTCCTGAAATGGAGGAGCTGATCTTCAGAACAGGTTATACTGCCAATTTCAAATTAGTCACTTCCTAATATTCAACTCATCACAACATAATGTTCAGCTGTCTATAGCACTCCAAGTTACTTCATGAATGCAGCTTGCAGCAATTTCACATACAGAGAAGATCTACTCTGTAAGCAGGAACTCAAATAAGGATTGGAGAGACTGACCTTCCTTTCTCTTTCCTTCTTTGCATCAGTGGAACAAGCTACAAAACCAGAATTTGTTTGCAACCATGCCCTCCACTCTGCACACACCCAAAGTCAAGTAGCATGTACTTGCAAAGCATACGTTTTTTCCAACTTACCTTTGAATGGTATTCCAAAGCATCCAGTTCACCTTGGTTGAATACACATTTCCTCTTACGTTTCTGCAGAATTAGCAAAAACAACAACAAAAATCCATATCATACCACAATGAAATAAAAGGGGAAAAAAATCAAACATACCTGAATTTAAAATTAACTCTTTAAAAGCAGAAGAAATTTTCCACCTCTTTTTCTATCACAAGTACAAGTCAAATAACCAAAAAGATCTGAAAATACCTAACCTACTGCAGACATTCACAAAGTATATAGGCTTAAAGCTGTTTTAAATTATTAATGGCACTAGGACCTGAAGGTACCTAGTCCACAGTTTGTGCTCATGCCTCCTTTGGGCCCACACTAAAAGTTTCAGCTGCCAAGCACAGTTTACCAATAAAAGAAAAAAAAAAACTATATCTTCATGAGTACATTTGTTTATACCAGTGACTTTTATTTTCTTTTGTCCACATGGAACAGTACTGAACAACACTGGAAGTAAATTCATACTGTCCTTCCTAACTCACTGATCTGCACAATCTCAATAGCTACCACAGTTTCAGGCTGTCTACCTGACCACAAGCAGTGTCAGGAGATTTTGGGAGCAATTCACTGCTTATGAGACACAGAATGCACATTACTGACATGAGGGACACAAGAATATCCTCAAAAGCTCCTTCTCTCCTACACTATCTCAAAAGACTCAGGTGTGCAAAGCAATATTAGCAGTATATTATTTATCAAGGCATTACTGCAATTTACTATGTTACAGAGAACATACCTTCCTAGCAGTGGCAAGAGAATTTCCAATGTCACTCTTTGCTCCTCCTTGGTATTCCTCTCTGTTGCTGCTGGCCTTTATTTCTGTCAGACTCACCTCAGGGCATCCCTGACACAGCTGCTCCTCAGGAGCTGCAGCTATATGGGGCTCAGAAATATCAAAGAACTCCTCCCGAAACACGTATCTCATTTTTGCTCTTTTACCTTCTGCTTCTATGGCATCTCCAGGACCATAAGGAGGACCATTGCTTGATGAGGGGGTGGCAGCAAAAGTAGAAATACTGTGAGAGACTTCAGCAGACGTGACAGAAGTATTGGGAGTGACACCACCAGAGTGTGCAAAGGAGTCACAGATCTCATAGCCACACTGGTTGATGAAAGAGAGATGATCCACAAGCCATCCTGCTGTCAGACGATGGACCACGGACATCCTAAGTCCCCTCTTCAGGATGAAAAATCAGCTCTCAGAAACCACAGCTTTCACCAACCATCCTCACTTCCTGGAGTAACCTCTTCCTGTGGGAATTTTTATAAGAATTCACTTTACAGAATTATCACTGTTTAATAAATTAGCACCTACCTTCTAACAAACATTTCCATGCGCACACAGGGCACACTGCTGAAACTTCTGACTTCAGCTGGTTTCCCCTTTATGTTCATCCCTATACCAGTACTTTTTTTGTAATAACCAAATTTTATATGAGTTTTTATACTTTTATACTGTATGTACTTACTCTAGCTCTTTTTAACAAGTCAGAAAACCCTATGACACTGTTTATGTCTAAGAGTGTATGTGTGTATATCTATATACTGTACATACATCCCATACATAAACATTCACACTATATACATTTACTACGTTATACACATGCTGTATAGACTATGTATATACTATGTATATGCGCACACTATATATACACACATACGCTATATATATATCCACACATAAACACGCACATATATATGCATATATGTACACTATATACTTATGCATACATTGTATCTACACACACACACACACATATATATACCATAAATACAGCTAGAGACATATATCGCTATGAGGGCACCCGGCAGCAGTAATACAGGCACAAGGACAGGGGCAGCCGCGGCAGCAACGCGGCTGAGGCCATGCGCCGACTCCCATCCCCGCGGGCACACAGGGACCGAGAGCTCGGGCTTTTCCCCAGGAAAATTCTCGGCGGCTGGAGAAAAGCCCGGGTTCTGCCGTGGCCCAGCCGCGCCTGGCACACACTCACCGCGGGCGCCGCCATGCCGGTGTACGATCGTGGCCCTTCCCCGAGCCCTTCCGGGGGTTGGGATCCTCCTCCCCTCTAGATCCTCCTCCCCTCTATTCCTTCATTCCCTCCTCCTCTTCATTCCCTCCTCCCCTCCATTCCCTCCGCCCCTCCTGCCCGCGCTGCTCCGCCCCTGGCCCCGCAGTGACGCAGTTCCGTGTGACGCTCCGGACACGTCCGGGCGGGCGGATTTGAAATTGCGAGGAGGCGGCGCTGGCGGTAACGGCAGGCGGGGAGCGGGACGGGGCTCTGCGGGGAGCGGGAGAACAGGCGGTGAGTCCCGGGCTGGCCTTGCTGCTGAGTCCCCTTCGTAAGGTTTAGACGCGCTCTCAGGGCGAGCGGGTGGAGTCGCCCCCAGCTCTGCCGCGCTCTACGCCTTTTTTTTATTTTACCTGCTGGCGTGTTTGCTCTGGCAAACTCCTCTTCAGTCTCTGCTCAAACTCCGCTCTTAGAGCGTCCTGGCTTATGTCAGCAGCAGTGTGGCCAGCAGGAGCAGAGCAGTGACATCCCCCTGTGCGCGGCGCTGCTGGGGCCGCACCTCCAGTGCTGTGTGCAGTTCTGGGCCCTCAGTTCAGGAGGGACATCGAGGGGCTGGAGCGTGTCCAGAGAAGGGCAACAGAGCTGGAAGGGTCTGGAGAAAAGTCCTAGGAGCGGCTGTGGGAGCTGGCGTTGTTTATCCTGGAGAAAAGGAGGCTCAGGGGTGACATTATCGCTCTGGAACCACCTGAGGGGAGGCTGTGGCCAGCTGGGGGTCGGCCTCTTCTCCCCGACAAAAAGCAACAGGACACGGTCTCAAGCTGTGCCAGGCTTTGGTGAGACAGTCGGAGAAATTTGTCCACAGAAGAGGCGATTATACACTGGAATGGGCTGCTGTCATGAATGAGTGTGTTAAGCTTGCTTAAACACCAGCATGGTGGTGGAGTCAGTGTCTCTGGAGGTGTTTAAGGAAAGGCTGGATGGATGTAGCACAGTGCTACGGCCTAGCTTACAAGGTGGTGTTTGGTCATAAGTTGGACTTGATGGTCTTGCAGGTCTTTTCCAACCTAATTGATTTGTTATTCTAGAAGCTAATCGCTTGCTATGTTTGTGAAAATTCAATCTCTCTGTGGTTGATCCCAATTAAAGTAATAGAATAATGCAGCTTGTTCACCAGACACAATGAAGTCATGAATATGGTGCCCTGTGACTTGAGCTTGAGCTAAACTTCTGTTGTGGTTTGTAAGCAGTGGAACTGGAAGTAAAATGAAGCAACAGTTTATATTAATAATGTGTTTTGGCAATGTTTGTAGCAGATGGGATTTTTATTAGTTATAATTCAGTCATTTAAGACCATCCCACAAATAAGATAAAACCTCTGTAGAGGGCAGAAGCTGGCATTTTATTCCTGAGTTAGTTCTGTTTACTTCAAATTTCCCCTTAATTCTCCTGTGTGGGGGCAATGGTATTAATGTTCCAGTTTGATTTATATTCTGCATGCATGGTCTGAAGAGAGCCATCATATTATTTCAGAAAAAGTTTTCCAGTAATTGTGCTATGATACTGGGAGATCAGTTGCAAATGAATGGGTAGGCTCAAAATGAGCAGCTCAGGAGCTGATGTATGGCTGAAGTGCTGTAGGCAGTACTTGTGTACTCGTGGTAGTGTGGCCTTTTTTCCAGTGGACTGAACTGAAAAATTTCTCAAGCTCTCTTTCTTTTGGAACCTGGGGGTTTGAAATGATCAAATATAAAGAAAGGCAGAACAGTAGTTTTGGAATAACTACTGACCCTTTCAACAATGAAACAGTTGATTTAAAAGACTGTGGCTGCTCTTATGTATTTCTGGAGTCTAAACATAATCCTTTTTTTGTTCTTTTATTGTTGTTTTTTTTTGTACAGGTCTACTTGTTTATTCTGAGCCTTTGCAAAATCGTTGTGGCATTTAGAAAAGACCCTTAGATCCTGCACTTTCTTATACTGCTGGGATACTGAGGGGTTGCAATTTACAGCATAGTCACAATGAGGCGAAGCTCAAGCATTGCTGGAAGCAGCAGTCGACCATCTACGATGGCACTGAGAGTGCAGGATAACAAGAAGATGGGTCTTCAGACACCTCAGATGTAAGTCTTGCTGGTCACATTGCTAAAAATAAGCATATAAAACTAATTCTAAAGAGATTTATCATAGTATGTTTGAGTGTGTGAGTTGCAACCAAGGGAAAGAATCTTTAAACAGTGAGAAGGCTCCTTAGAGCCAAGGATGTTTGCACAAGTGCTCCAGTTTTGTAAAAATACTTGCTTTAACCTTTTTGTGTACCCATGTCACATTTCAAATGGTAACACTTTGTACCACGTTTCTTGGTGGCTGAGTGCATCACTTGACCCTTCTAAGATGTTGCTGTGATGAAGGTGCTTAGGAATATATGAGTGCATGTATAGCTCTTGTGCAAGCAAAAGATGAATTGGTAGAAATAGTCACTTGCATCCTTCTCTCTATTTCTCAGGAAGGACAGAAGCACCTTTGGGAAGCTGAGCATGGGCAGACCTACATCTGTAACTTCAGAAAGAAAAGTCAGCTGTTTTGGGAACAGGTATAGATAGCTTTCATTCCCTGCACTGTAAATTAAAACCAAAATGGTCCTACATAATTTTGTGATTTTTTCTTTCTTGACAGATGCTCATTACAGGGAATAATAGATCTGAGGCAAGCAGACTTTCAGGTCTGCCTTCCTCTGGTCCTTGATCACTAAACAGTAATGCTGTGGAGCAGGAATTGCTTTGGGAGCTGTTTGTTTTTTTGTTTTTTTTGTTTTTTTTTCTTTTGGGAATGATGTGCACTGCAGACCTTAAATGTATCTCAATGCATTTTCTTGTTTAAGGAAGAATGACATCTGAAGTATACCCTGCATTAGTTTCTTCTTTATAAAAATCTATAATATTTCTAATATATTTCTCTATAAAAATCTATAATATATATATTTCTATAATATAATATAATATTTCTACTTAGCAGTAGGCTTTCTGTGCTGTAGGTATCTTCTTTCATAGGACCCCAGTGTTGCAGGGGTCTTTTGCTTTTAAATATTCTTTAAATATTTTAGTGTTTATTTACAGTCACCAAGATGATTTTTTCTTCATCTTTGGGGTATTCTTCTGCTCTCTGGAAGTTTATATCTTTCAATAAAATGAAGAAGGTATTACTCTAGGATGCAGTAATCCCTCTGTTGTACATGTAGCATTGTGGCTTCCAGGTTGATGATTTTTTCCAATCACCTTAAATTAAGAGAGAATTTAGAGAAAGTGTCACTTTGTATAACAAATGCAAAGAAAACATAAGCATAGCAATTGTTGTGATTTAAACATGGAGAGAGTTCTTCTTTCTGTGTGCTGTCACAAGACTTGTATTTATTGTCTCTCCTTAGAATGAGTGGGGCTGGAGGGTCACGCAGCAGCCAGTACGGTGTGTTCATGCTCGGGACAGAAAAGATAAAGGATCCCAGGCCTCTTCATGACAAGACATTCATCCAACAATGTATCAAGAAGCTTTGTGAGGTAACATTAACTTATTCTGCATGTATGTAATGGGGTGTAAAATGTACTAATCAAAATAGTTCTTTCTCTCGGTTTCAACTCTAAGTTGTATTTAGTGACTTGTATTCCATGTTTCTTTTGCACAGTTCCTCGTTGAGAATGGTTATGCCCACGTTTCCATGAAATCACTACAGTCTCCATCAATTAAGGACTTTTTAAAGATCTTCACCTTTATCTATAAATTCCTCTGCCCTTCTTATGAATTGACTGACTCAAAATTCGAAGAGGAAATTCCCAAAGTTTTTAAAAACCTTGGGTAAGATGATTATTGTTAGTCTCCTGGGCTGAACAGATATGCTATGGCTAGAAATTTAAAAGCTAAGAATTCTGCATTGATAGCTGGGGAGAATGGATAGGTTTCTTTATTCAGATAAGACTCTGAAAGTATAATGTGATTGGTTTTGTTTCACTTTTGTTTAGCTCTAGGTTTAATCTCTGATTTTCAGCATCTATTGTACATTTTAAATTTGAACTTGCAGAACTATAAGCTCTTGAAATCTTGCTTTGTAATGTAAAATCTAATTGATTATTTGTATAAAACTTTGAAAGACAAGACACAATTTTCTTTCACAGACCTTTCTGTTCATTCTGTTAGAATCTAAGAACTAAAATTTCCAGGATTTTGCATCGAGTTAGTTTAAAATATGTTTTCCTGCAATTTTTCTCATTCTGCTTTTAAAGCAGAATGTGGAAATAACAAAAATGATTGTTGAGGTGAAAAAAGCACTAAGTATCTGAGTGGTTTATTGCTGAATTTGTTCAGTGTTTGAAATCATTAACGCCCCAACATTTTCCAAGAAAGAAAATCCTCTGCCCGTTGATAATTGGGAATTTTCAGTCTCATTTAAAAAAAAAAAAAAAGTCTATTTTACTCATGTGGATTTGAACCCATTATGGTGTGAAAGTGCCAGGGCTCTTAAATGTAGGTGTAAATCTGTTTGGTTCACTTCTCAGCATTTTAATAAAATGTTGGTTTAATCTGTAACATTTGAATCTGTTGACCGAGCTTGAGGTGTTGAGAAGGATTACACTCGGAGTAATTACACCAAGAGTGTAATCCTGGATAAAATGATTAATTCTCACAACTCACTTGAAGATTTGGGAGTTCAAGGAGCATCTGGACAACACTCTCGATCATATCATTCAGTTGTAGGCAGTCCGATGAGGAGCAGGGAATTGGATTTGTTGATCCTTAGGGGTCCCTTTCGGGTCCCTTTCAAACCAAGGTATTCTATGAATCACTGAAGTGAGAAAGCCATGATAATTGAATAAAACAGTGCTGTAAGAACTCAACTTATTTCCTTTGAAATACAGTATAAAGTACAATTGAGTTTGCTCTTCCTTCTGTGCCTTCATCTACATATAAAAATGTGCTGCTTTATTTTCAAAATGTGCTGGTTTGTTTTCATCACTGTCTGCCACGGCTTTTAAAAATGTGTGTTCTTTGGCCTTACAGGTACCCCTTTTCTCTGCCAAAAAGTTCCATGTACACCGTGGGTGCACCCCACACCTGGCCTCAGATTGTGGCAGCTTTGGTTTGGTTAATTGATTGTGTCAAGGTAACATTTGTCTTAAGATAAATATTTCCACTTTCCAGGCTGAAATGTTAGTAAATATTTTCTACAAATCTCCTTGTCTAATATTTATGTAAAGAAAAAGGTGGATGTTCTTAGCTGTCATCTGGGAGCTGTCCCTTAGCCTTATATTTCAGTAACTTTTAAAGTGATTTTTTCATGTTATAGTGTAGTAACTTTTTTCTTTAAATGTATGCACTGGATAAGTTCATACATAAAAAAAAGGTGGGGAAATTCTGGCTTATACCTACATTAAATGTGAGAAGTTAATGGATATAATCACTGAATAGAAAATGTATCTTCAGTGCAAAGGTTGTGACATCTGCCATTCTCTCCTAAATTTGAAATTCAAGGATGGAATTTTCAATTGAAATTATTAAATTGTCCTGTGATTCTGATATAGGGTAACAAGTTTTGTGTTCATGTGGGATATTTTTATTTAATTTTATTTAATTTTGGTTTTTTTGGGTTTTTTTAATAGTGGTAACTGTTGTTGCTGCCTGTTCAGGTCTGAGCAAAACTTGGAATCTGTGACAGAAGTTCACCACTGCTGAACCCATGAAAACCCTGTCATTTTTTTTCTGAAAAGACACAAGACAATTTGGCAGTGTTGACTGTCCAGTTCATGCCTCTTTACCTGTGTGTTTAGTCAACACAGGCTCATTCC
The DNA here is from genome assembly GCA_026413545.1 of Cichladusa arquata. Classification (NCBI taxonomy): domain Eukaryota; kingdom Metazoa; phylum Chordata; class Aves; order Passeriformes; family Muscicapidae; genus Cichladusa; species Cichladusa arquata. Next base: position 102,053,837 of record JAOTQP010001286.1, on the reverse strand, counting down.
AACCTGCTTTCTGAAATCCTTAGCCAGTGTTACTGTGCTTCTTATCATGAGACCAATATGAAAACTAATGGATGTCTTCACATTTGCTCTTTGTGCATCTCTGCTTTTCAGCTGTATAATGCCATCAGGGAAAATGCACCACTGTTTGAAGACAGGCAGAGCTGGGAAGTAGAGACAGATGATGGAATTGTACATTATAAGGTACCATGAAAATGAAATTAGAATCGCTGACATGCTGCAACAACACAATTCAAATACAGTTTAGCTTGTTGTGTCATGTATTTATAGATTCTGTTCCCTTTTATATTCACAACACTTTCTAGGAAGTAGAGTAGCATTATATAAAAAGCCTGATCAACTATTTCCTGAGCAGGCATCATGGCCAGTCTATTGATGAAAACTGGGTATTAAACAGAAATACCTTATTCTCCAAATATCTATTGTTTCAGTTCTCCCTTGTGAAGAAAGGGAATCATTATGCTATTTATTATTTTAGTACAGTTTCTGGTATATTTTGCTTTAGCACTCGAGACTTCTGAGGTTAACAGAAGTGCAAAGGCAGTGACTTAATTCTAAATATAGTGGCTTCTGCCAATATCTACTCAGTTTGCTAAGTAAAAACTGGTTGTAACACTTTATTTCTGAGCTACAAAATAGGGTGGCAGTATAATTCAGGCTCTTAGAAATCCAACAGCTTGCTTTCTTTTTAATTTATCATAGATTATTAGTACTACTCAGATTTAACTCAGTGTAAACTCGCAACAGATGTTTGAAAGGGGTTGCATTATAGCTAAAACATTTAATTAGAAAACTGCAAAAATCAACTAAAATCATCATTTTGGACTAAGGTTACAACCTGATAGTTGGCAAGTAAAAATGCTTTCAAACTAAGTATGTTCTTCTACATTGACATTTATGCATATATGTTGCTACAAAATTCAGAATACTGGTGTAATTGCTTCTGAAACATCTGTAACTTAGTGTCTAGCAAATTCGTTCTGGGTTACCTTTCTTTAATTCTAGATTAGTTCTTTGACAAATGCAGATGGAATTTTAATGGTCATATTTACTGAAGAGGTCCATTAAACAGATCTCCAGTTTCCATAAACTAGCCTGAGAGAATCATATCTGTCAAGATGAAAAATTCTTATATATTGTACCTACAATCCTTGTTAAATATCCCAGAAAAATACAGCATTTCCAGACCTTTCATAATATGAATTACAGCTTCCTCCTTTTGCCTGAATATAATCTGTTGACATTCTATGTTCAAAGATAGGAAAACAGCTTAATTTTACAAAAGTACAATCAAAGCATTGAACGATATTTTTGATCACTTTAATTACACTGATTGAGTAGCTTCAGACTATGCAGATATTTTACAGGCCTTGGAATTGTTGAAATATTTTTAAATTGTTTTCAGCTTTTCATGGACTACTGTATGAAGTGCTATGATCTTTTCATGAAAGGGAGAGATACCTTTGAGGAGGTGGATGCTGAAGTGCAGTCAAAATTAAGTAAGTTTTCAAGTCTTAAGTCTTCAATTGTGTTACTGGTTTCTTTTCTCCTACTATCAGTTTGTTCAGTTTACAAGTGAAAGTAATCTAAGGAAATCTGAAATTCGTAAGTACATTTCAGTTACTTCAACTTAATGCTCTCTTCTTTTATATATATTTTAGTAGTACAGATGGATAGGTCATGATCTGCTATCAGCTATAGCTGTATCACCTGGCTTTTTTAATGGCTTTGTCACAGAAAACCAGTATACAATTCTTCAGATGTGAACTCCATCTATGCAGATGACTCGTTTCTGTCTGGCAAAGCTAACAATTTTAAAAAAAAGAAAAATATTTTCAGAGGATGCCACCTGATAAGTCAGTTCAGATTTTTAAAGCTCTGAAAACAGTCTGCAAGAGTTCCAAACTCTATTTTGGGGGTTCCTGTATATGATTCAGCATGCACCTGTGTTTGTCTTCATCTCACCACCTACAGAAATACAAACAGAATGCAAGAAAAAGGAAGAAAAGGATTTCTTACTTTCTTTGCTCTCCTATGAAAAGCCAGACTAAGGGCCCTTTGTTTGCTAACTGGAGCCATCCATTGGAGAGGAAATAAGCTACCACACCATTACTGGATATTAGGAAAAAAAAATCATCCCGTTGTTTGGCAAAAGCCAAGTGAAGTTAGGGAAAAGATGTCTCAAGTAGCAAGGAAGTATATGGATAAAAAAGAGGTTGTTAAATAGGTTTGATCTGTTCTAGCTTCACAAGGTAGTCCTGACTTATATAGTCTCCTGTGGTGTGGGCTGTATGAGAGTTTGGAAACCATTACCTCTTGGGAGTCACTTTGAGGACTGAGAAACCCATTTCTTTTCTTGTTTGTTTTGGGGTTTTTGCCTGGTTGCATTTTAATGAAAGGTTTTTCTGGTAAGTTTCTTGGTTGATTTTAGTTACTTCTGTAGTGTAAAATAATTGTCCAGATAATGGGTATCTACTGTGCTGAAACTGAAGTTCAGATATTCAAAACAGGTGGTGATATTAAGTGAGATTAATTTGTAACCCTACTCTCTCTTTTGCTCTCTTACAGAGGATTTATTTAATATAGATCCATTCCAGATGGAAAGTTTAGAAGCTGAAAACAAAAGACTTCAAGAAGAGATTGCAAGACTAGAAAAAGAAAGGGAAAGTGAGCCGGTTAGTAAATTAGGTCTCTGTTTTTACAGTGGAGTTGAATTTTATATTAATTGACCATTTCTGAATGAAGATACTTATGATACATAACAAATGGAAATTTTCAGTGCTTTGAGATTTTAATTAGGCTGGGTTTTTACAGACTCTATACCATTATAGAATAAGGCTTTTCCTGTGGATTCTTCAGTCACTATTTTTTTGATAATGTGCATATATTTCCAGGTAATAAGGTCTTGTATTGACAGAAATATTAATAAAATACTTGGACCACTTTTTTTTAATATAAATTTCAACATTATGTTTTCCAAAAGTGTTAGTATGACACATGGGATTCAGTGTTAACAATATATTTTATAGAAAATTTTTTCCTTGAAAAGCCAGATTCTGCTTTTAATGTATCATGAGTTTAAAAATGGGTTAGTGGCTGTCCTGGTGGCAAATTGAGAGTCCTGCCAACTGTGCAAAATGTGCTGGGTTTATTCCTGGCTTGTCATGCCCTAGTTTTATCTGCCCTCCATATATTATTAGAGTTGAGTTGTAAATTACCTGTAGTAAGAATTGTCTAAATGCAGTGTCAGATGCAAATGAGAGACTTAATGCTGAAATGTAAGAATCTTTTCAGACTTCCTTGCTGTTAATTTAAAGGTTTGACTTGACTCAGCTGTCATAGAGAAAAAATTATTAAAGTTCTTCAGTTTTATATTTGTGCTATTGATGCTGACCAATTACTCTACTGTCTTGTCTGGAAAGTGAAGCCATTGTTTTATATTCATCTAAGAGTGGTTGTTCTTTTCACCCATTTCCCAGGATCGTAGAGTAACGCTACGAAACGTGAAATCGTCTCTTCAAGCAGATGTCCAGAAATTCCAGGCTTATTTGGCCAGTCTGGAATCTCATATAGACATCCTTGATCAAAAACTGGGAAGTCTGAATGATGAAGTTGAGGCAGCAGGTAAGAAGGCCTTGATTACAGTCAGGACAGTGAAGCTAGAAATGGTCTTCAAATAATTGTAGTTCTTAGCTTGAGGACAGAGCGAGATACCTGGAGCAGGATGATGCTGCAAATAAACTTTCCAGAATGGATTGCTATTAAAGATTATTTTTTTTGTCTAATAGCTCTTTATATGCTGAGTAATGAAATGGTAATGATATATAATAATTATGTTACATACTCATAAAATACAGAGGTGAGGTTTATGTATATAGGCTGGTATTTTATGTCCATTTCACAAGTGTTTTCTGAACTTAGAAACGGAAGTAGAAGCAATGAAGCAGGAGAATGCCCGGCTCCGGCACATCTTAGATAACCAAAAGTACTCAGCTGTGGATGTTGAGAGAATAAAACACGAGAGAAATGAACTGCAGCAAACCATTAACAAGCTGACTAAGCAACTGGAAGCAGAAGAACATCAGCTGTGGAATGAAGAGCTAAAATATGCTAGGAATAAAGAGGCGGTATGTGAAAACCCCACTATACTCAGAGATGGCTGTCAGTTTTCATCATTCAAGCTTAAAATTTGAGTCTTGATAATTTTTCCTAAATAATCTAACAACACCATACATGTATCTAACTAGGCAAAACTGACAAGAATGGCCTCTGTTTACAGTATTTATGAAAAATGTTCCTTTTTCCCCCCTTTTTCTGTTCTGTGATTAATGGAAATGTATTTTTTTTCTGCATCATAAGAGATGTAGCTAGAATATGAAGCGCTGTCAGCTCTCACTGCTATAGCATTAAGAGCTTTGGTAACATTAGCATGCCATTGCTTTGATAACACAAGAAATTTCAGGCTAATGTTAATATTTCAGAGCAAGGAAGTAAGGCAAAACTAGTGAATTTGAATCAATAGCTTTGCATGCATTTAGGGCCTGATTAGTTCTTCGTGTAGAAGTTGTAATATCTTTCAAGGGCCAAGTTTAGTCCCTTCAAACAGAATTAAAAGATATAGTCCTATAAATGATGGGATTTAAAAGCTTCTGCTTTGCCAGTTGGAGAACTAAAGAAAAAAATTTTAAATATGTGATAGGGTTACCCTTTATTAAGCACTTGTATTAACTTAAATCATCATGTGTAAGTGTGAAGCACATAAAACTGGAAAAAAAACCTGGGTTCTTTAATGTTTGCATATAAATAGCACTCATTAATTAGAAATTAGAGCATTTAATAAACTTTGTTTAGAGGCATGCTCAAGTTAGTTTGTAATAAGAATGTGGCCGTGTGGCATTTCCTGTCAAAACTAATGAGAGAAGCCATATTGACATGATGACTGGTCATTGGTTTAGTATTATTTTCCAGCATGCTTTTGGTTACCTATCAGCTAATTCTCAAAAACTTGGGGCAGGAAAAATTATGATGAATATGGAAAACCACAGGTGAAACTGTTCAGTGTCAGCCATATACCTTGAGAAACCTGGCTGAGCAAACTCTGAAAGAATCATAAAACATTACCTAATGCAGCAAACTGCTGGACTGGCATTACATTCAGCTCCTGAATACTGTGGTGTAACAAGGAATCATGTCTATAGACAGCAACTCAGGAACTTGTTTAAAGTACTATATGAATACTTCTTGCAAAGCTTTTCACTTGTATCTCTTCTATGATTTCTGCCCTTTTCTCCTCTGAGCAGATCGAAACACAACTGGCAGAGTATCATAAACTGGCTCGAAAGCTGAAATTAATTCCAGTAAGTGCTGAGAATTCCAAAGGCCACGACTTTGAGATTTGGTTTAATCCTGAGGCAGGACCAAATTGCCTAATCAAATACAGAGCTCAGATCAAGGTAAGTAGAGTCAACACTGAAGGCTTTAGTTACCACTCACAACGAAGATGTTTCTTTGGAAACGCTGGAAAGGTTTCTCAATCTCACAATGAAATGTCATTGAAAAGCTTATGTGATGAGTCACTGTAGTATATGAAAGTGATTTGGTATTGGAGAATACAGTAGCCTAAAAAAAATAGAAGAAAAAGATGTACTGGGGTGCATCTTGGTTCAAATAATGTTGGATCTTCTTGTATGCATATTACAGGCTCCCCTCATGGAGATCATCAACGAGACTGAGGAAGAAATTAGTAAAGCTACTCAACGGAAAATGTCTTTGGAAGATACTTTGGAACAGGTGTGTTGGTTAATGAACATTAGGACTAAGATACCAATCCTAAAACCTTATCTGCTGCTTTCATTCTACCTTTTGCACAGGTGAAGCATGGTGTGGTGGGTTGGTTTTTTGGATTGGTTGGGGTTTTTCTGAGGAGAAGCAGAGTGGGGGAAGCTGTGAGAAAATTGCTTTAATTGTGGTGGAACCTAAAAGTTTTTCTAAGAATTGGGGCCTTCATTGGTTGAAATATTATACATTCCCTGAATTAAAGTTTGTTGCTTACATATATTTGACCATAAACATTGTAAGTACTTGTTTTTAATAAGTTGCCCACTCCAGTCAATTGTGTGGCTTACCATCACTGACAAGTTGTCTCAAGAAGATTCTTGGCAATATTGGGTTCGGGATGGATTGAAAGAAGGAGAATTTTATTTCCTCATTCTTCTACCTTTATCTCACTTTTTATTGCTAAGCATGATCTTACATAGTATGGAATGTCCTCTTGGTCAACTGGCTGATCTAGGTACCTTCCCGTCCCTTGCCCATCCCCACTCTACTCAGTGAGGAGCCCTGTGAGGGATAGAAAGCCTTGGAATGCTGTGCTAGCCCTATTCAGCAGCAGCCAAAACACTGGTGTGTTACCAGCACTGTATTAGCCCTTATCCAAACAAAGCATAATACAGGCTGCTATAAAGAAAGGAAATGCCATCCCAGCCTAGCCTAGTTTAATTGTTTTTTTTGGAGCTACCAGGTGTAGTTTGTGATGTCACAGATTTATATATGTTGGAATTTTTTTTAACTGTATTTCCGTGATGATGTTTTCATCCTAGGTGAATGTAATGGTAAAGGACAAGAAACGCAGTGTGAAAATGCTGACAGAAGAAGCTGAAGAGCTGGATGATCTTTACCAGCAGAAGCTTAAGGTAGAACTTCTTACAGCTTGATGACAAATTATCCTTAATGATACTTTTATCCTTAATCTTTGTATTTATAGATAAGTTTTTGGGTTGCTTTTTTTTTTGGGGCTTCTGCCTTTGCCTTCTTCACTTCCTCTTAGAGCATTTTTTCAGTCTTTCCAGAAAAGTGATTTGATTGCTACCTTAACTGAATCACTATTCACTTTCTTGTAAGAGAATCTGTCATGGTAATGTAGCAGATCCTGTAAATCACAAATTACTGCATCCAGTAATAAAAGCACCAACAATCATCTGACCTTAGGATGTCTCCAAGCATGTGCTTGAAGGAGATTTTAGGATTAACAGAATCTGCCTCATCTAATCAATTTGTATATAATAAATACATTTACAGTCTATAATCAGCTTCTGTAAAACTAAGGAAAACATTGATTGACCAAAAGCATGTTAAATTGGTTTAATTATCTCAAACTGTTGCTTGCTTTAGCTTCCTTTCCCAGCATAGGAGCAGTCCCTATCCTTTTCTCCCCACTCACAGTTTAGCAACAAAACATAGCCCTCCCTGTTAGCAACTGAGTGGCTATTTTGGTATTTCCCAACTTCTCTGACAGTAGTGCTTTGGTGGAGCTCTGATGCTCTGCAGAAAAAGGTTCTTTGAACTAAGCCATGCTCCTGTAAACCCAAATTCCTGTCCTATACCCATGAAACAGGGTTATTTCACTGCTAATACCTGCTGAATTGTCTAAAGGCAATTAATTTAGTTTTTATTTTTCAAAACCACATGAAATTTAGCTTTTGATCTGTGCTATTGCATAATCTTTTCTCTAAAGTTAATCCCATAAAACACACAGTTTCCACTGGATGTTTATAATAAGACATAGTCATGTAATTCCTGTTGTAATTTTTAAAATGCTGTTTGTAAGTCTTAAGTATTAAAATTATTTTTGAAGGATGATGTTCCAGTAATCTATCAGAATTGCATGTTGAGTTGATGATAGAATTTTGTTTGGTTTTGTGGCTTGTATAGCATCAACAGTGTCATTTTCCTTGAAGAGATGATTACTTGGAATTGTATGCTCTTTCAGACAAAAAGGAAAAGCTGTTTTCCTACTCAAATGTGGTTATAATTTTTTAACCTAGAAACAGTTGTTCATGATGTGCCATTCCTAAGCTATTTAGACTATCTAAGCAACACTTTTTGAGTTTAACTCTGGGAAAATAACTGCAACACAGACCTCTTAAATATGGTTACAGGAATAAAGAAATAGGCTTATTCTGTGATGGGGATGATATAGAAAACAGCTGAAACTTTAGGTTTGGGAAGGATGTCCTTATGGATTTTTTTTCAGTTCTGAACTCGCAGTTACTTGTGTGAATTTTGAATCCAAGCATTAGGATGTAATCAGGTAATAGAAGAAAATTCCAAATTATTCCTGAGCAATTTTTTTCTCCTCTTTCCTTATGACTGTAGAAGATAGAAGAGGAAGAGCAAAAATGTGCAGATGAACGGGAATCGTTGAAGAAGCACAAACAGTTACTTGAGAGTGGTGTCTGTGAAGGTCTCAGTGAAGCCACAAATGAATTGCATGATGTCCAACGAGAGTAAGACTCATAACTTCCATGTTTGCCTTATTTATTTTGGTTTTTAAGGATAAAGATATTCTCTTGAATGTAACATAAAGTTGTTTCAGCATGTATCCATCCAGTGTATTAATTTCACAAGTTAACAACTGAAAGATGTTTCTCCTCAACAGTATTTTGCTAGAGTATTTGTCTAATGTATCAGAACTCCTGTCTTCCATGTAACTTTTTATATATATAGGGTTGGAGCGAAGAAATTAGTTTGTTTCCAAGCTTATGTGACAACTGTATTTTATCCCTCAAGGTCTGGAAAGAGTATTGGGAGTAAGGTACATTGTTTCTTATCAGTTAGCTCAACAGAGTTTTGGGTTTTTTTGAGTGTTAATAATTCGAACGCGGTTCAAATCAAACCAATAATAATAGAAAAAAAAGTATGGCTAAACATGATGATAAATCAGACTTGAAGTGATTGTTTTAAATGTCAGGAATTCTCTAATTATGGACATGACCTTCTGAGTATCTTTACCTTTTAGATATCAAGTTGTTTTGCAAACAACAACAGAAGAGAAGAGAAAACTTGGAGAAAAATTGAATCGTCTTACAGAAACAGTTGCTACTCATCTAGCATCTGTAGTGGTAAGCTACAATTTGATATTCAGAATTAAATCTCTTTAGAGACATTTGCAGTTCAACACCTGGAAATAAGAACTTACTCTTTCTAAGGAAGTATCAGTTATTTAGCTGCTGTACTGAGTCTCTGGATTCTAGTTAAATTTTCTAACAAAACCTTTGGTGTAAATAATCAGAATTGGTTAAGTTTAAGCAGTAACATCCTGTCAGGTTATCCTCCCTGCTTCTGGTAGATGTCTTTCAGGAAAGAGTTTTAACTGGAATCAGTTAACATGTGCAATGACTCCTTAAAATGCTTTAGCAGAATCAGTACAATAAAGACCATGATAGAGCTAATAAAGCTTTCTGTACCTCTTTTCTAGAAATACCT
>JAOTQP010001286.1:101954203-102027192 GCA_026413545.1 Cichladusa arquata | reverse complement strand
GGCGGCCCCGAGCGCCCCCGCGCGGGAAGCGGCGGCGGCGGCGGGCGCGGTGCCGCGCTCCGGAGGCTGCTCATGGTGAGGCGGCGCTTGGTGTTCGGTCGCAGCGCCGGCTCGGGGGGCTCTGAGCGCTCTGCCAGCCTGAGTGGCTCTGTGACTGTGTTTCTGCTGTCCAAGGTGTTGGCGATAAGCGCCATTCCCTGTCCGCAGCGGTGGCTGCCGTTTAAATCCCGTGTCTGGCGGCGCCTTCGCCCTGTCGCCTTCGGTTCTGTTTCCCTGTCGTGACGCGAAACGAAACTTAATCCGTCTTTACAGCTCGGGGAGGTGGAGATTGTTCCCCGCGTACGGGCCGTTTGCTGTAGTTTGCTGGCTCCACCAGTAGGCATTGCCTATTTCTGTCACGGTTTCGTTTTCTGAGCGCGTGATAAATGCCATAAACCTGTTAGCTGCCTGCATATTTTACCATGTGAAATGCGCAGGAAAATCAGATCTAAATTTCTGTACTATTTTAGTCTGGTAAAAAAAAAAAAATTAATTTTAATTTCTTTAGCCGGTATGATTTGCACTTAGTTTTCTAGCGTGTAAATTCTATATTTTACATATAGATGGGATATAAAAATGCCTGTTTTACATTTGAATAAATAGAATTATTTCCAATTTTTTTAAAAATTTGTCGATTGTTTGTGAACAATATAAATACTACCGAGTTTCACTTTTATATGTAATGTATCACGGTGAAATATATAATTAATATAATTACATATGATAATAAATAAGTGTATCTATAAGATATAGGCAAAATATTTGTTGAGGGTAACAATAACTAAATAAATAGTATATAAATTGTTCTATGTCTGGACAGTGTTTAATGTAATGGCTTCCTATGTGATGGAAGCTTTGAGCTGCCAGTGTCAGCAGGGATAGCTGTCACCTGTGATTGCCTCCTCCTTGCAAAGTTCTGTGGCCAAAATAGCCTAGCCATGATCTGGTAGGGCCACTGAATCTTAAGGTGGAGTCATCTTCCCTAGAAGTGTCCAAAAAGGGAGTAGAGGTGGCACTTTATGATATGGTTTAGACTGTGGTGTTATTCAGTCGAGGTTGGACTTGGAAGTCTTTTCCTTTTTGATTCTGTACTCATAAATAAGGGGGTTATCGAGTATTAGTACATCTCCTGGTCTGATTGGTGCCCCTGATGTTGATCAGACTGGAAGAAACATGTAACAAATGAAATAAAGAAATGAGTACACTACAGTGTAACATTCTGAGAAGCTAGGCAGTGGGGTGGGTTCATGACCTTCCAAGGATTTGTATCTCCTGTGAAACATTTATGAGTGATAGATAATTTTCTCCATGAATTGTTTTGATGTATTCCATCACAGCTGTACCTAGCAGATGAGTTGCTAGAATACTAAATATTTTCAGTGGTCAAGGCAAATATGTGCATGATGAACTCACCTCTCATTTCTCTTAGATTTATAATTAATTGATGGGCTGAGTTTAATTTACAATTTGTCTAGAACAGAGTCTGTCTTTTCTGTTTGTTTCTCTTTTTATGTAATACTGCACACTCCAGTGACGATGTTTCCATATGTCCTCATAGTGTTCAGTAATTCACAGAACTTTTGGCATATTTGCAATTTTATTAAGAAATAAGCCATCATCACCACTGTGGCAAATCTCAGGTACAAACAGCTTTAGGGATTTTTTTACCTGAGAAATGTATTAGCATTTTGAAGTTGGTACCTTAATACTGTTAAGTCAGACTTCTTGCATGGGCAGCAGAGTGTTTGAGAAGCCTGGTGCTGCAGAGCAGACCTTGCTGTGTTTGAATGTGGTGCCTGTGATAGTAAAATTTTCAAGTATAGCTTTTTTGGTATGTTTAATATCACAAGCCTTGTCACCAGTCCTGGTGGCTTTTAGGGTGTTAAGGGTAATAGGGTCTGTGCTCTTACAAACTTATGCAGCAAGAATGTGTTGATATCTGTGAGTGCAGTCAGAGATGCCTCTGTCACTGCTCGTTTCAGTGTGATGACTCTGCACTTTGGAGCTTTCACCATCTGATGTGTGGGACACCTGACTCTGAAAGGATGCTGAGACAGGTGGATTGGCATGACCTGTAAATGTTGATACAGTGAAAACTGGATAGGCAGAGGGTTAGGATATTTTCTATCTCGTGTCTCCCACACCAACAATATAGAACTTATAGGACTTCTGGAAGAACATTCTGACATCTCAGTGGTCCAAGAGCTTTGTAAATTTTGTGTTTCTCTGAGTGCTGTACTCCAAAACTGTCAATTTCTGGCATCTTGAAAGTTGCAACTAGTTACTTTCGGGAGGAAGTAATGAATGGGTTCACCAGCTCGGGACAGACTTTCCTAGCTTCCTGGCGCTGAAAACGCGGCAGGGAAGTGATGGAAACTCAGGAAGACCGATTCTTTTGATAAGCAGATTTTGAGTTGGTTCAGACTGAGGTGGAATGTTGTATTCACTTTTCCACAATTAAAGCTGTTAGGCACTGTCAGACTGCTTGATTGGGCAGACACCGTGTATGCAGCAGTGTTTCCGCGGCTCTCCTGTCTGGTGGCTCAGTTTCAGTTCAGGCTCAGCTTTCAATGGACTTTGATTGGCAATTTGTCATGCAACTGAGTGATGTTACTGCAGCAGCAAAGGTGCCCCCACGTGGTCATGGCTGCCGGTGCTGCCAGAAATATTAAACTGTTGGAAGTATTTATGCTGTGAACATCTTCCTATGGGACAGGAGAATTCTTTTAGATGGAACTGGATGTGTAGAAGTCAAATCCTGCAGAAAATTATGAAATTAAACCTAACTGCAGTATGTGATGATCCTGAGTTGAGAATACTTGAGTACCTGAAGACACTCAAGTACTTAGGCTGCTATTTCTGAGACTTAGTTTTTTTTCATATTGCAGAGAGAAGATATTTTCTTGTTTGTGTAGCAAAACAACTGATTCAGCCACTTCAGAGGTTGATTAAGGAACTCACTCATGTTGTGCCTGTTGTCATATAAATATTCCTCTATTATTACTAAAATATTCTTAACTAATTTTTGAAATTTTCTTGGTTTTTTTTAAGATAATATTTTTTTTAACTGTCCTCTAAGCAGTTAATGCATGTCTGTAGTTGGAAGTGGCTTTATATACTGATAAATTAGTCTTTCATTCTCAGTGTTGCAGGAGGGAAGATTTAGGGAAAAAAAATCTTTTAAAAGGGTGGAGCATATATGGTCTTCATTCTTCATCCTTGTATTGATCAATCCTAAAGCAGAAACTTCTTAATTAAGAATAATGCTAGCTTATGTATTCCATTTGTGTGCTGTGGAGCAATCGTGTAATTTCAGTCTACGGAACCATGACATTTTAAGGTGGATAGGTGGGTTCAATGCTGTGTTCTGCTTCTTGGCAGTACTGTTTCTTGTGCACCTTACTGTTGTCTTCTGTTAAGTCTATGCTCCACTGCTTGTCCTGATGTCTAGAGTATAATTCAAAAATAGTGGCAATAAGCAGAATGGAGCTAAGCTGTTAGCAACCAATCTGAGATTCCTTGCTCACGTTTTCACGTTACACTGTGGAGCTGGAACGCTTGAGTTTGTTGCTGAGCTGGCAGAAGTTCTTCAGGCACTTAGGCCACACTCCTTTTAAAACTGAAAGGTGTCTGTGCTGAACGCTGCACAGTTTTGCCGTGTGTGAAGGGATGTTTGAGAGGCTTTGAGGTGAACTACCTGTCTGAAGAGAGTTCTTGCTACTAAGATTAGTGTTACTGCTTATATGAGAACCAAACTCATTGGTAAATCCTTCCTTAGTTCTTCTGAAACTTCTCATTGTTCTGATCTCCTTGTGTAAAAAAAAAAAAAAAACAAAAAAAAACCATAGGTCTGTAACCTGTATAAAAAGTAAGCATCTGTAATTAAAGTAAATACTCAAAAAACAAGAATCACAATAAAACAAAATTTTTTCCTTTTAATATTTTGTCACCTCTTTTGTTGAGCTTCCCGTTGTATCCAAACCTGTCTACTTACTATTTAAATAGATTATTTTGCCAGTCCACCCCAATAAATTCCAGTGTCTCAATAAGATGAGGCAGAAAAGGATATTCATCAAGATAGTGTATGGAAAGTAAGCATAAGTGTAGTATCAAATCAAGACAAGAAATATGTGAAATTTTTGGTGAATATTTTCTTAACAATGCCTAAGAAATAAAGTATAATCAAATTATTTACAGTCAAAGAATTAAATCAAAAATATTAGAAACTTCTGCAAGTTTGTATCACCAAACATCATTCTGATAAATGCTCAATCGAGGCACTTCCATTAATGATGAAATCAGTCCATCTTACAATAATTGTATTTTTGTGTTTTAATGTTTGTTTGAAAATTCTTTTTAACCAGAAACTGAAAACAGAGAGATTTTAAATGTGCTGTGCATATGTAGAGCAAGTTTCTCTTTGATTTTTAAAGACTCTGTTGGAAGTACAGTAAGATTGGTATAAGATGCACCAGTGCTTTAAGTTTTTTCCAAAACTATCGCATGGTATTTAAGGCTTCATTGAAATCTTGTGTATAGCATCTTTGTTACTGATGTTTTGGTGGGGAGAAGGATGCAATTTGCATATCTTTGTGCACTTGGGTACAACCTTATGATGTATCAGTTGATTTGGAGAGCTCAGAGGCTTGTAGGTTCCTGGTCAAATTTGAGTGTTGGCAACACAGTCAGATGCAGAGTATCTGCAATCTTTAGGATTAGTTATCCAGGTGCAGTTGTTAGATGTGACCAAATATTTTTTTGGTTTGAAGAGTGGTTTCTGAATTCTTATTCCTTTAACAAGTGGTGCCATACAAAGTTTTTTCGGTAGAAGAAGTTGGCACGAAGTTAATGTTAAAATTTTGGCTGATAGCTGCACTGAGTATTTGCGATTGTGATCTTAGATGGTGGTTTGTGAAGGTCTAGTGGAATTTACTGTCTAGACTCAGACTAAGTCTAGTAATGATAACATGCTCTTCGTAGAAATTATGGGGTCCCAAGATTCTTTCTGCTTGCTAAAAGATGCAAATCTTGAAAAGATGTCTGAGTTAACACATCATTCTGGATGAATACTCTTATGACTTCTGTAGAGATCTTGTGTCGTACAGTTTGCCTCTCTTTCTCTCTGTTTTTCCATCAAATATTTATAAGTAAATATTTACTGAACTTCTGAAAGTAGTAAAGCTTTTAAGTACAATAGAGGGCAAGGACCTTCAAGTTCTGCAAATGTTATCATCTGTCATTTGTTCTTCAGATGGAGATGGCGTTGTCAATAAAGGATGATTGGAAAATATTTTAGAACGTTAGTGTTCGTTGCTAGTTTTTGTTTGTAGATAGTCTCTAAAAACCATTTGACCAGAAGATATGGCTCCTGTGTATTCCTGTATTTCTGTAATATATAAATTTTTGCCTTGAACTTCAAGAACTGCTTGGAAATAATTTCTAGGGGGTTTTTTTGTTTGTTTGTTTATTTTTAATTTCAGCTACTTTTCTAGAGATTTTTGGATTCCTCTTTCTGTTGGTGTCCAAAGACATCATATACACGTTTATGTCCTGACATTAGTGAAGATCATTGGGATTATGATTAGAGATGGCTGTTATCATACTTGCTGTGCTACCATAAGTGCTTGGTCCCAAGTCCTCACTAAGAAATCCTCAGCAAGTTGTCATCGTGTTGAGAACTATCCTAACAGTGGATTGGAAGAGTTTATTTGATTAACATTCTTACGAGTCACATACAATTCTTCTTGTTTACTTCTGGCAAGGTGTCCACTTAATCTTTTTATATTTTATTTTTTGTGTTTGCTACTTTTTTAAATTACCTTAATATTATATAGTTGTATATATATAACTGATAGAGTTCAGGCTCTCCTTTAGAGGTTTGCATTGACAATACAGTTCTACTAGTCAGAAAAAGTACTTCTTGGCTGTGGAAGGTGGCTCCATGGATATTATGTCTCTATTATCCTTTGGCTGCGTCACCAAGCTCTGAGGCCATTTATTCTCATAATTCTCATGCGCTGTCAGCTTGGATTGGTTACAGTAGGAGGATACAGTATTTTAAGGGTACAGAAGTTACATATTGTAGGGAATAACTGTGTTGGAAAGGTTTGGATTCCGGGAGGTTAAATGTCTTTTCTAAAGATACTGTAGTTTTGGCTTCACTGTTCTACCTTTGTCATGTTGGAGGATGTTCCATTCCTTCAGTTTTAAAAGTCACCACCAGAAGTTCTTATTTTATGGTAATAGACTGATGGCAGAGGAAGCAAGCCAGTGGCTCTGTCCTTACAGTGTGTTATTTCCCCTTCACTTACCACCTCAAGCCTATTCATGTGACCACAAGCTGTGGTGGTAAACACACAAAGTTAAATATTTGCTTGTTGAGCACCTTTTCCAAGGCAGATAGTAAATCCAGAGGCAAAATCTATGTTGACTTAATGCTGAGTGTTTTAGTTGGCTCAGTAGCCAGGTAAGCCATGCTGTGCGTGTGCAGATCAAGTAGCAGTAAAATTTTTGAGCTTTTGTGCTGATATGTGAAAGAAAAGAAACAGAGGCCTGTTTGAAGGAGTGTAAGCTGCTGAGGAGTTATCTGTGATTTGAGGGGTTGTTTGTTTTGAGGTTTGTGGGGTTTCTAAGTTTATAAAGAAAACTGGTGACTGAACCTAGTACATAAACTGAACTTTGCTTCTTGATTCAGATTTAAAAGTTAAAGATATCACAATTCATGCACACTTTCACATGTCATACCTGTAAAGTGCTCTGCTGGGAGTTTCTTGGGCATGTGACATTGTCTCAAACTCCTTTAGCATTGTATTAATCTCATGTCATAAACATCTAGCAGCAAACTGAGAGCTATTAACTTTATTTATCATGAAGCATAGGTGGTGGTGCTCCAGACCCATCCTCTGGTTTATAAAGAGGGCATTTCTCTTGTTTGTACAGACGGTTTTTTTGCTTCTGTATCATTCCGTGGGTTTAAGGACTGATACCCCACTGTGTGCAAAGCAGACTCAACTCAGGATTTTTGTTTTTCTTAATTTAACTTATTGCCTGGTAACACAAACTTCTGATGACTGACTGGGGGGAAGATTAATTACTTAGAGCAATGCCTTTCGCTCCCCTTTTCCATACTCTTCTGTCATGCACTATTCTTTCCATACTCCTAGTCTAATCTATCCTTGTTCTCCCAATGCACACCGCATGGTCAATCCCAATTCCTTTGGTTAGACAACAGGCGGTGTGAGATGTCAGGGCATGTACAGCATTTTATTCTGCTGCTCTTGCTGTTTTGTTTTTTTTTTTTTTTTTTTTCCCTGCTATGATGAATTTGCTGTAGGTCACAGTTCCATAGAAATAGGAGGAAAGAGAGGAAATTCTGTGCCCTGACATGGGTTCTCCATGGCCCTCAGTACATTTGGGACCATCCCTGCTTTGGTGTGGAGAACATCCTTTCAGACAGAATGTGTCTGTCCCTGGCAGCATCTCCTAATGCATCTCCTCTGTTCCTTCTCATTTGTCTCTTCTATTTTTTCCATTACAAGTTTGAGCAGAACCACCATGCACCCTTCTGGTGTAAATCTGGGTGAAGAGTGAGTTGTTTCATGGATTTAAGGGCTATCTGGAGCTGGCTGTGGCTGTCTCAGGCAATTGGTTGCCTCTTCTCACATGGGTCACCCCTACAGCTCTCTGACATCAAAGCCTGGCAGTGTACACTCAGCATGCTTCCAAGTGTGGTTTAGCAACTAATTTGGTTTTCAATCAACAGCTATGGTTGCTTTCCCAGAATATTAAAAATTTGGTTTGTTGACATAATCTATATTTTTAAGGCTTTAGGTGTCATTTTTATCTTCTCTGTGCACATAACTGTTCATCTTTGTAGCATTTTAGCTCTTGCATTTGCATGTAGCAATAATATGTAACCAGCTGTTTAGGGATCCTTACCTATTCTCATGTCTGCGTTTTCTAGCTTGTGGATTTATTTGAAGCTTGTCTCTGTTTTTTTCCTCAACATCTCTTGTATACAAAAAGATAAAAGCTTTCCACTTAGTAGTTTGAGCACAGTAACCTCCAAACGTGCTTTCAGTATGGATGTTCAGAGGCATTTCTGAGCATAGCGATTGTACTCTTGAAGATTTTGATGACATGACAAGCTTCATCATGGTTGTGTGTCTGGATTATCACAGAATAACTCTCAGATTTATCATATGAATGTGTTTCTGGGTTGTCTCGTGAATCTTATCAAATTGAGTTGTGTGCATCTTCAGTATGTACTTGGAAAAGGGCACCTTGCTGGGCTGAAAAAGACTTAGCAGTGAAACCTGAACTTCTTACTAACAAGAGATGTCATATCTCTTACATGCACAAATCTTAACAAGAAGTGAAACATTTAACCAACCCTCGTCTGTCAGAACTGAATGAAAATCACGAACTGTACAAGTAAATTGGCCAGTAGGTTCACTTTACTTCAGAAATGATCAGCAGCTTCTTGTTCTGGAAGTCACATCCTCATACTGACACTGCTGGACTATGGCACGGACAAGAAAAAGCAGTTATCTGCAACTCAGATTGCCAAGCTTGGTGTACCTGCCTAGTAGCTTGTGAAGTGGAAAGGACCTGCTGCCAGTGGACACAGCAGTGCTGGGCTCACCCAGGAAATTAAAGCGTAGCGTGCCAGGCTGTTGTGGTTGGTTTAGTTGAAGCTCACCCGTGGAATGGGGGAGAGGACCAAAAGGATGAGGCTGCTGCCCTGCTCCCATAGCAGGCTGCTGTCTCATACTTGCACTAGCTGATTCTAACTTCTTGCTGCCTTACAGTAAATACTGCACTCTTCATTAGCGTTTGAGAGCAGAAGAGCCTTTGGGGGATTGAGAAAACAGGGAAGATGTAATTAGAGCTGGAGGGAGAGATACTTATCTGTGCTTTCAAATGTAAAACTACAGTTACTCTGCATTAACCACTGACCTCAAATGGCACAGTAGGGTGTTAGCTTTCTAAAATCCATATATTTTAATGCTTACTTTTCTTGCTCTGAGCAATTTTATTGTTTTTCCTGCACAGATTTGCTATGTGGAAATTTGTGTAATGTGAGAAGTAAAATTGATCTGAATGTAGAAGAGTTAAAAAGTATTACTCCAGGTTCTTAAGTCAGAATATCAGTCTGTCATTTGCATTTGTTTCACTTGCACCAAGTGCTGTGAGAAATTCAACAATTTTTCTAATTTTACTGATGGATAATAACTATGCCTTTAATGTGGTCACAGAGAGAAAGTAACTGGAATATGGAAAGTAGGCTCCTAATGAAAAACCATAAGTAGTGTTTAAAAATATTTTCATGGGTTTGAGTAATAGGGATGTAAAGAGATGTGGGAAATGATGAGGGCAAGCTGCTGCAGAGAATGCTATAGCTTCCTTCAGGGAAGAATCTGGTTAAAAGTGCATAAAGCACCTGTCTGAGTTGTCACTGCAAGACAGACCGGGGTTGACTTTTGCTTGAGTTTCAGAGACCTGGAAAGGCAGGAGAAAATACAGATATTTATTTTATTATTTTGGGAACAAGATTAGTATTAGACATTCGGGTGCAAAAGTGAGGGCAAAAGTAGAGGCATTTAAGTACATGTAGAAAGCAGGATAAAAAGTCTAAACCTACAGTAAACACATTCAAAAGAAGGCATCAAACTGACAAAGATTGTTTAGGTTCAGTCAATGTTTTAACAGTAAAGAATTTTTCTGAAAAATCTGTATTATTTTTGTAGATGTATGATATAATTGAAGAACAAAGACTTTAATATCCAACGTTAAGAAATACTAGGTTGGTTTGGTGTCTCAAGAGTGCAGTTAAATATGGGATACATTCTAGATCATAACTATTGCTGTTGTAGTTTCACAGTCAGAAGTAGAGCTGTTCAGTCTCATTCTTCTGCCTTCAAAGGGATTATCTGTAAGACAGTTCTTCCTCCTTAAAATTCCTGTTGCTCACTAGAGTGTATTTTTATTTTGTGCAGGTAGAAAAACAAACTACCCTAGTCTGGGCAGATTTGGCTAAGTTGAGAAAACAAGTGATGCTAAGTTCAGCTGTGTTCTTAGAGGTTATGTGATTACTCATCACTAGCTTGTGACAAAGTAAATAGACTGCACCTTTTTCTTTTTTTTTTTTTAATGAATCTGAGTAGTTTTTGGACTACTTCGTTATCATAACTAAATAACCTTCAATTTTTGTAGGCATTTAACATATCTTCTGATGAAACCTTTGTTATCACGACGACAAATAGGAAGGAAATTACAGAAGATAACTTCAGTAAGTATCTTAGATGGCAAAATAATTACAGCTGTTTCTTATATTAATCATAAAGGTCACATGATAATTGTTTATGACATGCAATAATTAACTGAAAGTACATATCCTGTAACAGTTTGCCAAAAATTGTTTAAAAATTACTTTCACAAACATATTTTTGACCAGTTAGTGTGATGACAATTATACTAAGTATCTTCTGTCACAGATTCTGTAAATGATAGGAAAAAATTATATGTCCATAGCTGTTACCTGAGAAAATTTGCATTATTAAGCTTGGAAATGTGAAAAGATATTAATTTAAATGTTGTTGTTAAATGCTGAAAAGGCAGTGCCTGGGAAAATACAGAGATTACCTGTGGCTAAACCTGTACTTGTTTAGAGAGCAGAAGTTGCCTGATGCAGTGCTCTTCAATGTACTTTGTATTTCATCTTCACTGCAGGGGATCTTGTTCAGGATGGAGTTACTTTATATGTGCTACAGTCAGTTGATCAAATGTTGCTTTCGGCAACCAAGGAACGAATTGACTTTCTTCCCCACTATGATACACTTGTCAAAAGTGGCATGTACGAGTACTATGCCAGCGAGGGCCAAAATCCTTTGCGTAAGTACCTGCAGAAGCAATCTAGTGTAAATGATGTTTATATTAATATAATGTGGTTATGAGCAATTCAACTTATAGCTGCTAAAAATAGTTAATTTTTCCTTTTACAGTTAAAACTATGTTCTTAATAAATTTTTTCTTTTAAAAATTATTGAAAGTAGCCACCTAAGACTCCAGATTTATGGAGGTACCTTCTCAAATGTTTGTTCACGAACTTTGAGTATTTTAGAAGCAAAATAACTTTAGCCTCAATAATCAAAATTTTGCCTGTCATTCAGACAGGTCACCATTTGTGTTACCAGGTTTTTGTCTCCTGTACTAAACTGTAGACTTTGTGTTTGAATTTCATGGACGGTTTTTGTGTGAGCTACTATAGAATTGTGTGCCTTCCCATCTGGGATGCTACAGGGCTTAACTTACCAACAAGAGCAAGTATTTTTTCATTAAAAAGATGCTGCTTTAATTAGTTTTTATCTAAGTGGTGCATGAGATATGTAACCAGCATTTTGTGTTGTTTTATTGAATAAATTGCTTTCTGTTTATGGGCTCTCTGAAAATTCTGTCTGTGGCTGTGATTACCTTCTCAGTACTATGTACTTCTTAGGTACAGCAGGTTCAAAACTGCGCAGAAAAAAATGCAAAACAAATCAAGACTCGGGCATGATACCATTCCCATTGTTTTAAAACAACATCAAAAATGTCTATAAAGAGCAGCTGTATTTTTAAGGGCCAGTCTTTCCCCTTTCCTCTTTGTGGACATCATTTGTTCTGTACCCTAGCGAAGGCACGGTTTAGTGGGTTTGGTGGTACTGTGCTCAAAGTGCAGCAATAGTTTAGCCAGTGTTGCATCTGTCCCTGTGCACAGGACTTGCTGTGTGAGGCCACAAAGAGCATTCTGTGGAGATATGTGCTTTATTCCTGCCAGCAGCTATTAGTGGACCAACACAGAGGAACTGACTGGAAAGGCCAAGCTGGGCCTGATCTATAGTGACCACACCCTAGTGGAATTCGATGAAATAGGCAAAGTGTAAAGTATTGTAAGGACTCTAAGCCTTAGGGAAGGACCTTTCAGTTGTTTAAGGGTGTGGTGGATCGAACACAGTGGGCAACACCCTTGGGGATGAAGGAGTAGAAGAGTGCTTGCAGTTATTTAAATGACCTTTGAGAGCGCAAGAGCTACTGATTTTTATGTGGAAGAAATTTGGCTTAGGAAACAGGAGAATAGCATGGCTGAGTAAAGGCCTCCTGGCCAAACTAAAACACGAGGGAGTGTTAGGTGGTGGAAGCAGGGGCATGAATACTGGGAATAATACAGGGATATTGCCTGGGAATGTACGGATGAGATCAGGAGTGCTAAGGCACAGCTGGAGCAAATTTGGCAAGGCATGTGAGTAGGAATAATAAGGGTTTCTACGAATACATTAGAAAAGGATGACAAAAGAAGTTGCACCCTAAATAAATGAAACATGAGGGGGTCTATTGGCAGCTGACATGGAGAAGACTGAAGTACTAAACAATTTTTTCCCTAAGTTTTCACTGGCAGGAAATTGTTGCAGTTGAGCTTGTGTAAGTGTGATGCAGCTGATGCTCCTTATATGCAACATCTCTTAGGGCAATGCCTCACCAATTTTGAGTGTTGATGAAGGGCCATTGTTCTTTGATATCAAATACTAAATATGGATCACATAACTGATTCTCAGCTAATCTGTTTGCAATGAGGAAAGTTGCAAAAAAGTGCAGAACTGTTTTTATACTTTGATAGCAGCTTGAGGGAAAATGCCAAATGCTTCGATGTTGCTGTGTTACACTAATACTTGGAGTTTTCTTTTACATGTCTGATGTATGAGGGCAGTGTAAATTGCACTGTAGCATTCTGAAGAACTCTGCAAATTGTGGGAAATAAAGTTTCCTTTTTAGAGAGATTGAATGGAAATGTCTATTCACTAAAGCTGGTCAGTCAGATTGAGTTAATTTAAACTTGATGAGCTTTTTTCAGATTAAATGCAATTTTCCAGTAAACTTAGGCAATTTTACTTTAAATAGGTAAGAACTCCAAGTATTAATGGTTAGAAACAAAAAATTTGTGCATGCAGTTTGCCTATTTCTGCTGTGTATTGCCATGGATCTGATAGAACATTGGTTGTATTTACCATTCACTGAAATCTTTCAACCATTTCTACAATTTTCGTTGGTTTTTTTATAAACAATTAACATTGTTGTTTTAGATGTTTCATGAAATTGCAGTTCAGGTTTCTTCAGTTAATTCATTCTTCCCTCAGTATTTTAACAAGTTGAAGTCCATTTTTTACGTACTTTTTATGTACTCTCATGTGAATCATAGAAATTAATTCCTCATTGTGTAAAGGACCAATCTGTCTTTTGGTAAGGAGATGGTTAGTTTATCATTGCTCTTTCCAGTAATTGTGTTCTTGCCACTAAGAGACATGAGAGATTCAGTGATGAGACAAATCATAAAGTGCATGTACAAAAGCTATTTTATTTTTTAAACAGGATGTTATGTGCTTTTGATTGTTCTGACAGGGCTTACGTTTTGTCTGTGTTTAGGTAATGTGTTATCCTAATTGCTTGGAAGAAGGTACTGTAAGTAGATGTCTGTTTTCTGAGCGCTAATAGGGTTATTTTTCTTCAATTTCTTTAGCATTTGCCCTTGCTGAATTGATTGACAATTCTCTGTCAGCTACATCTCAAAATACTGGTATTCGGAGTATTCAGATAAAATTGGTAAGATAGAAATACTTTAGTTTTTTCAGACGTAATTTGCATTATCCTTTTTTTTTTCCAGTTGCTCCTTTTTGATTTGCGCTGTTTGTTTGTCTTTTCCCTAACAGTTGTTTGATGATTCCCAAGGAAAACCAGCTGTTGCTGTGATTGATAATGGAAGTGGAATGACTTCTAAGCAGCTTAACAACTGGGCTGTATATAGATTGTCAAAGTTTACAAGACAAGGTGACTTTGAAAGGTTAGCAAGTTCTAAATATTTCTACAATTAGCAAGCTCTGTGAATGTCCACATAATAAGCTTTTAAGACAGCTGCATGCCAACACTTAGCTAAACCTTGTCATTTTATGATTACATGAATAGACCCATACTTTTTCTAAGTAGGAAAGAGAGAAGCTTCATAGCACAAAACTGCTCTTCAATTATTGCGACACACCAAATGCTTTTTTGTTCTTGTGACTTTTTCTAAACTGTCTTTGCTTGCCTGCATACAGTTAGGGGCATGCTATGTCCTGCAGAGGATTTTTGTACTGTGTTCATCTGTTACCTGAAAACCTTTAGTAGTGGTACATTAAATAATGCATCCATTATCTGTTGAGCTACTGGAATAACAGATAAATAGATACATGTTTTTAGTTCCAGTTTTCTTTTTTTTTTTTTTGTTTAAACCTTAATTCTGTAATTATATTACAAATCATACATGAAGATGTGTATTTTTTGATGCAGGCTACACAAAAAAATGTTTTGCATTTGAAGAAGAAAGTGGAGGTTTTATGGTGTTTTTTGCTACTTATATGAATTAATGTTATAGTTTTGGAGCTGTTCTCAAGAGATGTTCACCTATAAAGCCAGGTTTAATACTAGTGTACAAAATTCCACAGAATTAGTTATGTACAGTTTTAGAGCTTCAGTCACATTTTAAATACCTTAAGCCTAGCATTGTAAATGTGAAGATGAAAATTAGAGTCTCAGTCATAACTAATTTGTCATATGAGCAGGTAGTGTAAAAAGTAATGGGGCTGTGGGAAGTGATAATATAGCTGGGGGAAGTTTTTTTGCATTGAAAGCATGTCCACATAGAAAGTCAATGTCTTTTAAATATCTGGAGGTAATTGCATAAATAGTGATTCTGGGTCATTTGTAAAGAAATTCACTGCTTTTTGAAATTGCTGTAGGTGAGTTTAGTAACAGAAATGTGTAGGATTCCTAAAATGCAGATTTAAACTGTATTACTACCACTTAATGGGAGCATAGGTGTAAATTATAGCAGGATACTATCTACACCTTATTTTTATTTGGGACTGCTGTGATTTAAAAATAAATGCTTGTCTTCAACTAGATAAGACTGTTCAAGGTGACTTAAAAGGCATGGAATTTCACTACTGATACCATATATTGTCTCTCCAAGTCTGCATTTAATAATTGGTTGGCATTATTTCCCACTCTGACTTAAAAGTATTTTTAGGAAAGGGTGCTGTCAGAAAGATCAGGCTTGCTTTGTAAGCTGTTTTCATTTGATTAAGATTTGGTTTGCGAAAAGGGACAGAAATGTTTTATAAGATGACTTAGGAAAATACTTACTCTGTCATCATCCATTTCAAAAGAGTACATCAAGAATTTCAGACAAGTATAGTTTAATGTTGCGCTTTAAAAGGTATAAAGTGAAGAATATTTTCACAAAATGCCGAGAGAAATAATAGAAGCTCTAGATCAGAAGTATCTTTGGGTTTTTAAATTACTTTTGTCTTGAAAAAATTTGTTAACAACACTTTTATTCTCAGTGATCATTCAGGATACGTGCGCCCTTTGCCAGTGCCTCGTAGTTTAAATAGCGATATCTCATATTTTGGAGTTGGAGGCAAGCAAGCAGTGTTCTTCGTGGGACAGTCTGCCAGAGTAAGTCAATGTCAGACTTTCATTTTAGAACATTTGCACACAGATTGTTACTTCCTAACTTTTAATCACAGCATTAAAGTATTTTATAATGTTTATTTTAAGTCTTATTTTGATTTTAAATGCTGTTTCTTTAATAAAATTAGATGATAAGCAAACCTGCGACATCTCAGGACGTTCACGAACTTGTCCTTTCTAAAGAGGATTTTGAAAAGAAGGAGAAAAACAAAGAAGCAATATATACTGGATTCATTCAAAACAGAAAGGTAAATAGCTATAAGAATCTCTCATTTATAAATAAAGGCCTTTCCGACGTTAATGTGGTTTAACTGAGTAATATTCTTGTAATGCTTATCTGGGGATATCTTCATTTTATTGAATCATCTGGAGTGTAAAAGGGAGTAACTGAGAACTTGAAGACACTCTATCAAAATGCCTTATTTTTATGTGATGCTTTTTCCTCTTTTCAGCTAAGGTTAAATGACAGAAATGCTTTACAGTTTTACATGTGAGATAAGAAAAATATTTAAAAATATTTGTCTAAGCACAGCAAAGTTTTTCAGTGTGGATGAAACAAAAATTAATTTTCTCTGAAGTAGTAAGGAATAAATTAGGGAACCAAATTGTACTTTGTTAGCAAATATGAAAGACTAGCCTGCATGTGGGAGCAAAGTCCAGCCAGACCAACAAAACCATTGGTTTTACAAATAATCATCAATTTTATAAAATAAATGAACTGTTTAGCTGAAAACCGAACTCAACGGTCCTGATGCTTTTCATGAAGAAAAAGAGCCTCAGTAAAAAGGCTTTAAGATAAGGAGGAAGACTGAAAAGAACTGTTCTTTGCACTTTTTTGGACTAGGAAGGAAAGGCAAATTTGTAGCTAAGGGTGGATGGGAGGAAAAAGGGGGGATGTGTATGACAAGGTAGTCAGACCTTGAGCCCGTATCTATTGGGTTTTATCCGTGTTCTTGGTGTTTTGTATGGATGAGAAAGGAGCAGGAGGTAAACAAGATTTTTATCATGCCAATCTTGGTCAGTGAGTTGCAACACAAAAAAAATGCCAGAGTTTTGTTTTTATTCTCTGTACAACATTGTTAGGAATATAGACTCACAAAAATAGAAACTGAAAATAAATGCAGACAAAATCTGCTTTATTGTAAAGGGTACAAATGCTTTCCCTCCCTGTTTGACATTAAAGAGAAAGGGTGGATGATACAAAGTAGAAGACAAACTAGCAGGCATAAGTTGGAGGAAAGTAGCTGAATGAGATACATAGATACTACTTAAGAGTTCAGGAAGGTGATGCAATCAACCGTTTACAAGTTGTGGTAATGATACAAAATTAACATTAAACTGACACTGTTAAAAAATTGAAGTAAAGTTCTATTAGAGTTAAAAGATAACTTATAACTATCCAAGAGGGAATAAATGATGTGAAAAACTCAAGTAACAGAAGTGAAGTGTGAGCATAATAGAGAAATAACTCAGGTTTAGGAATTTTTTTGCAAATCACTGAAATACCTAGGCCAGTTCATTGTATTCGTGTGAAATAAAATGTGTGAATTCAATGACTTGAAAAATTACCTGAATGGCCCATACATCAGCAAGAGAATGCTGTGGCAGAAATAGAAGTTGTAAATTGATGGCTAGTGTGAGAAGAATAATTGAGCCTTTGAGCCATTCAGTTGGTGAAATAAGTTACTTTTGCAAAGAAATCAAGATGTAATTAGTATGAAACAAAAGGCGCTATAGAACAAGGCCATAACACTGAAGAGAAGTGGCATTAATGGTGTCCCTGCTGGTCATCTTTCCTTGATGTAGTATAGGCTACTATCTCCACTGCAGTCACTTCTCTGGAACATTTAATATTGCAAAGAAGTAAACAGGATTTTTCTAGTTGAGATAGGTGCTAGGAATGTTGGGCAAGGTGCCATGGGTAGTTTGTCATCTGGGAAGACAGCCAGAGAATATGGGAGTGATGATTTTGGAGGATCTTTCACACTATAAGTTTCTTCCATGCTGTACAGAGTGACACTTGTTCAGCATCAGTGTGCAGCTTGTAGGTTTGTCAGATCGCATGGGCATGAGGTCCAAGCAGCTCTGGCTTTTCTTTATTATCACTGATGCCATCACTAGCATAAAATAGTCCCTTGTTTGCATTAAATCAGCAAGACTGTTATGTTCAAAAGAGGCTATGCTGTGGGCAGGAAAGAGAGATGTAGTCTTCTTTGATGAAAGGTCTCAAAATGGGTTAAATTATCCTATTGGTTAAGGAGAACTCTGATTCCCTGGGGAAAGTAAGTCTTGATAGAACACTCTTGATTAACTATTTCATCTAACTGTGGTTAGGTAGGACATGTCTCCTTTCATGCCTTAGTGATGTGGGGTTTGTCTGCTTTCCTGCAAAATAAGGCATGTAGCTGCATTTACTACAACATATCTTCTCAGTTGTAGTAATTGTTTGCATTCACTAGAAAGATCTTAATCTTTGTTTGAAAAATGGCTTTTTTTCTGGATGTACCAAATATAAGGGATTACCACTGATCCAGTGTAAAGCATGACATCAACCACTGTCTCTCTGCAGTTTAAAAATCTGTCAAAAGAATAAAGTTCATCTAACATTCTTCCAGTCAGGAAAAGACAATCAGTAGTTTCTGGAATCAGGAATCTCTCTTTCTCTGTTGAGATACATTTGGGTTTCTGTTCTAGAAAGCAGCCTATCCCTTTAAAAGCCAGTCATTTTTCTGGCTTTGTTTTCTTAAGAGGACTTAATGTCTTACACACTTAATGCTTCCACTTGATGGATGAGAACATGCATATCACACAGTGCTACATTAAACATGATTAAATATATTTCTAGACTGCACACTTCAAGTGCTGTAATGAAGTGAGTTGAAAATGAACTGGATCAATGTGTCACATTCTCAGCTTGGTGACTTTAATTTGGAAGCTTTTATTTTAAGCTTTAATCCTTTGTGATACTTAGCATCATGTGTTCTGTATTACTTTTCTGTTATGTTTTTTAATCCCTTTCAAGTTGATGGGAGTTCAGAAATTCAGTTTACATCCCTGCTCTTATTATTTTACTTTTTTTGTAGCCATCTGATTCTACTCACATCACAAGTGACGATGAAAGATTTCTTCATAATCTAATATCAGAAGAAAGGGATAAACAGAGTTTCACAGCAGTTGTCATTACAGGTGTACAACCAGATCACATGCAGTACTTGAAAAACAACTTTCATCTTTGGACAAGGCAGCTGGCGTAAGTTGGTGATTTAAAAGATTTGATTTAAAAGTGGGCTAATATCGAAGTCAGATAATTATGAACTGCTTCCTTTTTGGACTTTGACATTGGCCTTATTCCTTTTAAGTCTGTTGATACTACAGTTAGTCTCCTAACAGATTTTACAGAAACTAACACAACTGAATGGGGCACCCTCAACCAAAGATGGGACTTGATGATTGATACATATTTATCCACTCTAATTTTTAGTAGCCTATTCAGCCTAACAGTCTATTACTAATGTAATAAGTTTTTCATCTAATTGCTGATAACTTCATCAGTTGCTTTGTTCCACAGCTGTGCTCCTGACCTTGGTACCTAGCTTTGTATTTACAGTTTTAGGAGGTCTTTTAGTTGGTTGACTTTTTTAAACAACAATAAAAGAAAGGACTGCTGCTTCATCCCAGTTTAAGAGGGAGAAGGATATATGACACTGTCTGCTCTGTACTGTAAAAATGTCATCAGTGGGCCTGCAGAGCCTGGAGATACCTTTGAATGGTTTGGGCTTACCTGTTGAGATGCTGGATCCATCTGTGAATGTAAACTGAAATACAAAGTCGTAGACCAGTTTTGCTTGCAAACTGTGATTTTATTTTTGTGATACCTATAATCTTATAATAATAGATATACTTGAAAAAAGGATTAATATAAGTATTAAATAATATCTTACTATGGGAAATAACATTCAGTGTTGCACACAAAAACTTGTTGCTGAAACCATTTTTAACCTCATGAAAATATAGAGTACATCTACATGCAGAGAATAACTTAGGTTTGTCATTAGCTTCCATGTGCTCGTCAAGTGAACACTCATGTTTAAGTGTGTGTTAGTTCTTTCCAATCATCTCTTGAAGTGAAAGAGCTGCCTCTATTTGAGATGGAACCCAGGTGCAATTATTCAAATATATACCTTGTAGCTGTTACAGTAAAACCTATCATTTAGCCTTTGGGTGCTACACAGTTGTGTGTCACTGTTTCAGCTGTAATGGCCCTTTTCCCCTCGAGCACCTCCCCATTCCCTTCTGCCATGCCTTTTGCCACGCGTGCACGATACCAGTTTCATTCTGCTTTAATGCGCTGCAGCACAGCCCTCATTATTTTGGATGCTTTGAAGTGGGGATGAACCCCTAAAATAACCATGTCTTAGGGCCAGGAGACAGCCTTTTGAAGTCTGGAAGAAATGCAGACAAAGTACTAAGCAATTTGGACATACCATAAAGTCCTGAGCAATGAGACCATAAGCTTTTTTTCTGGGAACCAGGATTTCTCTTTGGAGGACATTTAGTACAGTGGATATCAAAAGCAAAGCAGTTATAAACTTGCAGGTGTATTTGGCTTATGTTATGCATTCGGTCCCCTTGACTATACAATCCCATTTTTCTCCAAACCATCCCCTGGAGGTTTAAGCATTCAGTAATTGAAGTTGGAAGACCTAACTAGCTTGCTGAAAAGTTGATGTAAATGGAGTTAAGTTCCTCAGTTTTCACAGATTGCATATCTCTATGAAATTATTTAATCTATCTGACTATGTGGATTTTTTGAAGTTTCTTAAATGAGGAAAAATGCCTATTACAAAGCAAGGTTTACAACAGAAGACTTATTTCTATTATGCAGATCACATCCATGACTCCTACCTATGTATTCAAATATTCAAATTTTTGTAAATAATGTAAAGACAGTGATTGATTGTTATGTGTTTCTATTAGATGACTGATATAAAACTGGTATCAGTGACAAAATGTGGAAAGATTTGTGGCTCTATTTCTTTCTGATTCCCAGAGTGTGGAACAATTTACAGTAGCTTTATTAGTTTACCCTTTGATGTAAAGGATCTGTAGCCATGTAACAATTTTTTTTTCACTTACGCATGTTTTTTCAAATTTGTTTCCAATTATTTTACCCAAAAATTGATCCTCATGTGATTGTGCATGACAGAGATGAGAGGAGTGAAGTCACTCCGTTTAGTAAGTCTTTTGTACCATATATGTTGTCAAGGAATTGATTTATAACAGTTCAACAAATAAACACTTAATAAAAATAAAAACTTATTTAGAAATTTTTAAGATTATAATGTGCAATTTTTAAATTTCGCTTGCTGGTTTGATTTTTTTTTCCCCTGAAATGTGTTTTAGACATATCTATCACTATTATATTCATGGACCAAAAGGAAATGAAACTAATGCTGTAACAAAAGAAGTAAGCCCTTTCAACAACATCGACATTCAGGTAAGAGATTTTATCCATGTCAGTCAAAAGTCCTCTTAGATGGCACCTTATTTCATCATGTGCCTGTTTCTCTGTAATCATGCATTTTAAAATACAGCATTCAAGATGTGTACGTAGTTTAATTTTTTGAATAATTCTATTTATCATTGCAGTGTAGGAACTAATTCCTTTGCTAACAGTCAATTGCCAAAGTGCTTAATACTGGCTTTTGCTCTAAGGAGAATCAACTTGATTTCCCTTTTTTCCAGATTTCAATGTTCGAAAAGGGAAAAGTACCAAAGATTGTCAATCTGAGGGAGATCAAAGATGACATGCAGACATTGTATATAAATACTGCAGCTGATAGTTTTGAATTTAAGGCACATGTTGAAGAAGAGGGTATAGTTGAAGGCATCATCCGATACCATCCCTTCCTTTACGATAAAGAAACATACCCTGATGATCCTTCTTTTCCATCAAGTAAGTGAAAGGTTTTGCTGCTTGTCAGTCCTATCATCAGCAGTCCTACTACTCTAAATATCTTAATGAAGTAAAAACTAGAACAATTTTAAGTTGAAGTGCAAATTATTATCTGATTTTGGTTGTGTCAGAACAGACAATTTTGCATTCTTTTGGATGAACAGATCCTATGAATAAAAGGGCTGTTGTGTGTAACTCATTCCTGTAAACCTGATCTTTGGCATAACACCATTTGATTTCGAATTAATAAACTCTTAATGGAATGTAGTACAATTGAAACTTCACTTTCCTGACTGCATCTTTGCCCCAACAAAGTAATAAAATATGAGCAGTTAGGTCCAAGAGATTCTAGTATTGAAATACTGCAAAGGATAAAACATGTAGTCTGAAGTCTTTAATTTTAAATTTGTTTTACTCAGTTGTGGTGAGTTTTCAAATGCTGGGAGTTTTAAATTACTTTGTGCTGGTGTTTTTCTTTTTTTTCCCCACCTTTTTTTGGACTCGCCTTTTTTTGACTCGCCTTTTTTTTCCCCACCTTTTTTTTCCCCCCACCTTTTTTCCCCCCCACCTTTTTTTTTTTTTCTATTCTTGACAAAACAAATCCTGAGTTAATTGGGACAAGATTTTATTATACTAGAAGAACATCAGTTGAAAGTAAGGAAAAATTAATGATCAAATTTGAAATTTTCAAATTTGGTAGATTTGGTAATATTGGTAATATTCTGAACTTCTGTTTAGAATTTTTCTTTGCCTTAGTTTTTCTGCGTGGTATTTTTAAAACAGGAAAAAACCCCTAATACTGTAAAAAATGAGCTTGATATAATGTGCATTGCTGCTGTGCTGAACTTAATAACAATAGTACTTCTTAATTAAGATTGCTATGGGTTTTGCTATTATATTATTTTTTAAGGAAATATATTCAAGGAGACTGTCTCTTTTTTTCTTTTTAAATCAAGGATTAAGTGATGATGATGATGATGACTGCTTTATAGTAGAAAAAGGTGCCAGAGGAAAAAGACCTATTTTTGAATGTTTTTGGAATGGAAGATTAATACCATACACAACTGTGGAAGAGTAAGTGGTAATCTGTTTGTACAGTCTCTTTCTATAATGTAAACCTCTCTATATAAAAAAGGATTTTAATTACTTTCTCCTTTTAAGTTTTGACTGGTGTGCTCCTCCAAAAAAGAGAGGATTGGCACCGATGGAGTGCTACAACAGAATTTCTGGTGCGTTGTTTACCAATGATAAGTTCCAGGTCAGCACAAACAAACTCACTTTCATGGATCTGGAGCTGAAGCTGAAGGATAAGAATACTCTGTTCACAAGAATCTTCAATGGACAGGTAATTTCTGCATTTTGTTAAGTGTTTCTTCTTGGTGAACTTCAATGCATGTAATACAGAAACCTTTGCTCATTTGTTATTTGTTCATGTCTCTCTGGTTTAGTGAGTAGTAAAGCTGAATCTTTAAATCTGAAAAATTAAGACTCAGTGTTTTTCCTTCAATTTCCTTAAACAATTACTTTATTTAGTTGTTATATGACAGTTTTTTTGGAAAGACCCTCTTCCTAGAGGAATATGGCTATTGGGGGAAGCTTTTGACTTGAAGTGTAGCTTTCCTAGAATTTTTAATGGTTTCAGGCTGAAGAATCCTTTTTTCTTTGTTTCTTTCTTTTCCTTTTCTCTTTGTTCTTTTTTTGTGTGTGTCTTTTTGGTATTTGGCTTTTTTTTTGTTTGAGTACAGTATCTCTGTACTCTTAGAATTGTTCAGGCTTCTGATGGGGTCAGATTCAAATTTTGTAATACATTAAAATGTACTTACTTCGTAATCACTTTATAGGAGCAGCGAATGAAAATTGACAGGGAATTTGCTCTGTGGCTCAAAGACTGTCATGAAAAATATGACAAACAGATAAAATTCACAGTCTTTAAAGGAGTAACTGTACGTCCTGATATACCATCCAAAAGAATGCAGAGCCCTTGGACAATGTATGCTGCAATAGAGTGGGATGGAAAAACATACAAAACTGGACAGCTGGTAAGTTAGTTGAACCCTATAAAAGGTAGATACTGTGCTTTTGATGCAGGAATAATGTATTAATTGGTGTCTTCTGCTTATAGGTGAAAACTGTTAAGACTCATCCAATACTCTATGGAAGTATTGAGAAATTTTACTTGTATGGAGACCACGATGGGGATATATTTGCCACTGGGGGAGAGGTTCAAATTGCTTTGGTAAGAACAAATCCAGAAAGGATTCCCACAGCTAGTCTGGATATTAAATATTTAAACATAATCCCTTGTCCGACCTGATTAAATTATGTTTAAATAACAGTCAAAAATTATGTAATTTTTGACAATCAGCAGTCTAGAAATACTCAACTTTAGCTTTAATATGAATATATTAAAATTATTATTCATGATGAACAGTCTGATTTATTAAGATTTGCGTATGAAATAAAGTATAACATTTAGCATCATTAGTATGTTGTGCATCCATTTGTGTAACCCTTTTGATTTTAGCAAATTTTAAAACAGTGTGTTGTGGTTTCACCAGGTAGTATTTATTAATATATTGCATTATGTCTGTTGACTTGTCTAGTCCCTTCATTGGGAGGTCTTTCTTGTCTGACATATTATAAAGTCTGCCATTTATAACTGCACTGAATTTTTATTTCAGGAACCACAGGCATTGTATGCTGAAATGAAAATTATTCCAATCTCAAAACTTGACAGAACAGTGTCTGACAAAGTTGTTAAAAAATACATCGAGGATGAAATGGCAAGGTAAGCACTAAGTAATAATTACATAATTGTGGCATTCCTAATTACAGTTTTTGTATTTAATCAGGAATCAAAGTTCCATTTTATTCCCAAACAGAAAAGCGGTCAGCTGTTTCAGTAGAAGCAGAAAATATAAACCAAGAAGAAACAGCTTGGGATTTGAATTTGGTTTTTCTTTCCCTACTGCTAAAGTAGCTTAATGTCTGTTTAACTAAAGAAAAATTGCCCTTTATTTTAACTTACTGAGAAAATGTTCACCCTTTTTTTTTTTTTTTTATTAGACTTCCTGACAAATTATCAGTAACATGGCCTGAAGGAGATGAGTTGTTACCAAATGAAACAAGATTTGCTGGTACACCAATAGGTATGGTCTTTTCTTCCAAATACTGAAACATTAAACGCCAATTTAAAAATACATCATGCACTCTTGTTAAAAAGACAAGTATACAGACATCTCTGATCACTTTTAATCCACAATGTATTTTAAAAGTCTGTAATTTTTCATTTTAAATTCAGGAGCATTAAGAATAGAAATTTTAAATAAAAAAGGAGAAGCAATGCAAAAACTTCCAGGTACAAGCCATGGAGGTTCAAAGAAACTTCTTGTTGAACTCAAGGTTATTCTGCATTGTGAGTATTTAATTATATTTAATTGCATCTTTATTATTTTTAAAGTGCGCAATGAATAATAAGATATTTCATTGTATAATATATATATCTAAAATACATATTAGAATTTGATAAATGGTTGTGATAGTTAGACAATACTCCATAATGTGCAAAAAGTTTCTCTTCTCTTTTGAAGAGTGGAATACTTGGCAGACTGTACTATGGTCTACCAGGAGAGCTGAGCTATGAAAAATCAGGTCAGTTACTGGGGAGTCTTATATAATAAGATTCGATTCAAAATTAGAGTTTGAATTAGGGTTAAGAGAATGATAAAGTCAAGTTGACAGCTCTTACTTTGTCTTATATATGCCATTTAGTGCATTTCAAGAACAGGGTCTTGAAACAGTTTTGCTTAGCTATAGAACAATTTGTATTTGTACTGCATTTCTTTTTATTCTGTGTAGTCTTATTACAGTTACATTCTATATTCTGTATTTTGGGAGGAAAAAAGTATTAATGCTTTTTGACGCTTCCAACAATAAATCTTACTTCTGTATTTATCTTAGGTTATAGAACCAGTCACTAAAACTGCCTCAGAGTTTGCGTGTTCTGTTTTTGTATGTGTCTTAATTCTGCAGAGGTTTATAAAGACATATAAAACAATTTGGAGCAAAGCAGGAATGTTCTTTTTGTCAGCTATATGTTCTGTCGACTGCACATATTTATCATTGCTCCTATTTAAGCAGTTTTGCTGCGGTCATTTGTCAGGTTGATCCATTGCCAGCATGGAGTGCAAAGTGTTTATACTTAAGAGGGAATATACAATCAAAGAGCTAATAAAATTAAGCTTTACAAACCTGCCACTTTCGGTGCAATGTGCCTGAGGCTAGCAAGTTTTAATTAAAATGGGATTCGACAGGGAACTCTTTTTTTCGCTCTGATCAATGTGTTTAGTTGTAAAGCTGAATTGATGTTTATTAGATGCAGAAGTGATAGTAATACTTAATAAGTGATACCAATGCTTGAAAAAGTTAAGAATTGTAGTGTTATTATTAAATTTAAATACATATAGTGAAATGTTTGTTTTGCAGCACCTACTGAGAATAAAGAAATAATTTCCCATATTAGTCAGCATGGAGGCAAGTGGCCATACTGGTTTAAAAAAATGGGTAAGTTTGTATATTCAATATCTTCTGTTTATTTATTTTTATTTATATTTTTTTTTCTTTCTAATTGTACTTTTATATCTGTCTAGAAAACCTTCAGAAACTTGGTAACTACTCCTTGAAACTGCAAGTAGTATTGAATGAAAGTAATGCAGACACTTACGCAGGAAGGCCTCTGCCATCTAAAGTATTTAAATTTACTATTGTAGGTAAGAATTCTAATATTTTTTCCTACTTTTAGTGTTTCTATTTAATCATAGTATGTCAAAATTTGTCATGTTCTAGTTGAGGTGGTTTTCATAACTGAAAAGTAGCATTTGTATAACAAATTTGAAGCATTTCCAGGAAAAAAATGTTTTCTTGTTGCAGGTTTTGATCTCACATGTAGTGTGTTGGATCTGCAGCAGGCAGTTTTACCTAAAAAATAAAGTTTTGATGGAATCTAAAGCTCCCTGATGTGAACTTTCCCAAATGTACTTAAAAAAATAAACTTAAACTTCATTAGAATCACCCATTTTCCTCATGCCGTTGACATAAATATTCTTTCATAGAACTAGTATTCATTAGGCAAACTTCCATGCATAAGCCACAGAAACTCATTAAAAAACAGGTTATACATTTAAAATAAGCATGTTGAGATTAAAGTATTTTTAAAATTAATTAATTAAGGAAGGATCCCATGTGAAACTAAATTATCATTTGGTTATAATAGATATGTCTCTCTGGATTTATGATCTTAAAACTCTTACTACAATCCTTACTAGAATACTCACTTCAGAAAGGATCTATGTGAAAGGAGAGGTGATGGGGTAGGCTGGGGGTGTTTAGACTTTCTGGAGCTTGATGATGGTGACAATGTTGAGTGCCTGTGACTGAGAGAGTGGGAAGGCCAACAAGGCAGAATACTGTGGTGGGAGTCTGTTACAGACCACCCAGTCAGGATGTAGAGGCGGATTAAATACATAAACAGCTGGGAGAAGTGTCACAATCACCAGCCCTTGTTCTTGTGGGGAGCTTTACCTTACCAGATGTCTGCTGGAAACATAACACAGCAGAGAGGAAATGGTCTAGGAGGTTCCTGGAGTGTATTGAAGAGAACTTGCTGACTCAGCTGGTGAGGGAGCCTCATCTCCTTTGTGACTTTCTCTTTGTGAACAGAGAAGGACTAGTGAGTGGTTGGAGGCTGACTTGAGCACTTCAATCACGAAATGAAAGTTTACTGTGTTTGCTGTTCTTGAAGTAAGCAGAAGGGTTAACAGAACTGCTGCCTTGGACTTCAGAGGGTAGAATTTGGCCTGTTTAGGTGAGTGGTTGAAAGAGTCCCTTGGGAAGTAGCTCTGAAGG
This sequence comes from Cichladusa arquata, assembly GCA_026413545.1. NCBI lineage: Eukaryota > Metazoa > Chordata > Aves > Passeriformes > Muscicapidae > Cichladusa > Cichladusa arquata. The sequence continues at coordinate 101,999,750 of JAOTQP010001286.1, read as the reverse complement.
GCAGAGAAATCCAGAAAGGCTGGAGGAAGAAGAGCAAAAAGGAAGCTCACAAGCTGGACTTCAGGAGAAGACTCTTGCCTCTTCAGCGATCTGGTAGAATTCAATGGAAAGAGGCCCTGAACAGACTGAAGGCCCAAGCAAGTTTGTTAATATTCACAGATCACCTCCAAGCTCAGTTCTGGTTCATCTCAATGAATAGGAAGTCAGACAAAAATTCCTAGAGGCCTACATGGATGAACAAGGAGCTACTGGCAAAACTCAACACAAGGAAGCGTACAGAAGGTGGAAATGGGAACAGGGAACCAGGGAGGAATACAGAAACACTATCCAAGCATGCAGGGATGGGGTTTAGGAAAACCAAAGTCCAGTTGGAATTGAAAATGGAATCACTAGCAAGTGATATCACAGTTAACAAGATAGGCTTCTTTACATACACAGGATATGGAAAAGGCTGAGATACTGAAATAGTCTGCCTTAGTATTTGCTAGTAAGACAGACCTCAGGAATCCTAGGCCCCAGAGACTGGTGGAAGGTCTGGGGCAAGGAACATACACCCTTGGTGGGAGATGATCAGGCCAAGGAACACCTAAGCAAAATGATGATATCTAAGTCCATGGGCCATGATGGGATTTACTCATGAGCCAGAGATCCTGGCTGATATCCTTGTGAGGCCACTCACACTAATTGAATAATCATGGCAATTGAGAGAGCTGCCTGATGTTTTGAGGAAAGCATCACTCCCATCTCCAGAAAGCAGAGCTGCAGGCCGGTCAAATTCATCTCAATTTGTGGGAAGGTGGTGGAGCAACTAATCCTAAAAACCATTTCCAGGTATGTGAAGGGCAAGAAGATCATCAGGAGTAGTTAGCATGGATTCACCTTCTATGATGAAAGGACCAGCTTCGTAGATGGTATCTACCTAGACTTCAGCAGGGTTCTGATCAGTAAGATCCCATAAGATCCTCACAGAGAAGCTCATGAAGTTTAGACTGGATGAACAGACTGAGGTGAATTAATGAACAGCTGAGCCCAGAGAGTGGTGCTCTGTGGCTCTGAGTCTTGTTGGAGGGCAGCAAGTAGGGGTTACTCCAGGGGTCAATACAGGGTTTGGTCCTGGTCAATGAGCTGGGTAACAAGATGGAATGTACCTTCAGCATGCTTTCCTGATAGCACAAAACTGGGAAAAGCGGCTGATACACCTGAGAGTTTGCCACCATCCAAAGGGACCTCAAGCGGCTGCAGAAACTGGCTGTCAGGAACCTTATGGAATTCAGCATGAAGGGCAAAGTCGTGCACCTGCAGAACAACCCCCCACCTGCCACCCAAGTATCTGGAAAGCAGCTTTGCAGGAACGTCCTGGTGGGCAGCAGGTGAACACAAACCAACAATATGCCCTCACAACAAGCAACAAGCAGCAACAACCTCTTGGGCTGTATTAGAAACAGGTTGAGGGAGGTGATCCTTTCTCTCCACTTAGAATTGATGCAGCTAACTGGAGTACTGTGCCCAGAACTGGACACATTACATTGCAACAGAGAGGTGGATGTACTGGAGAGAGTCTAGCACAGGCCTGTGAAAATGATGAAGGGACTGGAGGGTGCTGAGGCAGTGAAACAATTTGCCCAGAGAAGTTGTGGTGGCCCCATCCCTGGAAGTGTTCAAGGCCAGGTAGGATGGAGCTCTGAGCAACCTTGTCTAGTGGAAGGTATCCCTGCCCACAGCAGGGGAGGTTGCAACTGGATGATGTTTAAGGTCCTTTCTGACTCAAACCATTCTGTGATGCCATGATCTTTTACTTGAAGAAAGTCTGGGGTCACAGTGACTGCTCTGCCTAGAGGAGACTCACAGGGATCTTACCAATGTCTATAAACAACTGAAGGGAGTATAAAGAAGGTTGACCCAGGCTCTTTCCAGTGGGACAGGACCAGAGCCAATGGGCACACACTGAAACACAGGAGGTTCTCTCTAAACATCAGGAAACAGGTTTTTTTCACTATAAAGGTGATACAGTGCTGGCACAAGTTGCCCAAGAGGTTGTGGAGTTTCCTTTCTTGGGGATATCAAAAGTTCTCCAAACATATTCCTGGGCAACTGACTCTAGGTGCTCCCACTTGAGCCAGGGGCATTGGATAGGATGCCCTCCAGAAAACCCTTCTGACCTCAACCATTCTGTGAACTTTATCTACAAGGAGGGTGGGAAGAGGGAAAGTAAAAAAAATGCTCATTTCTTTGCATTTAATATTAAAATGGATATTTTGTCACAATTTTGGGAGGTACAGCTAACATCTGTTTTCAGAAGACCAAGGGAAAAAAAAAAAATCAATGTTTTCTGTAGCCTCCTATTTCTTCCAGAAATAAGAGACTTTGAATGCAAATTCTTGAGGCAGAGAAGAGCTCTTTGTATGTAGTATATTCTTCTAAAAGCATCTGCTTGTTGGCAGAGTAGAAAGAGGTATTATTTTATGATAATAAAGGAAAAAAATGTTTGGCACTACTTGAAAAGAGTAGTTATTTAAACATATGTCTGAAAACATGCCATTGAAGGCTGAAGACGTTTCTGTGGACTTGTAAGAAAGGAAAAAAAAAGTCTTATTCTCTGAACAAAAATGAACCTTGCCTCCTCTTTTATCTCTTTATCAAAGTGAAAAGAGAATCTTACTACTTTTCAATACTGGCTTCCCCCAGTATGGCAACACTCAATTAAAGATTCTTTCAGCTATAACAGTTGAAATTAACAAATCTCATTGGAAAGGAATAAAAATTTGAAAAATCTATTTAGCTAATAGTATGATACTTTTATCACAAGGGATTTCAAAATCAACTTTAGCTATCTATGCTGCTTTTTTATTTAATCAGGAGATAATTCAACATTTTTAACATTGTCAACTTTTAAAGGTAAATATTTCAATTCTTTATTTTTGCAATTGTGTGTTGTATTTTCTCAGAGTCAACCATAAAGCTTCACGCTTGTTATTCCAAAATATTAGCATTTGTGTTAACAAACATTACCATTTATGATGTAGATTCCAAAAATCCAGAAAAGAACAGTCTAAACTGAAAAAGCATTTTTGGCTGAGAAACAAATTATTCTATTTCTCTAACAGCAGGTTGTCACTGGGTGTTTATAGTTGTTCTTGATTAGCTAAAAAATTACCAAAAATGCTGGTTAAAACTGAGATTCCTAGGTCAATCTACAAGGTTTGTGGTTTTATTTCAGACATGTTCTTTTAGTAGTTACTCACTTTAATATTGCAGATGTTTTTCTACTGTTATTTTCTGAAATCAGTTTTACCATTTTATCCATTTACAGTTTTATCATTCAATTGTAATGATAAATAAAGTTGTGGACACTGTAAGGTTGAGGTCTTTCTCTTGTTACAAACAGTAACTAATTTTGGCCAATACAATGTATCTCTAACCTCTTGTGCAAAGGAAGCTCTCTGATTATAGATACCCTTAGATTTTGAAAATATTTTTTAATTTGAGTTCAAAATTGTTTGGTAGGATATTAATTTACCATTTAGCTTAGCGTACCTTGCTTGTTTTTTTCAAAGGCCACTTGGTCAAGACATTTTGTTAACACAAAAACGTGATTCTTGATTTCCATGCTCCACTTGATACACACTCCGCTTTTTACTACTGTTTGGTCTTGTTTGCCAGTGCCTAATTGGAGGCAGTCTGATGGGACCAGGTTTCACAGAAGAGTTACACTCACATTTCTTTTTCTAGTACTTGTCATTATGTATCTTTATCTCTCAAATTTAGGGCAATTGTAGAACAAAAATGTTCTGTTGCATGAATTATTTATTTTACCAGAATTAAAGCAATTAAATATTTAGGAAAAGCTGTCCACACAGAACTTGTTCACTTTCAGGTACTGTATTGATGTCTTGAATACTTTGGAAATTTTGACTCTCCTGTTATGTTTCTTATACTGTAGTCTCCTGTTGCTATATTATAGCCATTGTTTTTATTTTAGTGTAAGTTAAAAAAAGAACATAAATCAAAAAACATAACTTTGGTTATAACAGTATTCTGAATGGCCTGTTTATTTTGCATATGAAAACCACTTGATTTAATTGCAGCCTTAATCGAGAAAAAGACAAGGAGCACACATAATTATTTCTAAAAATGTATTATTCTTTTCTCTTAGAGGGAAAACCATACAAATTTTTGGTGGGTCTCTTGGAGCTTCCTTTTCGAATTGGAGTACCTTTTAGTATTCCTTTGGAATTGCAGGATGAATTTGGTCATGCAACACACTTGACAAATCGCATTAGACCAATTCTGGAAGCTAGGTAATTCATCTTTTTTTTTGTCCTTTCTTCACGTGACAGTAGGGTTTATCTGAATGATATACTGGGAATTTCTCACATAAATTAACTGATACTTTTGTTTTCATAAGAATATCTGAAAGTATCTTGTATATTAAAACACTGCATTTGTTTTTGAATTAATTCTCTTGTGTTTTCTATATATTTTTCTAGTGGATTAACATTGAAGCATGAAGACATACCTGTGGCAGCAAAGTGTGTCATTAAGGGTATCATTGCTAGAGGCTCTGTAAATAGTTGCCAGGGCAAGGTAGGCTGATAAATTTAAACTTGAAGTAACATATTTAAAAAAAAAATACAGAGAAAATAATTTTTGTGTAAAATGAAGTGTCACATAGTGTTAGTTTAAGTTTGGTTTACACTAATGACTACAGATATTTCTTGGGATATTTTCAAATTATCTTTTAGAGCTCTATGTGGAGCAATTTGCATTTCCCATAGCTACAGTCTTTTCAGCTGATGGGACTGGAGCTGGAAGGGCTGAGCAACACATGGGTGTGTGGTAGAGTGTACCCAGCACACCAAATCAGCTTAGTTTGAGCTGGTGCTGAGATTGGTTTAAGCCAAATCATCCGGGTGACTTCTGCACTGAAAGATGATAGGGAGCTAAAGAAGATGAAATCTTTCATTCTTAGTTGAGATGATAAGTAGTAATAGCTAATATGCAGGGTGTCTGCTTGAGCTTCCTTAAATGTTTCCACTATTCTGGTTGCACTTCCACAGTGACTAGGTTATCCAAATCCAGCCTGTTACTGATGGATTCTCAGCAGCCTGTCAAGCTTCTACTTTATTGTCAAACCCAAAACATACATTGCATGCTAAAAAAGATTTTTTTAAAAAATGAAACAGGTCTTAATGCTTTTGATAAATACAAATTTAAAGATTTTTTTAAATAATTTTCAAATTATTTATAAGGCATATTTGCACAGTGTTTTAGCCAGGTCCCTGTCCTTTAATTTTGTCTCATAGGCTAGCATAGTGAAGACAAAGCTAGGAGCTGAGGTACTCCATTACACTGTTGCTATTGTTGCTTAGAAAATAGCAAATAATGTTGCTGGTGGAAAGATGTGTGAAGAGGAGAAAGAACATATTCCTGCTTATTGAAAATTAAAGGGTGTTCAGTATAGCAGATTTTGTAGGCAAAGTTCAGAATTTAAGGTGAAGGGCAAGAACAATGACATAAGATGGAGTAGATTATGAGAAATAAAGTGTATAGGAGCAAATGTGCCAGACTTTAGCAAGAGATAAATTTGGGGAGGGGCAAGATCAAGAATAATTTAAGGAACTTGCAGTAAAAAAATAATACTGTATGATAATAATTTTAAAAGGGTGTTACTTTTTTATTACTATTTTTATTACTATTTTTATTACTATTTTTATTACTATTTTTATTACTATTTTTCATTCTTTGATTTTTAATGTGAAAATTTGTTTTAGTGATGCAATTTACAGCAGTTATTTTTCTTACATCCTTAATCAAAGATGAGATGGATGGTGGTAGTGGTGCCTTCCTAAGGAATAACAAACACAGAACTTGTGAGCCCTTTCTTTAAAACTACTTTTTTTTTTTTAAACTGCTCTATTTTTCACTATTAAAACAGCCTCTGAGCAGGACACCAAAAGTTATGATAGCTGCTTTTTGTAGTTTCAGAATCATGTCATTTAACATACAAATCCTGAATTGAACGTCTCTGGTTATAACATGGAAAAGACAGATTTCAGTAGGGGGGGGCAAATTTCTTTATTTCTTGTAGCACTGCAAGACAATTTCTAGGGACTTTTGAAATTGACATAGTTACGAATTGACATGATTATGTGAGACTATTATATGGTTTTGTTTAAGGTTAATAATTAAAATATTCTTTTCATTAGAACTTTAATCTGAAGATTACACTTCCTGGTTTGAAAGATGATACACAAGTCATTAAAATAAGATTGCAGCCTGGTAAGTATCCTTAAAATACTTAGTGAAATTCTGTTAAATTTTATTCTGACACTATTAACAAAAGCTTCTCCCAAGAAGGTAAAATATTTAGTGAGGCATGAAAAAGGATCCAGGTGATGACTAGAATGGAAATAAAGCCAAGAGTATGTCATTCTTGGCAGGAGTATCATTGTACTCACAGACCAATCTTACCTACTGTTCTAGGAGCTGGAATTTTTGTCTGCTTATTTGAGACACATTTTTCTCTTTTAATTGCTTTCAATATTTTTCTAATCTAGCATCACTGAACAAATGAATTTCTTATCTTCTTGTTTTTCTTTAACATTAAGACTTTTAACGTGTTCTTATCTGCATTGACCTGTTCTCTCTCCATAAAACATCTTGTAAATGAATAAAGTGCTCATTCAGTTACTTACCCCAGGAAAGGGGGATGCTTTGGCAATTGAACTGTGTCTGAAATTTTAATGTTACATGTTGAATTTATCATAATGCAAGACAGACATAGAGGTCTGTAAGGACTGCCCTTACTAGAATTTTATGTTTTGTGGAGGTCTTGATTCTGAAGATTCCTTTACATGAGATCTGCTATCCCTTGTTTTCTGGGTTTGGGATATAAGGTATAGCACGAAAGCTAAGTTTTGGCCTCCCAGATTACCAAACTTCAATCTTGCCCATCTTATTTTGCAGAGATATTGTCTACTACTTTGTAAGACCAACAATGCACAGTTTAGTCCATTATCTTTTGAGGAGTTAAGGTTCTATGTAGAAAACAGTGAAATGATTGGACTTGAGACAGACTGTGTTGTGCATTTACCTTGGACTGAAGGCAGCTTCATCCTTCGTTTTGCTCTTGGCATTGTAGAGATGCTTCACTACCTCTTTCTTCTCACTTGAGTATATCCTTGGCGTCATAAGTTGTTTCTTGAGGAGGGAAAAATAAAGCTATTTCAGTCTCATTCTTCAACCAGTGAGTTTGAAATAGAAGTTTTAATAAATCATGCATAAAGGATGCTTCTGAAAAATTGCGATCTTTGTTCCTTCAGAGACTGTGTTTTAAGAGTAATCTATTAGTTCCTTCTCTTTTTAAAAACTGATAAAATAATTATGTGTTCTAGAAGATAGGCTTATTTTAATAGTTTCACTTTATTATCTAAGTAATGACAACAAAATTTTCTTTCGCATTTCTTTGCGTGCTGATTGTAGCTGTGATAGCTTTGGCAATTAATTGGATATCTCAACATTAATATTTTTGGGTTTATCATGTCAGAAGAAAGCTCCAAGTTTCTTTTTTGATGAATGGGTATCCATATAGTATGTAAATAGAGCTATATCATGTGTTTACACCTTACATGTTCTGAATTTCGTCTTGTTTGTCTAACTGTTCTCTACTAAAATAATTCAAAGATGGTATGTATTGAAGGACAGAAAGTGTCTAGAACTTTTCAGTACAAGCCAGTGTGTATACATGAATTGTTTGAAATGGTTTGTTACCACATATATCTTGGTAGCTTGGCTTTAAAAACTCTTTGAGATACCAAAAACTGAAATTCAGTGTCTCACAAGTTATCTAAAGTGTAACTATTGTTCTGCAATTGTGCATTTTTTACAGGCCCTCCTCGTCAATTGAAAGTAAAACCAGATTCAGAAATTCTAAAGATTGAAAATGGTACAGCTTTTCCCTTTCAGGTTGAAGTACTGGATGAATCAGGAAATATAACAGCACAGCCAGAGTTGATTGTTCATTGTAAGGTAAACTGCATTTCATAGTGTGGCATAAGGATTTTGATTCTTACTTTTTAAAGGGCTGGAAAAAGAATCTGTTTTGGAATCTGTGTAGAATTTAATATCTTTAGCAATGTTTTTGAAGTTTCTACAGCTTGCTAGCCTTAACTGTGACTCTCTTACCTCTTATGAGCCGTTCAGTAAGTTTTAGAGTCTGTGGAACCTGGCCTTAGAAATGGAAGAGAAAATTGTGTGAGGGATATATAGGTTCAATTTTAAGGTATTTTAGGCCGTTTTTATATACAGTGCTAAAATTTATTCAAAAAAATAACTTCAGGAAGCTTACTTTTGGTATTTTTTAAGTTGAAACTTCAAGTCTAGTGCCTAAAAATAATCTTAGATAAGACTATTATCATAAGCACTGATACAAGCTCAGAATGGAATGTATATCTTGACTTTAGGAAGTAAAAAACTTCCCCTTTTGGCCCTCTTTTTTTGACTCAAGAAATTCTAGTGAAATCAACAAGGGTATATGAAAGTGTTTTCCTACTGCAATATAGTTTGCATTCCATTTGCACTTTACATGTGTAAATGCTCTTCCTGTAGACTGGGTCTGCAGTAATATGATGATGTGTCGAATGTGATGTTTAAATTCCTTTAATGTATCATGTTTGGTAAATTAATGGAATGGAAGTTTACTTCACAAGTTAATTGAATTTATTGCGTAATGGCAAAAGAGTCTGTGTGTTATTAAAGCAAGTGAATAGATAGAATATTTTATTTCTATAACTTACCTCTTTCTCCCACACATCTCTTATCACCTGCAGAAAAATACAGGTGTTGATCTTACAGTTGTTGGAAATAGATTAATTTTTCTGTGTATAATTATATATATATTTGGACTTGTGCAAATAATCATTTCTGAAATAATCATGGTAGTTCCCTAAGAGAAACTTGATGTTTAATCTTGCATTTTAAATAGTTTTTAGGTGCTTCAGACCTTCCTGTGTATTCTGTGGACTGCAGTAATGGAGGAACAAACATTTTAACTGGTCCAGTTATACATGTACAGAATATCAAGAAAGACCAGATACTGAAAGCAAGGTTTGAAGTACTTGTAAGTATTGGTTGGAATGTTAGGATTAACAAAAGATTGAAAAGTTTGTTGTACTGTCCTCCCACCTCATAATCAGGTGGTTATGTTTTTTATCACCAGAAAATCATAAAATGGCAAAGAGGTTTTTCCATTTTTTTCCTTTACTTCTTACTCTATTTGTTAAATCCCTGAGGTGTTTCAGAAATATGCATGTTTTCTGGGATTTTTCTTCCCCTTTTTAATTCCTGGATTATTTTGACAAATTGCCTTCATTGCATAAACATTTAATGTAAGAATAGGTATGGCAATAAATAGTTGTTTTGTAGCATTTCAGTTTCAAAGCTCACAAAGTATGAATTTTTTTAAATGCTATTGAATATTCCAGTCTTTTGGTGGTCAGGAGAGTCACAAATAAGACCCGTGTGTGTTTTACCCTGGAAAAATGTATGAATAAATACTAATATGGCAAGATGAATTATATGAAAGGATTTTTTAGGATTATGCTTAAAAAAGGATTTTGTAAATTTTATAACCTACTATTTCTGGATTAGAAAAAATCTATACAGTTAGCATCAATTCTAGTATCTGTTAAAAGTTGTAATTTTATTGGCATATTCTTTTGTTTTACTTTTGACAAGTCAAGCTGATTTCATATTTGGACACGTGGTCATAGCTGGTAGTCCTGAGTAGAGCCATAGGCTATTATGGCATTGTGTATGCATAGCTAAATTTAATATCCTAATTATATGTTGTCTTTTTTTTTTTTCCACCCATGAATAGAATTGCAAAGATGTGCCACCAGTGGAAAAGATTATAAAACTTCTTCCTAGCAGTCATGTTGCAAGATTACAGGTCTTAAGTATGAATGGACAAAAAGCTCTTCAGATTAAACATCAAGACGAAATCAGTTGTGTTGCTGGCCAAGTCATGAACAAACTTATATTTCAGATGTATGATGAAGCAGAAAGGGAAATACCCATAACTGCAGCTGCTGCAGAAAAAATCAAGGCAAGTACTTTTGAGTAAACAGCAGTGTAATATGGGGGAGAGACACAAAGCTGATACCCTTAAAATCCATAAATGCCAGACTACGAAGTAATATTCCTCAAAACCGTGTTAATAAACATGGAAACTTAAGTCTCCTCTCAATTATATTTTTTAAATATTTTTATTAATGAAATGTTAAGTAACGCTTCAGGGTAATATTGCGAAAACAAGTTAGTATTTCTAGTTCTTTTCCTAAACACATAAAATAATTATGACATAGTTATGATTTCTCAGATCCAGGGTCTTCCCAGCGTTTAGGAACTTTGAATAGGCATGTTCCCAATGAAGGCTTGCTTGCCTATCTTATCCATCTATCAGTGTACTTACCTGGAGCCTAAGGCAAACATAGAGATTCACCAATATCACGCTTGTATCTTTCCTAACTCAAGTTCAGTGAGGGAAACCTAATGTATGTTTTGATCTGCTTGGGTGTTTTCGGTTTTTTTCAAGTAATTGACTGTATTTCAGCAGGATAGCACTGATTACTTCTGGGAAATGTCCAGACTTTCCATTGAAAACTGCTGTTCTCTGTATGTTACATCAGCATATTTAGAATGGCTACAAGGTGTATTATGTAGCTAGTCATTTATAATTTAGCTTCTGATTAATTTATAAAATTTTAATTTTAGGTTAACTGGACACCTCAAATTGACAGAGAGCTGTTGATGCAGGGATTATTACCTGATGTAAAAGTACCAACTTCAGTAAAGGATGTACGTTACTGTCTAATTACTTACCTTGATGAGCATGTGTCTTTGGAGAGTGCATTCACAGTCAGGTTTGTTCCTTTAATGTATTTCTGTATTAATCATGTTATTGGCATAGCATTGTAGATCTCATTACTTTGGGGTAAAACAAAAGTCTTTCTACAGAAGCTGAAATAATGAAAGCGGTTGGCAAATTAACAGGAGAATGTAAGCTTGGGAAGTGGGAAGGGTTTGTGTAAATTTATTACATGTGAGAACATTACCTTGTGATTACTGGCTTGCATCCAGTCCTGTAATCACTTATGTAAGTATACATACAGTGAGTGAAGAAGATTATTGATGTTTTTGTGAACTTGCAGTAAACATTAGCTCACAGAATAACTAGTTTTACTGAAGAGTTAGATGACTGATGACTGAGGAGAAAGAAATATCACTGCAAAGTTAGTTCTCATTTAGTTTCTCAGTCAAAACTGTCAGGCTGTAAACTGAACTTAAATATTACCTGTTTATCACTCTTAGTGAGTTTAAGACTTGTATCTTACAAAGTTTATTAAGGGGAATCTGATTCTAAATTACTTTTGTGTATTTCATGTGATTTTAATAGGTTAAAATCAACTAATTAATTCACAGCTCTCTGATGCCAGGGTAAATTTGCAGCAATTAGTAATTTCACAGATCTGTAGTAGGAAAATAAAATACACTGCATGACCAAGCATTAAGATTCTTCAAGATATTTATCATGCCTATTATTATGTTGTATTTACCTTGATGAGAGAATTAAGTCAATTTTCATGTGCTCAGACCAGTTCCTGATGAACCCAAACACATTAAATGTAAACTAAAAGGCTCAAACATACTGCAGATGGGTGAAGAACTGCAGAGTGAAATCGGTGAGTGTTTGCAAATTCTTCATTTTCTTCTAAGATACATTTCTTTTTCTTGACAGTTTAAGACTGTTATATATACAGCTGTCATCAAGAGTAAATTACCTTTAACTATTGTAATCTAAAGAACGGGTATACATTCTCATTCACAGAAAGATGATCAGACTTCTGAATTGCCATTTTACAGTTCTGGAGTTACTTGCTGACAGAATTTGCCTCTTGCTTTGTACATCAGGACCTTGCTCACGCTTAGTTCAAATTGTTCATAAATTTTTGTTTAGTTCATGTATTCTGAAATCTGAAAGGCCATAACAGCATTCAGACTATTGCCAAGACATGGAGGTCAAAGTGGCACATTCTAAGGTTAACTTCAACCTTAGAGGAAGGCATGTTAAGGATCACTCTTCTCATTCTCCTTTGGTTTCTATATGCAGTTGCCGCATGATATAGGGAGAAATTAAAAATTCTTATATGATTTTGGGACATTAAAAGCTTTTGTGTGAATGAAGAAAGCACATAGAACAAACTAAAAAGTTGAAAAAGAGCTTTCAATTTTAAGAGTTTTTTTAAACTTTTTGGTAAGAAGTAATCTTTTTATTCAAAAAAGTGGGAAGCACAGATACGGGATATAACTATATAGATGCATTTGGTTTATACCCACAAGACTGAGGGTTCTTATCATTGTATATAAAAACCTGAAGAGAGTGTAAAGAAGTTGGAGCAGGGCTTTTCATAGGTGTGTTCAGAAACAGTAAATAGAGGCAGTGGGCACCACGTGAAGCACAAGATGTGTGCCCTGAACATCAGGAAACACTTTCGCTGTGAGGATGCCTGAGCACTGGCACAGATTGCCCAGAGTTTGTGGAGTCTCCCTCCTTGGAGATACTCTGAAGCTGCCTGTCTGCAACTGGCTCAAGGTCGCCCTGCTTGAGCAGGGGATTTGAACCAGGTGACATCCAGAATACCTTTTAACCTCAGCCAGTCTGTGATTCAGTGATAGTTATTCAGATTTTCTCTATATTGTGTCTGTGTTGTGTATGTTTATATTCCATATGTTGTATAATGTTTCATTAGAACAGCTGCTGAGGTAGTCATCCTAATAATCGTTTTAATCATCATCTTTTTTAACAGATGTAATGATTACAGATCAGTTTGGAAATCAGGTTCAGACAATGACATCTGCATGTGTAAATTCCCTAGGAGTTTCTGGTCCTGGACTTGATAAATCAAATCTGAAAATAACTTGGCAGGTATTTATAAGATGTCATGTAGTTTATTTCTTTCTGGCATTTGTGTGGTAATTGTCTTAATTCTTAATTAATACACAGAATTGAACCAAAATTGTGGAAAGATAGTAAAATTACACAGAAGTTAGTTGCTTAAAGCATTAAAATGGTATGATTCTAAGTGGTATGATTCTAAGGAACACAGCTGCATCTGTTGAAAACCTTATCACTGCTGCAACTATACAATGTGGAGGCCAGTTCACTTTGTGCTTGAGTAAGGTTTGCTTTGTTTCTAGTTCATTGTTTATATGTTTTCTTCTATCTTACTTTTAGTCTTCTGTGGTTGGTACAGTTGATTTTAAGATATTTCAAAGAACTTTGTAGAACGGACTAGTATCTATGCCTTTTAAAATATGCTGGACATAATCTAAAAAACAGGTTTCTGAGAAATTCTTGAGTTTTAAATGAGTCACTTCTTACTCATGAGGTTCATTTAAATTTAACAGAAGGAATAGAACTTGTAGTTTAATTTTTAGTCCACTGGTCTCACAGTAAAAACACCAAATAGTATTTATAGCATAACTGATAAATGCTGTATTGAAAAAATACCAATAAATTGTACTTTGCTTTATTTGTTCTTGATAAAATCTTCTCTTTGTTTCTCAACAGGAAGGTACTCAAACAATCAAAGTAAAAGGTATTCGATATAAACCCTGTTTACTCGGAAACAAAGAATTGTGCTTCGCTTGGCGTGAATTTTCTGACTTCATCAGAGTGAATTTAGTAGCAGGATCCCCAGCTAAATTGCAGTTTGTGGATTGGCCAGAGTTAGAAAAGGTAATTTGAACAATTTTAGTTTGAAAAAAAGGCAACATGGTCTTTAGTGAGATATTTTTATTCTGTTTTTTGTACAATACCTAGCTACATTAGACTTTTAAAGGTGAACTTATTTTGGAGTAATCTAACTCATATGTGTATGTTTGCAACCTTAAATATTGTTAAATTTATGCTGCCCCATTTGACTTTCTACAGATAGTGTAACTTTTCTTTGGTGCAGTAATTTTTCTGTGGGCTGGATTCTGACACCCATCTTTCACTGCTGTTTTCCAAAGATACAATCCTTAGTGGTACTAATGGGTGGCAGCTCATCTCTCCATCTCTTGCTGAAATTTTTTGATGTTCAGGATGTAGGATGGCAGTCCCAAATTTACTTCAGTTTACAAATGTTTACTGTCAGAAAATAAACACTTAAAGGAAATGGCTAGAGATTTTTGGTACATCTGTTTGCCTAGGGATTTTAAAATCAGTTTTCAATGTTTACTCTGGCTATTCAAATAATAGTGCTTAGCTTGCTGCAGAAACCAGCATACAAAATTGAAAGCAGAAAAAAGAAAATTGTATCTCTGAATAGAGTACAGGAATCAAGATTAGTGTTTTGGGAAAATGGAGAAGGAAAATGAAACAAAAAGGAGTCGCATTACTATTTTTGTTCTCTAGGCAGCAGTTTAAGTATATCAGAAAATAAAAGTTTTAGGCCGTAGCTCTTTCTACAACAAAGACATGGATAAGGCCTTCAGAATCATGTCCTTCCTTTTAGTCACATCAACATGAGTAACCCATGCCATGTAATTCAAGTAGTGCATTTTATTCTATCAAGAGAATATCAATAAATTCTAGAAATACATTCCTGCATACCATTCAATCATGGTCTAGCTGTTCTGGGAGACAGATAGTGTGGAAAAGGTGGGCACTGTTGTTCTGGGGATTCCTGAGCTGCTGTGAATGTCCAAGATATGTAGAATTGAATAGTATCATGCATTTGTATCTCTTCCAGCCTGTTGCAGTGATTAATGGTAGAGAATTGCATAGGCCCCTTATTGTTCAGTTGTGTGATCAGTGGGGAAATCCAACTCCTGAACCTAATGTCAAAATCAGCCTTATAAAGAGTAACAACTTAAAGGTAAGCATTTGCCTTACTTCATGAACTTTGTTTAACACAAATTTTGTTGTCATGTCTGCAGTATCTTAATTTTCAGGACATTTTTGGAAACATTAATAAAATACTGTAAGAGCACAAAAGAATAATTAAATCTATAAGAATAGTGGCAACAAACAGGTCCCAGGACAACAACCACAAATATAACAAAATTGCTATAGGACAGTGTCTGAGTATAATTTGAATACATTCCAAATCTTCTACGGAACTTTTTTCCAAATTTTGCATGCACATCACACCAGCACATCCCCCATGTTATCAGAGGTAATTTACTGAATGATGATGATACAGTCTCAACTAGCAACCAAATAATTTTTATCTGGTGGTTCTTCAATTTTGATTCCTGAATGTATGACTTACTGGTCTGTATGTAAAGCTGGTCAGCAGGTTTGGGCCCTACTTGATTATCCTGTGAAAAGCATTGGCAGGATAAATGAAATCAAAACAGTAAGGATGCAAATCTAGCCCAAATTTAAGTGGTTACTGTCTGCTCCATAAGTGATATATGACTATCAGATGGTTTTCACATCGGTCTGTACAAAGGAAGGACTTTGACCAAATACTCCATTCATTAAATTTTTTATTCCTGTTTTTGAACAAAAAAAAGCAAAGTCAAGCTGTCAAACATACCTACCTGTCAGTACAAAGAATGTTACATTGAATGTATATATATTATCAGCACAGGATATATTCATCCACCTCTGGGCATAACATTTTTTCATTCAGGCAGGTCCTGTTCCCTTTTTGTTCCTGCTTGCAGTGCATTTGTGCTCCTGAGTTTTCTCAGAGTACACAACAGCCAAGAACCTTCTTTTACTCACTCCTCCAGAGCTGTGCCACAACCTTAGCTTTTGCCCAATTTAACTATGCTATTATTACTTTTTTATTTGGATATTTTGAAACAGATTTCTCGATATCTTGAACATTTTTCTTCTGTCTTTTTTTACTCTCTTTTCATAGAAGCCTGCCTCACAGTTTGAGTATTTTTTTCTTGGCCCCAAGTACTGCCTTTATGGTGTCGGCTGAAACTCACTGTGGGCTCTTATGTTCTTGAGAGAAGACACAACCTTGGCAGTAGCACTGTGTGGTTGTGCTCCATGGTCAAAGAGATGTTGTGGTGACATGCTTTGTCTCTTCAGATTTTATGCCTTCTTCCAGGGAGCACCAGCAGCATGTCTTAGTCTTTATGTTCTTTATCTTAGTGGGATGTGTCCAGGAGAAAATGTTCTGAAAGCCAAGGTGGATCATTGTTATAAAGATTTTATTACAGCATGCTCTGCCTTGGCATTTTCAGTAGGTTGTATGCACAGTCTCTCAAAAGAAATGAGAAGACTTTGGGAACTGAAATTGTCAAATAAGATGTTCTCTATATTTCACATTCCACCCTCCAAGTCTCCAAAGCCTGATACCATGCAGTTGCAGCATACATTTCCTGTACTCCTTTATCTTACAGATCCAAAACTAAATAGTTTGTAGAAGGTTCTGGATCTGACACTCAGATTAACATCTGTTATGGATATGATAGTATCAGTAGCAATTTAAAAAATGACATTTATAAAATATTTGAACATATTAATGAAGAAAAATATTCTAATTCAGATGAAGTGATTGCTTTTAAAAACAGGCAGAGAATTTGAAAACTCTTTGTTAATATTGTCTTCCTAACAGCACATCTTTCTCTAATTTACAGTGCAAAAATTTAGCTACAGCTCAAATCAGTGGACAGTATGCAGACAAATGAGATAACATTTTTATCCTATGACTTGATACTATTTCTGTATCATTGAAAGAATTTTGTTTTTTGACAGCTTGTTCCTTCAAACCAGCAACATAAAACAGATGACACTGGCAGGGCTAACCTGGGAGTTTTTACTATTCACGCACCTAGGTAAGTAGTGAAAACCTGATGGATTTCATAAAGTACTACCAAGTAGTAATCTAGAGCTAAGATCAAACATTTATTTTTCATATGCAGGTGGATGGTCAGATATAGTAAGTTCTTAAATTATAAAATCAATAGCTGCTTCTTTTGGCCCACTGAGAAGCTGCTGCTGTATTTTTGTGAATCTTGTTTTTTTCTGGTGATGGTAAACCTCGTTATTGTTAACCTACACCAAGTGCAAATGGTAATATAAACCACTGTGAAGTTTTGAAATGTACAGTCTTTAAGTGGCCAGTTCCAGACACTGTGCTTTTAAAGTAGGAACACATTCTAAGAGGGTTTAAATCCCACTTTCTCTGTGTGTCTCTGGCATTGTTTTAAAGCATTAGTGGAGTGTCCAAAGGAATTTTAAATATATATATTTTTCATTTTTCCTATTTTCAATTGAACTGCTGAAGTCTCATTTCCAGCAGCTGTGTGTCCTGTGGCTCCTGCTTCTTCATGTTGTGTTTTTTCATGCTCACTTCATGTATAGCTTCCCTTGCACACTGATGTCCCATATGGCTTTTAAAATTCATCATTTCTATATCCTCATATTCACAGTCCTACAACTCACCCCCTGTATCCCTGAGTTTCCTGAGCAAGACTGGGTTGGCTTTAGATTATTTTGAAACTAGCAATAAGGGCTTGTTCTTTGATTTCTTTTTATTTCTTTGCATTCAGATATGGAGGATTTGACCCACAATACTCTTGCATTTGGAAGAAAATTGTTTTACATGTTGTTGATGGTGCTCAATGTGTTTATAATGCCTGTGACTTGGTAGAAGGATGATGAATATTAGTTGTCAGTTTTCTAACTGGAGGTTAGAAACAGGTGTGACATCATACTGTTTACAGCATAATTAAAACTGGGTGGGAAGTACATCCTCTGTACAGTTAAATACTATATACAAATATCAGTTAAGTTTGAAAACTTGAAATTTATGTTTTTAGTACTGTAAAGAAAATCAGTTATTTGATAGCATTGAAGTAATTATATACTTACAGTGTACTGTGCTTGATGTGAATGGTACGTGGATTCACTCTTTGGAAACTTTTATCAAAACAATGCTCCTCACTGTTTTAATTGCTTTCTGCTTTACTGTCTTCTGCTACTTGAAGCTGTAGTTACTAGTGTCTTACAGAAAATGAACCATGATCAAAATAATTAAATATTAACACAAAATTAAATTTAATAAGTTAATATCTTAAGAATAACTTACTCATTACTTCACTTGTCTAAGTGCATTAAGCGTTCCACTTTTTTCTTCTCTTTCCTACTATACTTTTAGATATTTTTAGCATGCTTTCATGTACATTATTCAGACTTGAAGCCTGTTGAAAATTGTCTTTTCAGAAGAGATTTTACATCCATTTTTATGATTTCTGTATATTGCAGGGGAGAGCACATTTTGCAGCTTAAAGCCTCACACAACAAGACTGTATTAGATTGTCTTGTAATCACAATAAATGTCCTCCCTGATCCTGAGAAACCTGTCTGCTTGAATGTTAAATATGACAAAAGTCCTTCTTTTCCAGCAGGAGGTACCTTCCCTGGTAAGTATATGGATCTTTGGTGGAAACCAGTCGCTCAAGGGCTTTGAAAGCCTGTGAAAAACTACTTTGGTGATTTCCTACTGTATATTTTTGCTTTTCTGGTCTGTTTTCTCAGTTCTTTGTAACAGCTATGTCTGAGACGTAACACTTGGACAGAACAGATATGTAGGTCATCTTTGGAAGGCATTTCAAAAGACCTCTTATTTATTTGTTCCAAATTGCTCCTTTTATCCATCTGTAAATGGTAAAACTACAAAATCTCTTTTCTGTCTTACTAAAATATGATCTGAGCAAGTTAATGTATGTTTTTCTTCATCTCTTTCTGTGGAATAGTAACAAAGGAAGTAGCTATGGAATTCTAGGCCAGCTGTGAGCCAAGACAAACCAAAAAGTAATCAGCAGGAGGACAACACAAAATATTCTTGTCTCCTGCTGTATTCTCTCACAAAAGGGTTAGTTTCTTGGCTGTCATAAATTGATCAGCCAACGTTTTTATGACAAGAGGTTTTTGTTTTTGAAATACTCCATACAATGTTATGACCTTGATTAAATTCAGAAGGTAATTTAGTTTTGTCCAGAGGAATCATAGAATGACAGAATGGTTCAGGTTGGAAGGACCTGTAGAGATCATCTTCCAACCCCCTGCCAAATAGACCTTTATCAAATGTTGTGTGTAGTGTAAATCAACCAGGTTTTGAGTTAAGAAGAGAATTAAACAGCTTCTTCAGGACAATCTAATGCATATAATATATATGGCATTAAATTTTTAAATAAAATTAGATAATAAATTATGTATTAACAGCCTCATATTATTAAATAAATAAAATACTGTAACATCCTAACTATTTGATTTATTGGTGATCTGAGGTATACACGAGGGCAGGCACTGTAATCTTGGAGGGGGTCATGCCTGAATTCATCATGCACGTCAAAGCATAGTCCTTCCTTAAAGTGCAAAATTCAGTCCTGCATGAGCAGTGCAAGTTCATTTACATGTATTAAATCCATGTGCTTTGTTTCTGTTTTGAACTAGAAGGAGGATAGCTTTGTTCTAGTTTGGATTCCATTTCCTTTAGGTCACTGAGTTTTCTATGAGACATACAGGAAAAGTGAAATTTCTCATATAGGATATAAAATGGCTGGTATTTTGACTGCAGAACCAGTCAACAGAGTGAAATATCTCCCTATAGTCTTATTTCTGACAGATACAACCGTGTGATCCTAGTCTGTAAGAAGCAGCCAAACTCAGCTTCAGGTCCCTTTGGAAAATGGTTGTGATGTTGGTACAGTCTTTCACAGCTTCTGTGCCTTTCTATCCAATAGTTCAAAGGCTAAAGTACTTGTGGAGGAAGAGGGGGATTTGGATTTCCTGTCCTTGAAGGAAGGAATCGCCTACTTCACTAGCTAATGGTACTCATTCCTGAGAGCAAGAAGCAGCCTGGTGTGCAGTTTTGATAAGAATGATAATTTGAGAAAGGGGAAAAAAAATTGAAATTTTAGAATTGTTTTTAAAGCTGTCATTGGATAAAGTAAATGTTTGGTTTTTCCCTAAGCATTGTTACTTGGTCTAATTACAGGGATAAGGAGAGAGGGTTTTTCTTATCTGATTTGAAATTCTTAATTGTTTTGGCTCTTTTTGAAATGCTTGTTTTGTAAGGTTGTTTTTTTTTTCTCTTAAGTGTGAGGGAGACACAGAAATTCATGAAGCTTGAGCTTCTTAATTCTGAATAAAAATAATCATCAAAACATGTGTTTCATCCTACAGATTTTATGGTTAGTGTTCTTTCTGAAGATGACACCATTATTAAAAATATTAATCCAGCACGAATTTCTATGAAAATGTGGGGAACACAGAACAGCCGGATTAGGACACCGATTGATGTAAGTCATCAAAATGCATTTTCAAAATGAGTGTGAAAATGCCAGCATAGGACAAACATACTTACAGTAGAAGCTGTCTTTCATTTGGCTTAGATCTGCATCCTGTTTTAGATTTTAAGTAACAAGTATTGCAGATCAACCCTATGTGTTTATCTGTGTCTGTCCTATTACAAGTTGTCAGACTGGTCAAGCATCAGTTCTACAGTAATGACAAAAATATTCTGCAGAAGCTAACTTATAGCAGGGAGAGTATTAGAAGTAGCCACATTGAATTTTGCAAAGAAAAGACTGAGAATTAAGAACATGAATTAGTGTCTAAAATATAGGCAGTCTCATTTACTCACTGTGGGCTATCAGTACTGCAAATCATTAAGTCTTGGTAGCATGTTACAAGTTAAGTACTTTCAGTATATTGCATTAAATTTTTTGCATTTTACTTTACAGGTTACAACATTTAGCTGTAGTAAAGTGAAGGATGACAAGGAAGACAGCTTTTTCTTCTTCAGGTATAAAAACATTTGTTTTACAATTACTCATGGAACTTACTATACAAAATACATAGTTTAAAATAGAAGAGTTTTATGGTTTGATAATAATAGTCATCACAGAATTAGTATGATACAGAAAAGGTGAAAGATACTAGCAAGATTCATTGAGGTGAAGGTTGAATTATTTCGTAGATACTTCTGATATTTGTATAATCTGAGAGTAGAGAAGAAAAGAGTCTAAGGTAATGTGTTAGAATACATTTTGAGAAATGCTAGCAATGAGGGAACTACATAATCAGTTTGTAACTTATGTGGTAACATTCTTTAATTCTTTTCAATATTGCTTCAACTACTGTAGAATTGCAGGCTGGACAAAGCAGACTTAACTCTTTTTTTACTACCTTCCGTAGCTGTGCATCAGTCCTGAACCATGACCTTGGTCCTGTTAGTTTAGTAATTGTTCCTTGGGCACTTGGGTGCCTGACTGCCACATTCTTTCTACATCTGTTTCTAGTAGACATTCTATGAGATTAGGTAAATAGTTATGGTACTGGCTGTTGATTCAAGCTTTTGCCTCCTGGGAGTGGGCTTTTTTACATAGGTGCCTGTAGTTTAGTAGTTGTCCACAAATGCCCAGAATTAAAACTCCCAATCTTGCTGAAAATTTGAAAGGAGAGTAGACACTGCCCATTAGCAGCCCTTGTAGAAAAGTATGTTTTGCTCGTTGCTGCCAGTGTCTGTAGAATCACTGTCTACCAAGTGACTTTCTCTCAAGTTTTCCTGTTCTTGGCACACTCTCAGATGGTTTTCATCTGTTTATTGCCAGTCAATAACATAGGTGCTGTTATGGAGTCTTAAACAACTTCTATAGCAACTGTGTCATTTCTTCATTTTCTGAAGCCTGTGTCTATCTAGCCATGAGATCCTTAGCTGATTATTTAGTGATTATTAAGAAGTGTTTTAATGCATCCTGACAAAGCAGATGCTACTTTGTCTTAAGCTAGATGAAATTCAGAAAAGAATTGTTACTTCTGTATGTGAAATCTAAAACAGGAAAAGTCATGGCCTGTTCTAGAAATATTAAAGCTTTAGGATTTTGTTTTTTCCAAGTTAAGCATTCCAGGGAATCTTGCATATTACTCCTTCCCAAACAAATTCAGAAAAAATAAATTACTTAATGTTGACAAAACAGTTAAAATGCTGTATGTTGAAAACAGGAATTTCATTAATCAGTTCAAGAGTGCCACATGTCATCCTTGGAGATATACCTGAATCTTGTCTGTTTGCATCTCCTCAAAAGTTTGTAAGCATTTGTAAGTCACTGCTATCCCTTGCTAAACACTGCAAAGGTGATCTGGATGCCATGTGGCCTTCCTTGCTGGGTGAAATTACAGGAGCAGAACCTCAGGTGTCTGGGCTTTTGTGTATGTTTTGATGGTGGGGTTCTTTGCCAGTAGTCTACACTCTGGAATGCTGTAAGGTAGAATGAAAACTCTTTTTTTCTCTCTCGCTATACTCAACCTTGACCAGTGGTCCAAGTTACTCAACTTCGTACAATCTAACTAAGAAAGGAATTAGCTACTCTGATTTTATGAAAATTTTATTAGAATTATAGAGAAATGCTTGTTCTTCCACATCTAGACATCTAGATGTTTTGTTCTGGTAGTTT
Organism: Cichladusa arquata; assembly: GCA_026413545.1. Classification (NCBI taxonomy): domain Eukaryota; kingdom Metazoa; phylum Chordata; class Aves; order Passeriformes; family Muscicapidae; genus Cichladusa; species Cichladusa arquata. The sequence continues at coordinate 101,977,277 of JAOTQP010001286.1, read as the reverse complement.
TATGAAAATTCTCAATAGGAAATGAAATTATGTAGACTTGCAGATTCCTGAACAATAGGGCCATAACAAACTTCCTGTCATCTAGAAGAGACAAACTCTTGGAGGAGACTTTCCTCATTCAAGCTTCCAAAAGCCTTGCTCTCGTTCTCGAGGAACTTTGATGGCTTTCTTGCTGACAGAGGAGCATTATGCCTTAGTAGGGCTTTCTAACTAGTTTGGAGGACTGCTCAGAGTTTGCATTGCTTGCATACTTACATACTTATGACTTCAATATTGACTCATGTTTGCTTGGGTTTTGTTTTTGGTTCTTTTAGGGATAAAATGGTTCCGGAGAGAGTGGGCACTTACATTATCCAGTTTACCTTTGCAATGGATAAGACAAATATGCTCAACAGTGAACAGGTTTGAATCTATAATTAATTGCAGGTAGCCAAGACTACATAATACAGAATAATCTGGGTGAAGTGTTATGATATTTTGTAGGTTCAGAATGCTAATACTTTCACCTACAAGTTTTGAAAAAAAATATATTTTTATTTTTGATAGTTATTGATTTCAAATTTTTGATAAAATATGTTTTCATTAATTTCTGTAACCAACAATTTGATGGTATAACAGATGTGCATAATTTGCAACCTAACAGAACTGCTTTATGGTTGTGCTAATTTATTTCAGGTTTGTCCATAAATTTCACATACATTTGTCTCAGTATTTTTTGAGCAACCCAAGTGTACAGGTGATTTGCAGTTAATTGTATCAGTATTTTATTTTGTTTTATTTTATTTTTCCTCCTTTTTCTGCTAGATTATAGTTGAAGTTGTACCTAATGACCCTGTACGCTTGTTACCTGATTCTTTACCAGCTACTCCAGCAGTTTCCAATGTTCGAGCTCTTACCAGCCGTACACTGGTCAAGGATTTATACCTCCATTTAATGGTAACTATACTTCCATACAAAATCATAATTAGGGAAATACGAAAGACTGCTAAAATTATGTTGAATTTTGCTGTAAGGAAGTGCTACTGTTTCTTTGCAGATTCACTTCATAAAAAAAGATGCTAATCAGTGATTTTTCAGCATATGACGGGTCCGTCTTGTTTCATTTACATACAGGTGACCAAAACAGAAATGTTTGGTCCTTGCTGTCAGGTATCTCAGTTGAAATCCATGTCTTGTTGCCACAGGAAAAGTTGTTCCAAGAATATATTGTAGTGGGGAAACACTTACTTACATGTACAGCAAATGTTTCTCTCCATGATTTTTCTTCCCAGGGGCAGTTTCTCTTAGAAATCTTACATGACAAAATATAGGGTTTATTGAACTTTGAGTGTTCACAGGCATAAAAGGAAATCACAGCTTACTCACCACAACAGCAAAGCAGACTCGGCTTGTAGATAAGTAATTTAATTTAATCACCAGTTAAAAAAGATTTGTGTAATAAGAAACAAAGACCAAAAAACTAAAGCAATGCCTTCTCCCCCACCCTTTCGTAGGCTCAGCTTTGTTCCAGATCCTTATACCCTTCCCCGGGCAATGCAGGGGGATGGGGAATGGGGGTCCCAGTCAACCCATGACAGCTCCTGAGCTCTTTCCTGCCAGTGCTTTTTCCTCACAGTTTTCCTGTTCTAGTATGAGTCCATTTGTGGGCCACAGTCCTTCATAAACTGCTCCAGTGTGAGCCCTTGCTACAGGCTGCAGTCTAGGAATTATCAACATGGTTTAGCACGGGCTCCACCATGGTCCTCCATGGGCTACAGGGAAGTACCTGCTCCAGTGTAGTTTCTCTGTGAGCTGCAGGGGAATTTCTGCTGTGGTGCTGTGGTTCATTCTCTCACCCTCTGCTGTTTGCTCCTTTTTTTCCCCCCCATTCTCACTTGCCTGTGCATTTTTGCCCATTATTAAATATAAAGAAGCACCATTTTGGCTGATGGGCTCAGTTGTCCCTGCAGTTGATCAGGTGGAGCACTGGCCATGTCCAGCCTCTCCTCACAGAGGCTGCCTCTGCAGAGACTGCTAGCACCTTGCCATATAAATCCAGGGCAGTATATAAATGGATTATTTAGTTCCGTCCCAAACTAACTTAAATTTCTTTTTTGCTTACAGGATGAATACAACAACCACACTGGATTTGATCTAGTTGGCAGAGTAATAGCAAAAATTAAAAGCCCCAATGAGGAAGATATAGAGCTCCCACAGTTTCAGGGGAAAGTCAATACAGTAGAGTTTCCACTGGAGAGTGGATCAGCTGAAATTGTAAGTGTGACAAACACACAGCTCCATGAGGAGTGTGGCTTATTTTTCTGCAGTTTTAAAGTTATCTCACACCTCATTGGGTTCTGTGGAGATTTAGTTTATATTGTAGCTTTCCCTTAGAAATAAGTGGATAAATTATGTCTTCTCTGTTTAGTTGCTGATTTTCAGAAAATCTGAAGGAAGGACATCTTTAAACTGTTTATCCTTGCCAAGTGAGGGAAATGTACAGGTACTTCGCGTTAGCAAAGAGGACATTCAGGAAGATCCAGGAAAAATATTTTCTTCATTTGAATTCTACATGTGAATAACACTTAACCAATTTGTAGTTAAACCATTAACATTTCTGATATTTTGCATTTCTATTTATAATACTCTCGGGCTGTAATATCTTAAGATCATCTAAACTGGCTTCTTCATTTATTATAATTAAATTTTGCCAGGCTCTCTTTACATCTTGTCTAAGTTTTGGGTCTATATATACTTTGTAGAAAGGCATCCTGCCCCTCATTAGAAGAAGATAAAAATACCATTTCTCTTTATGCTTTGTTTCACTCATTAATGCACTTGACTGTTAAAAATGCTTTCTTTATTTTGGTTTGAATCTCTGGCATCATGCATACTCTGAAAGTGCTGCATATTGTAGTCACATCACTGCAATCATTTTTTCGTCAACAAATACAGATTGAATTTTTAAAACCTGTAAGTTCCATCTGTCACAATTGCTACAAAATTTGATACAAAGACACAGTGGAAAAAGTGCACATGCACAAAACCAGGAACTGTTGAAAACACACCAAAGAAAATCCAGCTGAATGTGGAGTTTCTTCTGAGTGGAATGGTCATAATCTCTCTCTTAAAAGCCTACACCGAACTTGAGTCAATAATATTCCTGTGGTGAAACAGTTACATATTGATTTTTTTTGTTTGTTTTCAACTTGAAATATCCTATTAGAATGGCAGAGCGAAATTATACCCCTACTCCATTTGGTTGTCACATATTTTTAAAGTCTGTCTGATGTCTACAGAAGTCTTCAAACAGTTAGAAGATGTTCTAAAGGAGGATCCAGCTTTTTAAGGACATTTTCTCGGCCACCTTTTCTAGCTTGCTCTTTGGAAGCAGCTTTATGACAGACTGGCATCAGTGTGTGCCAAGTGGAGACAGACACTGCATAGCAGTCAAGACAAATTCTGCAAATACATCTTGGAAATCGCCAGCATAAAACCCTAGTGGAATCCCAAAATCTACAGATCCTACATAGAAACTTTTTCATAATATATTTTATTCAGTACATTGACTGATTTTATGGAGCTACATATGTGAAACTGAATGACATAGTGTAAGTTATTCTCTATCAATAGTAGTCAAGGACAGAAACATCTAGTTAATGTGGCCAGATGTTATTAATCTGTCAAATTCTAGTCTGCTCTAATCCATACAGAAAAGTGACAGAATATGTATGAAAAACAACCTAGTAAAATAAAATGCAGGGACTGAATAGAGGTATCAGATAAATAAACTGATTGATTTATGTTCTACTCTTGGGTTTCTCTGGTTTCTCTACCATGTTTCAGGAGTTATAAATTAACTGGTTTGTGAACACTTTTTTCCCCAGGCAGGTGGAGTTAAGAAAAGGTGCAAAAGTATAGCTAAAGGGCCACTGGTCTATCAAATCACTCTGCAAATCTTGCATTTACTCTTATGGTAACAAGGTTTAAATTGAACACCTTTATATGGGTAATAATAACCCCATATATGGCCTGACACAGATAAAATTACAGGAAAATTTCTAAGACTCCTTGCTAATGCAGAAATATTTTTTTTTGTTTATCTTCATGTAGTAGTAACCTGCTGTTGCATAATTGTGACCTAAATTCTCCAGTCTTCCATCAGTGACAAAGATAACCTATGTAATGGAAGAGGAGTGTGCTGAGTTTCGTGGTGTTTGGGGAGTTGTTTGTTTGACTTGTTTTGCCCTGCCCCCCACCCCCTCCTTTTTCTTTTTTCTTTTTTTGTAAGCAGATGGATTTTTCTTTTTCTGCTTAGCTATTCCTGGTTTGGTGGGAGGTGGGGAGTCTTGCATGCTTCTTCCTTTTCATTACTATGATCTAAAGAGATCCTGCTGCTTTTGACAGTAACTTGTTTTCCCCAGTCATCCATGGGGACTAATTGCATTTCAGTGAACCCAGTATCTCTCCCCCTCTTCGGGCAGTTTTCAGGCATCTGGTTTATACTGAGTTCACTGGCTTCAGACTACTCACAAAACCCATGTGGAAAGGATTTGTTGGTTGTGATGCACTATCCTTTTCATATGACTTGTAATGGGGAGGGGGAGGGACATACTCATGTTCTTCAGGTGTTTTGAAATTGCTCCATCTTATTTATAAGGACAGTTATGTGCAATTAGCACAAATAATTAAAGTGATAATCTGACATGTTTACCCTTAGTCACAAGTTCAGGAATACTAAACTTGTTTAATGAAGAAAAATATTTAGATTTTTTTGTTAGCATATATTTTCTAAGGAAAAGATATTTCCACTACAGACTTCCCCTGATAAAATATGTAGCTGCAATATTTTTGAAAGCCATGAAGACTATCTTTGAAGGTTATATCTATCTCTTCTTTTAGGCCACAACCACCTCTCTCTTCATTTGGCCAGTTGAGTAGCAATTTCTACATGTTAAAGGTGGAAACAGTATGAGTTTTATTATAAGCATTATTCATTTTATGCATGATACCTTTCCCAAAGTAACAGCACATTTAGATATTACCTTTACTAATTTTATTTCTGTTTACTTTTATGGTTTTATAATATTTCTCATGTTTATAAAGAAAAGCAAAGGATTTAGTATAACTTTTCAATAAGGAGTTGATAAGAAAATAAATGCTTATGATAGTGTTTGGACAGATACTGTTAATTCATTTGGGATCTGCTGTCTACTTCCGTGGTAACAGCAGTAACTTTAATTTAGCTCTGGGAATAGTTTGTTTTTCCTTCTCTGCGTTTATTCATTGGGTCTTTCATTTTAATGATCTGTTTGCATTTCACATACTGAATGAAGTACACCTGAGGATATCTTTCTTATGAGACAGTACAGAGGACCTTTTTTCTGAGCATGTGTCTCTGAAATAAAATATATAGCTAAAAATAATAAGACCTTTTGAACAGGTAAAATGACAATCTTAATTCTTAAACTATAAAATAGTTAGGTCTTTGTATTTTACTTTTGTTTAATTCTTATAAAAGGCTTTTCCAAGCCAATACTTAAAACTGTAGTAATGCTGTATAGACATCATGTAACTAAAGATTTAGTAACTGAAGAATGGTTGTTTTGTGTGTAACCTCAAGCATGGGTATAAATTAGTTTGTTTGTTTATTTTCATAGAATTTAGTTCTGGCTGAAGACAGTCCTGGAAGAGATAGCACTGAATATATTCTTGTCTTTGAGCCACATCTGCCAGCTTTGAAAAAACCTTTGGAACCATATTGTCTCTCATTTATGTTTTACAATGGTATGTTTTAAGTGCTCTAAAATACTTGCTTTTCCTTAGAATCAGCTATTTTTAGATCTATAATATGTTTTCAGACCTATGTAATAGCTTGAGATTTTTGCTAATGCTTAAACCAATTCAGTATGTTGCTGTATGTTCTAAAAGTGTGTATGCTTATTTCTGTAGATTTCAAGAAGCAGCAGCTGATGGCAACACTGACCAGGGAGAAAGACCAATTATCTAAGTCCATAGATCTTTACAAAAAGATGTTTGATACTACGAATCAGCTCGTAGCTGAAATGAAATGTAAGTTCAATCAAATATGTAAATAATTTTTCAGTGAATTAAATTTCTCTTATAATGAGTTTGAGAATATAGAGAAGGGGAGAAAAATCAATATTGAAATCATTAGAGATAGTAATTAGAGGGCAGCAGAAGGGGCATATATCTTGCAGGGAAGCATCTAATTACTAGGATGTACCTATATACCTATGAAGGTATTGATTTGAAGTAGAATGTCTTATGTCAGAATTATCAAAAGGAGAAAAGAAACATTGAAGTTGGTGTACTTTTTATCCATGACTGCCTTTTGCCCCCATGTTTGCATACTCATACATCTGGAAATTCAATACTAGCCTAAAAACAATTCAAGGAGAATGGACTACAGATAGTCCTCTTTTAAAAAGTTAATTTTATGTTTTCAAAATGTTCCTTTTCCCCCTCATATTTGACCCCATGTACATTATTCAGAAATGTTATCATTGTTTGTGTTCTTCAGCAGATGTAATCCTTTATGAAGCTCTGTTAAACTGCAGAGTAGTGTGAGGGCACTGGTTTATGGGAATGAGAGAAATGAAGGAACTGTTTTTCTTGCTTTTTTTTTTGTTTGAATAATCCTGCCTGTTGACTAAAAGGTTTGTTTCAATAGTTGCATTTTGAATTTTTATTTTAAATAATCACCAAGTGTAAATAAAGCAGATTGACATAGAAGATGCCGCTGTTTCTTTTCATTTTAATACTGTATATTTCCATTATGAATGGAAAATCTTGAATTCCAGTGTGAAAGGCATAAAATTTTTGTTTCATACATGCACATCTGTAGAGAGTAAGTTAGAGTACAGCATTACACTTTATGCTTAAGTAACATTTTCAAATATAAGTACATTTTGAATAGAGGGTAGAAAGCAACTCACCTGTTTACTCATTTGTTTTTTAAATTAGTTCAGATATGAGAGCTGAGGAAATAGTGTCCAGAAAGTGGTGTCCCATATAAGATACAAAAGAAGGTAGTGCCAGCCACCATTCCTCTCTTCTGTCTTGCCTTTTCACCTGTTGGAGAACCACTTACAATCATAACTGAGGAGGAAAACTAAAACCAGCTGACGTTCTCAGACTGGTATAAGGTCTAGGTCCCTTTTCTTCTTGATGCTGAAGGTGTGGCATCTGCTGACATTGTTTAGAAACTGGACAAAATTGCAAGATCTTTGTGTAAGAATTCTGATATTCTGTGCTGAAATTAAGAAGTGGATAGGGTTAGTTGCAGCTGGCATAATTCTGAAAAGTTGTAAGAAATTCTGTAAGTGTTCCATTGCTTTCTATCATTTCCTCACTGTGTTTTGATTTTGTTTCAGGTCAAGTTAAAGAAGCTGAAGCAAGAGAAGCTGTCCTGAAGAATGAACTGAAAAAGCACCAAATTGAATTACCACAGACGAACATAGTATGACTTATTTTTTACCAAACTCCATTAACATCTCTAAAATTGATATCAATAATATATCAATATTAATATTGCTGAATCACACCTGTTACCAAAACAATGAAAATCTAAACTGTAGGAAAATGTATGGATTGATGTCAAACTTAAGATTTTTTTTTTTCTGGTATTGTTCTGTTAGTTGTGAGGATCTTTTAAAAAACTGCTAAAGAACTAACAAAATCCTTCTCTTTCATATCCTAGTCTTGTTTTTCTGCTGCTCGTGTTTCTGATAAGGTTACCAGTGTTACTGGTGCTGCTAGATGTTACAGTGGGTTTTTGGAGGTTGGTCAATACAATATTGGATGTATTCTGCCATAAGTAAGCCAAAGGAAAACACTTTTTTTCAGAGAATGAGAGAATTGCATATGTAACCACCAAAGTTCATGTAAAAATAACTTTGGACATATTCAGGGCAATGTACCCTATTGCTAATTTCCCTTGAAGATCCAGTTATATTTTAAGGAAACTTTTTTAAGATTTTCAAACTACTGACATTTGGGGGAAAAAACCACCTATGTAAACAATTATCTTTAGATGAGATAAGATCAAGTTTTAATCACAATTAAATTAATCACAATTAAATTAATCACAAACCAGTAGAATTAAATTGCAGTATTAGTACTGAAGTTCCCCCTGCTGGCTAAATTTTTCTAGCTTGGACATAGTCTCCTGAAATGGTTACTTTTTGTACATTCATTATTGTCTCTTCCTGCTGTTTTAAACTTTCTTCATTTTTGTCTCTAATCAAGCACTGATACTTCATTGTGAAATGCTCCTTGAAGTCCTTAAAAGTTCAAAACAAAACAAAAAAAGGAGTAATGAAAAAGTTTGGTCACAATTGCAGTGAGCTTTCCCTTTGCTCTTTTCTGGGATTGTGCAATGTGGTGCCTTATACATTAAAAGTCTGTTTCAGGTTACTGAATGTTTATTGTTAGAAAGTTAATTGATGACAGATAACTACTTCTGCTGTTCAGTCCACTGCTACATGATTGCCAATTTGAAATTTTCATTCTCAGCTTCAGTATGTGGATTCTCTGATTAAAAAAAAGATGTTGGAACAAGAAGGAGTAATGAAGCAGCCAAGGAGAACTTGTACCCTCCCAAACTATCCAAAAGGCAACCAGGATATTCTAGGCAAGGTGAGTTTTCTTGCAGAGAACCTTCTAATAAATTCTGTTCCAGAAAGCAGCACTGATGAGAAATTATCCAATTGCCAGCTCCCCTAGCAGAGCCATCAACAGGGGAATTAAATGTCTGTCTCAAGTTGCAGGATTATTGTAATTACTATGAAAAGGGGACATGGTCTTGGTTTCTGCTCTGACTGTTGTAACTTCTGTGGTCCAGATTGCACATTTAGCTCAAATCGAGGATAATGAAGCAGCAAAAGTTATTTCTTGGCACCTGGCAAGTGACATGGACTGTGTAGTCACACTGACCACGGAAGCTGCTCGTTCTATCTTCGATGAAACTCAAGGTCGACAACAAGTCTTACCCCTTGATTCTATTTACAAGAAGACACTTCCAGATTGGAGCAGGTAGAGGAAAAACAATGAAAGTTCTGCACTTGTATTACATACTTCAACTCTTTTTATCTTGTCTAATTTGATTTTTAAACTTCAATTAAAGATTTGAAGTAATGTCATTTGAAGTAATGTGTTAGCTGAAGTCTCAGTGTTACATCTTTAAATGCTGTATAATGTTCTTTATTTAATAAGGTGTTTATAATAAAAAATAAGATAATTTTTTTCTTTGTCTCCATGTTTCCTAGAGAGCAGGAATTTATTTCAAATATAGTGCTTCTAATCAGATTATAACTTTCAAAAATTCAGTTTCAGAATACATTCCTAAAATCATCTGTAGTAGTAGAAATTAATTTTGCTATTTCAGTTGCCTGAAAAAATAAAGAAAAACACAATATTTCTCCTCCTGAGAATAATTTGCTTATGAAGATAACTGCTAATATAATAAGAATGGCCTTTAGAAAAGATCTGATGTATAAATTGATTTGTAAGGTTCAAATTCTCAGTTTTCATAATACAGTGCATTAAAACTTGTCCATAAATTGTTGGAAATAATGTCTCATAACAAATCAGTGTTTCACTAAAAAGAAAAATCTTTAATATAACTGGCATTTCAGATAGTGGTGGGATCATTTACCATCATTAATGTGGAAGTGTTAAGATGCATTCAATTCAGTTTGAGATTCCTGATTAGAATAAGGACAAATTGCTTTCTTCTTTTTCTTCTCCCTCACTCTTCCCCTTTCTTTAACCAGACCTTTACCTCACTTGAAAAATGGAAGAACCTTCTTCAGACCTATTGGAAATCCTGTATTTGCCAGAGATCTGTTAACATTTCCAGATAACATAGAGTATTGTCAAACAGGTAAATAATAAGAAATCATTACCAACTTCTTTCTTTTAAAAAATTAAATACATCACAAGTTATAATCCATTCAATAATCTGCCCTGATATGCTTGCAAATACCAGCATACATTCCTCCTGAGTTCTTTTGGTAAAAACAGGTGGGCATTACCATTAATTATTTTCAAAAAAAAGTTGTGAAAATTTCAACTATGACCACTTTCTTCTGCCTGTTGTCTTAGTTTCATTTTCTCTGCTTAGATGTATAGCAGGTTTTTTCTTGTTTAAATTCCTGCAGCATTATCTTATTCCTAAGATCTTTAAAGCAGGAACTGACCATCACAAGATTAATTTTATAATCTAATATTGCAGAAGTTGCTCCTTTTGTTAGGCTTTGTTTCCAGTTCTGTTCCTCTGAAATGTGTAATGCATAGATTTAAGTACACAGCAGACTGAAATGTACATGACTGTGTATGTTATGCTTCAACAGTTTAATAGTTGTAAGAAATCTTTCAATTTTCTTAGATTTCAGTTTAGGAAACTATCATCTCGCTTTTTCTAACAACGTAGCAATCCCTACCTTTTCTTACACGTTTTTAATTAAATGGACCTGCTCCTTTATATGGAGAGTTGGAGTCTGTGGTTACTTCAGTAATTTTTGCATTTTATTTCATGACCTCCCACTATTGAATATTCCTCTCTATTGTTAATAACGACCAATTTTTAGTCCTGTGCATTTTCAGATAGTTAGATACTGACAGACTTTTTAACTATAAATTCTTCGTTATGCCCCTTGGGGGAATTGAAAAACCACATTGCTTGACATATCTCATGCATGACTACAGTGTTAGATTTTAGATGGAACAGACTTTTATTAGCAGGAGAGTCTTAAGCTCAGTTGGATCGTTGGACTGTGAATGTTTTTTTTCGTTGATAAACCATTGAATATGAAGAAACATATTAAGAAACTGAGAAAAAAATTCAGGATGATTTTTAAAAAGTTATCATTTATATAACTTCATGAAACTTTGGATTTTATTATGTGTCTTGATAAATGTAAAATATCAAGAGAGCATTTTATTGGAAAATAAACTCCATTATGCCAAAATGCAATTAAATGTACTATTTTCTTTTCTTTATGAATTCTCTGATGAAAGCAGAAGATTGCATATCTATCTCAACCTCAAGAGAATTTTGTTGAAACAAATGATTTACATGCTATTTCCCTTGCACTTATCTTAGAAGATGTAATAATGGTGCTTCAGAATTGACTTTTCAAAACTCAAGTTATCTTGCTCCGGAGAAATATCATAGTTCAAAAATTTATATTTTTCAGTGTTTGGTATGCTCTTGGGTGATACTATCATTATAGATAACTTGGATGCTGCCAACCACTACAGAAAAGAGGTATGTTTCAATTTTTCTTTAAATTTTATGATATGGATGTATTGCAGAGCTACATATTTAATACATTAAAAACTTAGAGTAATTGCCAAGTTTAATGCTGTGTTAGCTGTCAGTGTGCTTACTGTCTGTGGGTCTCAAAGCACTTAACAATGAATGAAATCTCTATTTTTGGCACTGACAAAATTACCCCCATTCAACAAATTCCATTGTGTGAATGTTGCCATGGTGGATGGGACCATGTTTCCAGAGATAAGCATCTTCAGTTTTGCTGTGAGTGTTAAACACAAGTTCTTCTGTACTTTCCTAGTCACTTAATGTGTAATAAAACACAGGATGAAATTTCAGGTTCACTTGACTAAAAACTTGATGTGGAACTTACTGGATCTCTTTGGAACCCATTTCATTAGGTTTAATGGTACATGTTTTAGCAGGCAAGAGTCTCTGAGGAAGTCTTGACACTGGACACTTTTCCTTTCAGCTTATGAGCATGCTAGAATCAAAATATTGGTTGAGCATAAACATGCAGAACTGTACTGATTGCCACTGCTTCCTAATGTCAATAAACAGCTTTTTCTGGGTATAGATCTAAATTCTGCCTTCAGAGTTCTGGTAAAATGTGAGAACACAAACCCAAAAAAACTAGTCTTTGTAATTATTGACAATACTGCTTAATTTTAATATATGCATTCTACTGCTTGAAAGCGAAGTCATGACATAATTTCATAAAATATGTTTTCATTAGGGAGCAAAGTTGCATTGCAGTTGAAAAATACAAAGGCTCACAACAGCATTGCCGAAAACTTAGATTTTGTGTGGAGTTACTAATTTATTATCAATTCTTATACCTGTGCAGGTTGTGAAAATTACACACTGCCCTACCTTGCTGACTAGGGAAGGAGACAGGATTCGCAGCAATGGAAAATTTGGAGGCCTGCAGAATAAAGCTCCTCCAATGGACAAACTCAGAGGAATGGTATTTGGAGCACCAATGCCAAAACTTTACTCTACTTTCTCTGGACAGATAGGTGGGTTAATGAAGTCATAAAAATACAAAACTTACAAAATTATATTGCTTGTCTATGTTTTTTGATTCTCTGATGTAATACAGAAAGGAAAACTCCAGTTTAGCATAAAGTTATTTTTAGAAGTAGAAGCTGTACAATGTCCTGTTATAAATTTGCCTTTTCTTAAAAGCTTATAGCTATTACAGTTCCTGAAATAAAAAATAATAATGACATAATCCCCTTTTTCTTAGTCTTAATAAAGAAAGAGTACAAGGAGTAATAATCATTCAAACAGCTGGCATGAGAAGCTTGAGCTGATTGAATTCTGGAATCACTGAAAAACAAGTTTTAGATCTTTCTACTCTGGAAGCACCATAATCAGTTTAGAATTTCTTATGTGCAAGTGAGCTCTATGAAACAGTGGTAGAAAAATTCGTGTTCTCAAGAGAGACTATCTCACAAGCTACCCTATTTCCTATGGGATTATTTCCATTTCTTTGTGTGCTTGGATTCTTCATTTCAGAATAAAGGTTAGAAAGTAAGTTAGAAGATGCAGTTTCTGACATGTGACAACTGACCTGACTGATGGGTAAAACACTGAAAATTCTTACAAACAAGATTGTTCATAAATACTTAATCTTAAAAAGAAAGGACGTGAAATTTATCCATGACTGTGCATTAGAGAGGTGTAGGGAGAGAACACATGTACCTATTAAAGTAGCCAAATATATGAGGAAATTACTTAGCACTGACCAATTGAGTAGGGAAAAAAATTACTAAAAAGATCTTTCCTTGGCATTTTAGTTAAAAATATATTATGTGTAGAAAAACACAGTAAGTATGTCAGTTACAGACTAAAATACACTGGGTTTAGCACACTTTGTCTATCAGCATGTTTTCAATTGTTGAACTCAATTATTACCCAATACAAATTAAACTGGAATTTTCTATAATTTAGTACTGGAGCAGTCATGGTAGAAGAAAAGGGCATATTTTAATTTCACTTAGATAGATACTAGACATTTAAAGGAAAATTGTAGTAAAATTCCATTTAAAGGACAGCATCTCATTACACAGGGCTTGTTTTGAACTGAATTTTACCCTTAGCATTAGTTCTGACATGCTGTTTTTCAATGTTTGTAGCATAAAAGTTGCTTAGTCTGTTATTACACTGGCAAGGTACTTACAAAATAAGCTGTACTAAGAGTTTGCAGTGCCTTTTGTCAGTCTGCAGCAGCTCTCTGTGAGAGAGCTTTCACCCCATGGCAAACTTAAAGTCATTTAGTGTTCAGTTAAGCTTTGTGCAAGATAACCTCGTACTCGCCTCAAAGTAAAGTGAATTAGCCCAGGCTAACATGCTTGAACTCTTCCTTTATTACTTGATGTATTTATTCAATGCCTGGGTGTGGAAAATTTTTTTGTCTTGTATGTTTAAAGAGGAAAAAGGATTGTCAACAAAATATACCTTTGTTTATCTGAATCAACTTGGTTAGATTTCCATAGTGAGACAGAGTGAAACTCAGTAAATGTTCACTTGGTCCACAAGGTGGAATACAATTCAAGTCAGTAATACAAGTACTAGTAGTACTGAAAACACAATATGCTACAAGCACTTAATGTCATCAGAGGTGGAGAATTTCACTTGGAACACATAGGCAACAAGATGTGTACAGCGATACCAGTTTCCCACATAATTTTCAGAGCTTGCAGGTACTTCACTGTCATCTAAGATACGGACTCAAAAAGAAAAGAGGAGTCAAAATATTGGATATGATTTTTTTAACAGCTGTTTTAAGAACAGCCACCAATCCATTATAAGTTTGGATGTTTTTTTAAGTAGTGTTTTTGAAAGATATATTTTCTTGTGGATTTATACATTGCCTAGGTTGTATTGGTTGCATTCTAAATCAAAATGATCATTTACTTATTGTTTTGTGGCTTATTGTTTTATTCCTCAATTAGATCTTCTTCAGCAGTACCGTGCAGCAGTGATTAAACTTGAAAATGTGAATAAGGACCTTGATTTACATTTGCAGTCACTGAACACTCCAGAAATGCAAAAGAAAAAACAGGAACTTGCTGAACAAGAGAAAAGCCTCAAGATAGTAAAACAAAAATTGGGTAGGTTATTGTATTATAATTTTGGTGTCCTATAGGAGGAGAACAGTTTAACTGCAACCAGATGTATTCTGCTCTTATAAACTACAAAGTTCAAGCTATGAATGAAAATCGTTAACGTTAATAGCTTAGAGATGTCACATTTTAAAGAAAGAATAGAAAGACTGTATGTAGTAGAAAGATGCTGTGGATATTGCCTAGAGCAGCACTGCCCTGTATTGTGTTCAGAGAATTGTGGTCTGTCTGTGTCTTGTGAACATGAAACTATGATCTCACTAACAAGAGATTATATAACTATTAGTGTGGCTGGCCCCATGCTACAGAACATTGGCATGCTTTTTGAAATGACTATGTAGTAAAGAGCTGAATTGCTTTTGCTAAGGAAACACAATCAAAACATTGTGCTATAAAAAGAAACACCCCAAAGTCTGCAAGAATTGTCTGAGTTACCAATATTTTTTAATGTCAAATAAAATAATATTTACAAAAAAATGAACATCTACTCTGCAACAGTTATATTTAAAGCAAATAGTTTTAACTGTCATCTTTGAACTCTGTTTCAGACATAAGCTAAAAATTAAAAATAAAATTTATGAAGTAAGACATTTCTAAAGTCTTCGAAGGTTTAACTCTGTTGTTATAGGACCCTTTTATAACTAGCAGGTTAAATTTTTTTGCTATTGTTCTTACTTGCAACTTTTTTATAGGTATGACTCCTGCTTTATCAGATAAAGGTGCTGAATCATTACTTCAGCCTACCATGTTAGATATGTCTGACACCCCTATTCCTCCCAAAAGAATGCGAAGAGACACAGTGAAAAAATTGTATAGGTAAGTATTTTCTGAATCTAGTCATTATTTTCCCATAATCTGAATTCAAAACAAAAACTAGTTTATTCTGCATATTTTTAATTCATATTTGTATCCAGTAAGCAACAATGCATAAAGCTGATTTTCAAGATAATTTTCAATTTCTTTAAAGTTTCTGTTGCTATTTAAGCCTCATAAAGATTTGCTTACTAATTCTAATTCTGTTTATGAACTGATTGATTGATTGTTTGATTGGCATCTTTGTGCATCACATTCCCCATATTTTCTGGTATATTCCACACTGTTACAGCCAGAACTATTTGATATGGCTTGGTGTGTAAACTCTTTTAAGGTCTGCTGTCATATACTGGATAGATGTGAACTGGTGGTAAAGTGTTTAATTCAGTTATCTCTTTATCCATGGTATCTGTTCTCATTCCCTCTGTGCTGATGGGCTTTTGAACACACACACATACACAAAAATTTGGGAAATCTGTTTGTATCTTTAAAGTGACATGAAATTGACTTTGCCATTTCTCATGTCTCTCTGCATGACTACATCATTATCTCTGCTGAACTATGGTCATTTTTCTGAGACTATTTAAATCTTACCCAGTACTGTTCTGTGGATCTCAGAACAAGAACAATCTCACTATATTACTATGTCTTTATCTTTTATAATTGTTAGTATTTTAATTTTTATCTACATATAGAACTAAAGGGGTTATGTAGTTAAACTATCTAATATTAGCCTGATGCTATTTTTCATTTCAACAAAATAAATACAATAATAAGAAGCTGTGTACAAACATGGGGTTTGTATTGTTTATACTTGTGGGAGCTCTGTGCTATATATATTTTATATATATAAAAAAGAAAAGCTTTGTTTATAAGCCACTGTGCTATGTTTTGTTTAGCTCAGAAGAATGGATCTCCTCTCCTGCAAAACAGCAGCAACAGCAAGCGCTGCAAATGACCCCTTCAGAACTTAATGGAACTCCACGAAAAAGAAAGGCATAGACTGATGAGACTTGCTGGGAAAAGCTGTGTATTGAAAATGTGAATACATTTAGTTAAAGGAAATACTCATGTGGTATTACCATTACTCAGAAGATTTTTATACAGATAGAAGATATAAGTATTTCAGTTAGTAGGAACAAAAGCTTAAGTATTTAACATTGATAGCCCAGTTTTTGTATAGTTAATTTTCATTTCTAAAAGCTTTCAGAGTTTTTATGTTCGTGTGTGAAAAAAAGTTTAAAATATATTCTTTTTTATTTATGAAAAAAATGATCTTTTCAATAAAACTGCTTCAGTACAAAGCACTGACAGTACAATCATTTGTTAAAAAGATTGTGTTGTGAAATGAGATTTTAGTTTAAAAAGCATCCCAAGCTGTCTCGAGGAAGATAGTCAAAGGTCACCTTTAGTGATCTGAACCACAAAGATTTTATTGAGGAAAAGGACCAGCCATGATTAAAGATAAAATTTCAGCCAGGGTCAGAGCAAGCAGCTGAAAACAGACTTGATTGAAAAAAAAAGATAGGGCAAGAGTAGGAAGCTAACTTGGAAAGCATAAAACTATTAATTGAAGCCCTGTGAATAACATAGGCAACAGTGTTCAGGGGTGTGGATGTGTGGGTTCACATGTGCCTCAAAGAATTTCTGCCTCAGAGTGAGTGTTGACACCAGATCTACTGATCTGTACTCTCAGCAACATGTATTTTATATACATGCTCCCTTTCTGAAAAGATACTTTAAACTTTAAAAGATATGGTGACCTCCTGCTAGAAGTTTGCTAGAAGAATGCTGATCACTGGTGCACATCTCTGTGACAGTTCTAAGAAAAGGAAATTTCTCCAAATTAAGGAGAAATAAAGCAGTGTAATTTGTGGATGAAGGTTTTCCAGAGCTTCATGTTTTAAAGACAGGTAAAACATCAAATTGTTCTACTCTTAAGAAAATATATATATTCAAGGATAACATGTAACACCAGCAGGAAACTAAGACAGCCCTACCTCAGCCCTTTTTTCTGTTCTTTCTCTCTAAATTTAGACATCAAGACTTGAATCAGGCAGCCATCATGAAGGGTTTGCCATGTAATAATTCGTCCCACCACACCAAGTTATTTTCTAGTACTTCTTTTAAATGCACTTTTTAAAATTCTGACATCTGCCTATCCTCAGCCTCTGGATAACCTTGACTCTTATTGGATTAGATATGTATTCCAGCAGAAATGTTTCCTTTTGGAATTCATCTCTTGCCTTTGGTAGTCAGCGTAGGCACTACTAGTATCGTATCTCCCTCGTGGAAGACACAAACAGAAAATTAAGGATGGTTTCCAGCATTGTGCAATAGCTATCAGAGATTTCAGGAAATTTCACCAGGGAACTTTCAGATTTTCCAGAAGAGTGATGGCAAGTTATTACAGTGCAAGTTACTGCTTTGCAAAGCTGTTGAGGGCAGCTGATTTAGTCATGACAACAAATGGGAGCTCTGAAGGTAAGTGTCAATTTTTTTCCTTTACCCACTCTTCACTCTGTAACAGAGCAGAGCGTGTTCCTCAGCCATGCTGGGCAGTGTGTGCTGTCCTCTCTGAATCCATGCAGGAAACTGGGAGAAAGTGGTTGTGGTTTTGGTCTGGGCCTGCTTTTTGCCTAGCACCCAGGGGTGCAGAGAGTGCCTGTCAGGTGAGTGGGGATGGATGCCCCATGTGAGTCCAGTGAGTCCTTTCTGCCAAACCACACCTAGGGTGTTACAGCCCCACTATCCGTATCATGGCCCTGACTCCACATCTCTACAATCCCAGTATCAACACTACTTCTCTTGTATCTTCTCCATGTATCTCATCTGGGACTTCCTCTGCCTCCTCTAGGGCCAGAGTCCCCTTGTCAGCCAGAGCTGCAGTTCAGGGAAGGAGGAAAGGCTGATGCCCAGGGGAGCAAAAGGGAGGCAAGGGACCTCCTCCCTGCAGGATGTTGCTATGTTACTGCTACAGCAGTAGCCTGGATGAAGAACACACATTCCAAATGTCCATTGAGACATTGTGAACTGTTGGAGCAGTGTAATTACTGGAGGTTTTCTGCTAAAGCCTCCAGAGTAGGTGCATATTTGATTAAATTAGCTTTATTTTTTTGCTATCCTGAACACCATTTCAGCTAAGCCTTTAAAGAGATTTGCAGTCACCTTTGGTGAATGGTTCATACTTCACTTGGTCATAATGGGAAAAAAGAGAGGTAAGTTGCTTGCTTTTTAACAGCAAAAGTATCAGCTGTTTAAAGGTTTTCATTATTATAGTACATTGCTGAGGTGGTGGTAGTGTCATTTTGTGGATTTTTTAAAAAGCATTATTAAGTAACTGTTGTTAAAACATTATCTGCCTTCATGCACCAACATTTTCTCCCAGTAAATTCTGGTCCCAAATTGTTGAGTTTAAGGGTTTTTTTTAATACTTAGGAAACAAAACCCGTTGAAGTTGCATTTCATGGTCACATGGCAAGGATAGGCAACCATCACAGACCAGATCTGCAGTAAATTCCTTTTCACCTGCCAGAGTGCAGTACACCATAGGAGAAAGCCCAAATCACTTTTAATATTTTCTTTTTTAAAAGTCAGTTCGCTTATTGTCTGAGAACTAGAACATGTCTTACTGGTGGTAGCAGTACCAGTATCAGTAAAAAGCAGCTGTTTGCCTCCCTTTCTGCCTGTGACTGGGCTGGGTGTGTCCAGGGATTTTGACATTCCTGCCACACCAGCTCATCTCCCCACAGGAACAGGCATCATTTCAGGTTCATGAAAAGTGGACATGTGTATGTGCATGCACACCAAGTTATACATGTACATGTGTACATATAGTTCCCCTATTCTATATTTCCATAGACAAGCTCTTCCACACCCACTGTGGAAAAATTCCAAGAGAACTACTGTGTTGACTGGATGTGCTTTAGCTGCTCCTATCTCTGCCTCTGTGCCATGTCTTCTCTGCTGTGAAATAGTTCTTAGAGCAGAGCAGCCCTAGCTTTAGCAAAGAAAACTGACTTTAGAAAGGTGTGCATACAAACTAATTGAAGACAATTTTATTTTAAACCAGCCTATATATAAAACTAAGGAAAATGTTATTAGAGGCAAAAGAAAATAGCACTTCCAATTTGTGAATACATAAATTCCACAAATTTCACAGTATATGTTAATGGATTCTTACAACTCTCGCTAGCTTTTATAGGACTCAGTATTTATGAGGGCTCTAAAGAAATCCCCACTCACTACTTTGAGGGTTATTATTTTACAGTAGCCTTGCTCTTTATGACTACACTGTTTAGGCCCTGTCTGTATGCACACCATCAAGCGCAGGTAAACTTTGCAAGAGAAATGGGCCACTAAGACCTTCCTTCAAAAACTGAAAATATTTTATACAACAGCAGAACTACGTGCTTCATGGTCTTACCTAGGAACAAATTATGAAAGATTTTCTTTCATCTAATAACCGTGTAAGAACCTTTGCCTAAATCATATAGTATTCACCCTTTTTAGAAAATGAATATTACTTTTTAGTTACTTAAAAGACATTTAGTGGGCTCTCATTTCTTATTATTCACTCCCTCTTTATCCCTCATCCTGTAACTTTGGTAAATCAAACCATATAATGCAGCAAATACTGCAGTCAAGGCTAATTTCAAGAACAGAAAAATTTTCCCTATTACTTAAAAGTTTGATGAATGATGATGAACCAACTAACTGCAGCAATCTCTGATTCATCATTTTTCACAAAAAAAAGGTAGATTAAAAAGTTATTGAATAAAAAAATGAGGTATTGAATTAAAAGTTGCTGCTACTTTGTTTAATGGAAAACGGGAATGATCCCAAAAAATTAACTTTCCCCAGTAAACAGCTAGTGAAAAACAAATGTTTTGCATTAAATACAGCTCCTGCCTTTAGCATGTTCTTATAAACAAAATATAGTAGAGAAATGAAATGGCAATGTCATAAAATTAGTAGTTAAAGATTGTTTTACAAGAAAAGGGAAATATGGACTGTCATGTTCCTGCCTTTACTTCCAAGAGCCTGCCCT
This sequence comes from Cichladusa arquata, assembly GCA_026413545.1. Lineage (NCBI taxonomy): Eukaryota > Metazoa > Chordata > Aves > Passeriformes > Muscicapidae > Cichladusa > Cichladusa arquata. The sequence continues at coordinate 101,957,005 of JAOTQP010001286.1, read as the reverse complement.
TGTAACTAAGGGTCTGCTAGCATGTGCATGCTCCTGTGTGGTGGTCTAATATTAACCTAAACTAACTCATTCAGAAGATACAGATCAAAGGTCCAGCTCTGCTCAAACTGGAAGAGCTGGTTGAGCAAGAGGAAGATTCATGACAGCCTGAGGAATGCAGTGAAAATAATTCTTCTGAACAATGGAGAAGGCCATTCTGCAAGTTGCTCAAGAGTTTCTTTTCTTCAGCAGAGTCCTGGGGCAATTCTAGGACAGAGAATGTCCTGTTAAAAATGAGAAGGGATGGTTAGAAGTCCTCTTAATACCAAGGACTTCTGGCCGAAGCAGTGATGAGAGCAGATTTGGTAATGCATACCAGAGCTAGCTCAGCAGTGATGGGCAGTCAAAGCAGAACTGCTGAAGTGGAAGCATACTGAGGGCAGGGTGACACATGAAGGGCCTCACATGCTGAAATTGAACCTGCTTCTGTTGCCAGTGGTAATTTTGGCAGATAAATAGCTTCTAGAGAACTGCCTTCATTGTAGCAACTTCATCTTTCATCATTCATACCTGAACTGACCTGAGGCATGCAACACAGCTGGTGGAGTCAAACTGCTGCGGCAGCACAGTGAAAATGGGGATCGGTGAGATCAGTTAGTGAGTTATGGTGTGTTGCTGTTGCAGTGTGGTATTGCTCAGACACGTGCAAGCTTGCAACTAATCATGTCCTTCACTGGCATTTTAACCACTGTTTTGAAGTTTGTAAGTACATACCAAGTGGAGAGCTTTTGGATGGCAGTGTGTTGTCATGCAGAGCTTGAAAGGGAAAAGTCCCTCTGAAAATGGGTGGTCAGACCAAGACTGACTTTTCCAGTTGGTCTCTGGATGGAGGTTATATCTACCTCCAGAACTGAGCCCCTCTAGGAGTACATGTTGGAGCATCTGGACTGTGCAAGATCTGACCTTTCTTCTCCTCCTTTCTCTGGAAACAAAACATTGGGAGGCCAGCTACAGTGCTAGCGGAGTGCTGTACTTGTCTCACCCTGCTCAAAGCCAAAAGGGTCTTCACTTCTTCCTCTGAACTGTTCCTGGAATAAGCTTGTGATGCTGGTAGAGTCTCTCTACCCTATTAATCTTTTGCACCCTCCTGTGCCAAGACAAACGTGATTCAAAGATAAACAAGAGTCCCTAGAAAAGTCCAAATGGAGGAGTGTGGGGTAGGGAAGGGGAGAATGTGGAAGCAATAAGAGCATAAGGAATCAGACATCTTTGGCTTTGAAATTTGGGTCTGGAGTTTCACATCTCCCAAAAGGAGACCTTCAAGTTTGTTAGGCCTGTGTTGTTGGATGCTTCCAAGACTGAAGCAGTTTGGGGTTAGGCATGAACCAGCCATGGAGGCTACTGGCACATGACTTGACAGCCCCTAGGAGATTCAGCAGTGTGATAAGAGTTCCCTGCAATTGGATGCTGATGGCACAGGGGAGATGACCAGAAAACAGAAACTGCTGGAGTTCCCAAAAATAGAATGCAAAGTAAGTGTGCAAGGAGTAGCAGGAGAGCTGACCCGTCTGTCAGGAGAGATGGACACATCTATCAACATAAGAGGGAGAGATTCATGGCAGATTTATGGATGGTCTCACCAGGGCAACTCCTAAAGCCTATTTCTGTTTCTACACTGACAGGCAGGCATGGATTCAGGATTCTAGTGAATATATGTTACAAAACATCTTTGCACTGGACTTGAAACTTATGCAAATACCCCATTCCAAAAGATTTTATGGGTCACTTTTCCTCACCATTGTGATCAGGTAACTTCCCTGGGTTGGTGAAAGGTCACAAAAACAGAATTACCTTTAAAAAACAAAGTGGTAAAATAAACTATTTTCTTGTGGGAAAGAAAGCACTCTGAATTGTTTAGATTTTGTATCATCCTTGTGAGGTATTTTGTGGCTCCCAGAGCCATCTAATTCCCAGTTACTCAACCACCCACCAAATCACAGCGTGAGAACGTGTCTTCTAGGCTATGCAGGCCTGAGTCATTTTTGATTTTAATATTTCTTAAGTATTAGTATTTTCTAGAAAAATAAGCAGGCTTGGATATACACAGATATACTTCATAAGCTTTACATATAAAATGCCAAGTATTCTGGAGAGTAGTTGCTCCTTATATATTGAAACTACGATTCTTAAATGCCATAAATACATTTTAAATGTTTGTGTTGAATGTTTTCCCTGAACTGCTCTTTCTCTTATCTTAAAATTGTAATATATACCACTTCTGGTGTTAAGAAAGATTGGAAACATTATTTTAACCAAATGTGTTGAAGTGCAAATAACAAGTGAACTTTTGAACTCTCTTGCATTCTCTGAGGATCTGGTCTCTGCCAGGCTTGGCAAAAGAGCTGAATATGGATGCTTTTGTTAAAATTTTGGCAAATAGAATTATCTGGAATTAGCATGGTTTATTCAGATTCCAGCTTATCAGTTCAAACTAGATTTCTCTTTAATAAGAGTTACTCAGTTTCTCTTACGAAGGTTTCCTGTATGTAAGAGGGTAATAGTGACCCTGTGTCAAATGCATGATAGCATTATCAAAATAGAGGAATTTGGGGTCAAAGAGTTTACTGGTTAGCTCTGTTGCCAAGACTGACTGTTCCAGATCCTTATAAAGACATGCTGACACATCAGTGTGGTGTGTCAAGGACCTGATGATATGGAACATTTTCCATAACACCACTTCAAATGGGAGCCTTTCCTTTGTTGAAAAACTCTCCTGCATGTGCAGAGATTGTGTGCAAAAAATAATAGTGACAAATATGCCAT
>JAOTQP010001286.1:101932948-101954161 GCA_026413545.1 Cichladusa arquata | reverse complement strand
AGAGGGCAAGAACTGGAAAGAAATTTGGGCTCTTTTTCCTGAGATGGAAAAGTACAAAGCATTCAGTGTTCTGCATAAAAAATGTAGTTTTTTGCAATGCATTTATAATACAGTTAGAACTTTGGGAATCAGAAAGTTTAATAATTGTTACCTGGTTCTCTTGTTCTCAGTTTTCAGATGTTTCAAACTCACAGCTATCACTTTTAAGTCTCCTCTGACTTTGGAATGTATTTGCCACATTTTTTATGGACACTAACTGTATAGCTGCCTCCACTCTTTCCAGTTTTTCTGATTCCTGGGAAAGAGGGAAATTTGTGAGAACATTCCTCAGGTTTTAGGCAATGCCAGTTATTGCTCTTGGAACACTTTGACAAAGCAACTACACAGAGAGATACAGAAGTAGTCAAATCCTGTTCAAATTTTCACTTAGATGAAAAATAAATAATGCCATCTCAGAATCCGTAACATATAGATAGAACTTCCATCTGTGTTATTTCCCCTCTCAGCTTATCTTTTCAAAAACAACTGTCTTCTATATATAATACATATATTTCATAAAGATTGAGAAAGATGAGTAGTAAATGTAAGCTTCTTCTCAAAAGAAAAAGGAAAACCAGACTCTCTAGTATGAAAACAAGAGTTACCAGATTATCTTTGCCAAAGGATCTGAAACTCTTTGAAGATGAAATGCTGGATGTCGCTTCATAAGATTTTTTCCTTCCTAAAATTCAGGTTAAGTCGGCTGGTATAAATTTTTCTAGGATGTGAAATGAAGATGATTAAATAGGATTCATTGCTGTAGGCAGAGAAGCAGTAGACTTCCGTGCGAGCTGCTGGCTATTTTGTACTGCTGGACATGAAGCCATTGGATTTCCACCCTCAGAACACAACATCATGGCTCTTTCAGTATCCATTTGTGTACCTGATGGTGGTGGCAAGTAAATTTGATCTGCTTATCATTGACTGTTAGAGCAGCAAAAACTTGAGCACTGCTTTGCATGGTATAACTCATTTAATAACCAGCACTCAAAGCTAAGTTTTGATAACTAAATGCTTTCTCTGTTAGTTTAATATATCAGAAAAAAGATCCAAGGTTCCAATAATGACTAGAGAGCAGCTGCATATGGGTCTTATCTTTTTTAATAGTCTGATCCTCTGCTACACTGGATAAAAGTCTTACTTATAGGCAGAAGCCATCATTCATTTAGATATGTGCAATTTTGACTGCTTCAAACATCTGTGTTTGCAGCAGCAGCAGGAACCTGCAGAGGCCCTGCACCTTCAAAAAGCCCAAGCCAACCTTGTCCTTAAAAGCAGTGAGGTTTTGCTGTCAGTGTAAAATGTTTTGTAACCACTTTTTGCCAATTGAAAAACAGGACCAGACCCTAGAGACAGCCTGTAGAAGAGGATTGTCTTGTTCCCACCCCTGGATGTTTGTCCAACCTATGTTGCAATGTTTGGCTGTGGACTTCTGCTGCTTTTTTTGCCTTTTTTTTTTCTTTTTTTTTCTTCTTTTTTTCTTTTTTATTTATTACTGCCTGAAAACAAGAGTATATCCATGCAAAGAATTTAGGCTTGAATTTTAAGCTAGCTCCTCACATTTAAATCACTATAGCCTGGAAAAAATTATCAACATTTATGTGTCTCAGAAGAGTTTTGCAAGTCACCAAGAAGTGCTATCTGTAGGTTGAGGGAGCGACTGAAATGTGAATACCCAGTTATCACAGACAGAACTGAGGGGAAAGAAGGAAAGAATCTCACACCAGTAACTCAGTCCAGATATAGGACCCTTACCAGAGAAAGCTTACGTACAGGGAAAACGAAATAAAGTAATCGTAAAGCAAGGTTGATAAAAGGATGAAGAGCTCTTGATTCCACAACTGGAAAAAGAATCTAAAAATAAATAAATTAAAGTAATTGTTGCCTTCCAATATGCCACATAGCAAATAGTGCTTTAAGGTAATCTGTGTTGCCAAATCCAGACAGCAGCTCCAGGGGACTGCTGAAAGTCAGAAGCAGTTGGACAAAGACAGTGAATTACTGTAAAGCTCTAACAATAAAAAAAATTTAATCAGGAGACTGGCTTAAAAGTCAGATTTGAAAATTATACCATTATTTGTACTTTCCTTTTTGTTTCTGAGTCTGCAGGATAGGTTTGAGTCAAATTTTCAAATTGCTCTTTGCAAAGGAATGCCAGAACTAACTTTCTCTTGCAATAGAATCTGAAGTGTATCACGCTGGAATTCCAGGAACTAGAACTTAAATGAAAAAGCAAAATGTAGATGCTGCAATACTAAAAAAAATGTAAGGACAAATGAAGCACAGTAGGTAGAGAAATTATTTTTTCTGCCTCAGTTTGTAAAGAGAACACTGATGTTACAAAATACATCCCGTAATCTAACAATGATAAGTCATTCCTTCTCCATTGAGATTTCACTGTTGCAACTTGTAAAGTCCATTGAACTGAGCAGACCTCTCTAGGAATAAAGGTCTTGGGAGCATTCCCATTTTTTCAAGGGAAAAAGGACAACTCATGCATGAGGCAGTGAAGTTTTGGCTGTCTCAGGATACACTCAGTGAAGTGGCTCTTTGTGAGTTATCTAAATCTCTCCAGTTACACACAGCTGGTATTTCTAGACATTTGGCTTAATGTTTCTGCTCTGGATGTGGATGTCTTCTCTGTGAAGAACTGTCCCCATAATTTGTGTTAATCTTCAGCAGTACACTATTTGCAGTGAAATTACAGTGTAATAATTTGCAGTGGCTCCCCTGGCCTCCAATTAGGAAATGTCCTACTGTGCTTCAGACAATTTACTTTCCCCTAGTGCAGTTTAAAAATATGTCTACAGGCACAGCTTCTGTGATATTACTTCTCTATCAATGATAAACTTCAGGGAACAGTAGGAATGAACTGGTGAAATTTACTAATTGAATGTTTGCCTTCAAGTGGCCTGTTGTTGGTAACACTGGAAAACTGTCCAAACTGAAAGTGTAGACTGACAAGAAGCAAGGCAGCTTCTTAAAGATTGTCCTATTTCTCCAAAATCAAAACTAAAAGGAGCAAACTAGTAGCCAAAGTATTTTTAAACAGCAAAGACAAATATAAGCTTTTCATTTCTTTCAGAAAGAGAAACAAGAAGCAAAAGAAAAGGCCAAAAACCCCCTGATCTTCTTCTGCTTTCTTCCCACTCCCTCCCCCTCCATCCTAACCTCAGCTGCTCCACAACACAGTGTGGTTGCTGTTATTACTGGAATACAGGGATTTTCATCTGGCACAGTTTAACCACTTCCCAAATTAAAATGGGCTATCTCAGCATATGCACGATAACCTGTATCTACAGACCTTTTTCTGGCTGTAACACTGTTGTGTAATTGGAGTGGCAAAATTCCCTGCAGAGACCAGGCCTCAGTGCAAAACTTGAGACTGTAACACTGAAGACAACAGAGCTCTGATTTTGTTCATATTCTCTAGCATCACTGACAGGTACCTATAAAACAACAGGATTCCTTCCTTAATCATTTCTCATCCTAGAGCAGTAATGACTCCACCATTTTCTTCTGTAAATGGCTAAAGGGAAGAAAGAGAAAAGCCCAACAGCAACAGGAGTGGAGAGTATCAACAATTCCTGACAGAGTTCATCCTGAACTTTAGATTTAATTTTAACTGTCATTAAAAATATATTTTTTAAATAACATTCTACAAGCCTGAAATTCTGTGCTTGTTAAAGTGAATGCTGTAAATAGTGCCAGATGCCCTGAACTGAGTCCATGACTGAGTTCATTCTTGAACATATGCTCCTATATATAAATTCTTCATATCTTATGTTCACTGAAGTAAATTCTAAAACCATGAGTCCATTTTACCACTACTGCATACAGTCTTGTCCAGTGGGAGTATTACTGTCGTTTGATCCACCAGTTCTCAGTCCTCCACACAGGGAGCACACCCGCAATGTTCATCTTTAACTTCTTCTCCTCCAACCATCATCCCTGTAGCCTCTGCTCTTCCAAGATGATATAAAACCACACCCTCTTTTGGCAACAGATACTTCCTTTCAACAATAAAAGACAAACTAAAGAGGATACAAGTCCGTGGTTGATCAAGAACACTCATCTGTACAGCCTGCAGCAGGAAGGATGCTGAACTGTAAGATGTGTCTGAAAGAATCAGAGGAAATGGTGTCACCATCGTCACCAGGAGGTTTTGATCTCAGGTGGGAAAAAGGAAATTCAAGGCTAATCTGGACTCATCTCATAGGCAATTTAAGGATACTGCTGAAACCTCTGAGATGTTCTAAATTCTAAATATTTACCAATTTACATAAACACTCAGTTAACTGAAGGATATTATACAGAATGGAAATGTCATGATGAGTTTAAATACATGGAGGAATTTAAATACATGTTTAAATACTTCTCACTGTCTACCAATTGTAATTAACTACATGGCTACTGCTCATTAGGAGGCATGCATTTAAACCTACCCAGTTTCTCCCAGTACTGGAAAGAAAAAATCAACAAGGCCATTGTCTGTGGAAAACGTTTCTGTACTTCTCAAAAACTACTCCAAAGACTTTGCTGCCCAAGTAATGGAATTACTTTAAACCAGCATGTCTGAAAACAGAATATTTGGTGTTTTTAAATAAGCTATTGATTCTTGCCTGAGATTTTCAAGATGAGGTGGCAGAAAGGGGCAGAAAATGCACAGAGATGGTATCCAGTGAAGTTATCCATCAGAGGTTTGGCTGAAACAAATCTCGGGTGCTTAATTCCTAGTTTTCACAGAGATGAGGGTTGTTAATTCCCATTAACGTTGGTGGGAGTGAAGTACTTACCTCCTTCAAGCATGTTGCCCTCGGCTCATTTAGATTTCTTAACTGATCAAACCAGAGCACTGCTATCACCAGTTAATTTATTTGCAGCCCTGAGGAATCCAACACACATGGTTTGCAGTCTGATTAATACACAGTTGGACACACAATTAGGATACAATGCAAAACATTTATCAAGAATAATTTCTTAGAAAATCTGTAGAATAAACAAAGGTAATTATTAAGTTTTTTGAACATAAAATAGATAAGAATCAGAAGAAATGTGGAGAAGATTTCCTTCATTTTTTTTTTCATTGGGAAATAATTAAGCCAGGAGTTATTTTTTCCAAGGAAGCAAGACTGATGTTGTGAATCACACTATTAGGTCTTACCAACACAAAGAATTTCCGCCTCTTGTTTTCAGGAAGACCTTCTTATTTTAATTTTAAGGGGACTGACTGCATTTTTAATCAATTCCTTTAAATAAACCAACATCTATTATGCCTAAATTGAGATTATAATGTCTGCATAGAAACTTGCCCCTGTTGTAGACTCACACAACTTTCTTGCTTAGTTCAAACTCCAGGAACTCCAGAGAGAGACTGACTGGATAAACTGATGAATAAGGATTTCAAGCTTCAGAATCATGTGATTTTTCTATCAGGAGCAATGCAATTGTTTAAAAATCTGCTGACAACTTTGTCCCAAACACTGCAAAGCGATGTGCCACTCCCTTGCTCTCCATTCCAGCTCATCTTTACAGTATCATGAAAGCTGAAGTCTGTCACTTTCAGTCAGAGGGCAGCATGTTGAGAAGGGCAGTGCATGCTGTGAAACTCTGGAAGCTGCCCTGTACCGCAGGAGGAAAGGACTGCCCAGTAATTAATGCCCTCAGTTTTATTCTTTATTCTGAAATATTGCACTACCATCAAAAGTGAAATATCAAAGTATGACAACTCTTCATTTCATAGGAAGCAGGATTCAAATAAACTCTTCATAGCAAGGGTAAACAGCGCATAGTTTAAGGCTCAGCCTTTTAAACACATTTCAGCAATTTGCCTGAAGGTTTTTGAAGGGCCTGAACACAGGTAGCAACTGTAGTTTTATACAAACCAGCTTTGTGTGTACTGGTTAGAGAAGCAGTAGCTGTGGAAAGAACAAAAGAACTTTGTGCATCTTCTCCCTTGAAGTCACCTGGCAATTTCACCAAATCAAAGATAAGCTGATACAAAAGAATTCTCTTCCCCCTACCTCCTCTACCCTCCCATCTGCCAAGAAATGCCAATCTCCTCTGATTTTATTCCAGTACTCATTAACTTCTTTGCCCCTAACACATGTGTCAGCCAGCCTCGGGCTCTTCACTGAAAGATCTCGCGGAGCAATAAAATGTTTTCTTCTGATTGTCATCCCATTTTGGATGTGCAGACTTGCTGTGCTCAGAAAACTATAGTAACAGTGGATGATATGTCAGTCAGTCCTCTCACACTATATAACAGGTAATATAAGAGAGAACCTATCTCATGTATGGGATGAGTGTAATCCCACTCTTTCTGTAGGTGTCACAACCATTCAGTATAAAGTAGATAGGCTGTTCCACAAGTGTGGCATACTTGTGGTTTACTACGCTCCAGCACTCAGATCATTCTTCCAGGTGAACAATGTAGTTTGATCTCTTCTGTCCCACCTTGAGGCCTTGAACAGATGCAATGGTGTGCTGCGAGCTGCTCCCAGGATATAGCCTTTGTTTCCTCAGTTATCCAGCCAATACAGACAATAAAGAGTATCAGTTTCAACACAAACACTTGATGCGTGCTGCAACTAGGCAATGTTTGGGCTCTTTGTAATACACTGATTTGCTTTTCTGTTTAAATAAATAAAATTAACCCAAATGTTTTCCCCCAAAAAGGAAGTAACACCATGGAAAAAAGACTGGAGTTGCCAGGTTGCCCACCCACACACTGAAACATCCCCAACACCACACTGCCAGTGCCTAGATAGGCAAATATGGCCCTTCAGTAAGGAGATGTGGCCAAGCACTGGTTGGAACCACATGGGCTATTTCTCTGCATACTCCAGAGCTCCTAGAATGGTCTTTGCTAAGCACTTCTATTGTGGAATGAACAAAATCCTCGTGGTTGTGTAACTGTTATGGCTCTCCAAGGTAGTTCTCCAGTTAAGAGAAATCCAAAATACTCTGCTCTCCCTTCTCTCATTTATTTATTGATTTATCCCTGACTAGTGCTGCTTGGATTTTAGTCTAAGTTAAAGTGTTTATAAATAGTGATTTTATTAACATCTGTTATTTACTTTTCATTCAATCATTAATTTTCATTAAGCATTCAGAGCTAAATATGTGTCTGGCAGACTTTAGTGAGGTGATTACGCATAAAAATTTAAATATTGAAACCCATCCCTTCTTGTGATGGGGAACGAGTTTTTAAAGAAATTGCGAACAAAGCTCACACTCTGATCCCAGAGTGGAAAAGTTGCAAAACACCCATCCTAGATTCAAATTAGAATTTTTATGTTCATGTTAAGATGATTATGTAATGACATATAGGCCAAGAGAATGGGACAGAGCTGTATCATGTCTCTGCAAAACATTATTCAAACCCTCCTTCCCCATAGAGTACTTTTCCTGGTATATCCAAGCCAGCATGCGTCATACACCTCCATCTAAGCTTTCCTCTTTTAGCCTGGAGTTTCCTACAGCTTCCTTTCAAACTTTTCTTTGTTCCTTATACCAGTTTCATCTTTCCAGAGGGACGCTGTGACCTACTTTGACTCATGGACCAAGTCTGCACAGCACCAAAAGTAAACCCAGACTACTCCCAGCTATAGGCTGGCTCCTCACATCTGATGGCCAGTGAGAAGTACTGAAAGACCTTCTGCACCACAGAAAACATTTCTTTTTGTTTTTGTTTTTTTTTTTTTAATTAAAGAGAAGCATCAAGGCAGTACAAACACTTCTCAAAAAAAACATTCACCTCAGGTTATTTTGGCAATGTTTTGAGGCAGTGAACCTGAAGAAAAGGAACCCAGAATTCACAAAGTAATTTGTTGCTGAAATCTACAGAAAAAATAAAAAAGTTGATGGATAAGGGAGATAAATTGCAGGGAAAACACCATTTCCACCCCATGCACCACACCATTACAGACACATTTTTCTCTTGAAGTTCTGCAGTACATGTTCTGATAATGTTTTTGCAAATTATCCTGCCCACCTGCTCTGTGCATTTTTCTCTCTCTGGCAGACCCTTGCACATGGCCCTTGTTGTTTCCCCATCATTATCCTGTTAAAAAGTATGAAAGTATGGTTGATCTTGGTGCTAGAGACACAGCCAGACTGCTTAGTAAAGAAACAAGAACTTTAAAACATTTCAAAGGATTTGTGGACTCACATTGCTGAACTCTGTCTCCCATGGATGTGTGTACTGAGCTCGCCAGGCACTGAAGCTCTCCTCAGTGCACTCACAGACTACAGGCTCCATTTGTAGGGAGGGGTGGAGGGATGCTTTCCATGTCCTGTAAGAATCATCTGTCTTGGGATTACTGTGAATTTTAGAGATGAGAGGACATAGCACAGAAATACAAAATGTGAACATTTCTGTCTCCTTGAGAACGCGATTAACCCTCATACTTGCACTGTGAAATAAAACTAGTTACACCCACAGAAAAAATGCAGCCATGTGCACAGCTTGGACCACATCTTCAGCATGCACCTGAGCTGAAGACTCTCCAGACAAAGCCCAGTTTCTGTACTGGCTACTGTTGAATTAGCTGATATCACACTTATAGGCCCAGTGTGAATATGAGAAGAGCTGAGGTCAGCTCTATGCACCCACCCAAGTTCATCCAGTTTTATTCAGCTTCTAGCACAAGTCATCCTCTGCTGATACTCCTTACTGAGCCATCATGCAGCCACACTAAAACTTCACTCTCTGCAGCAGCACTTGTATTCCAGTTCCCACAGAGCTCTAGTTTCAGAGAGAAGATGGGACTGGTCCTGCAGATTTTGTTTTTCATTGTTATGGTTTATTTTAAATGAAACAAACTCCAAAATGCACTGTGCTTTGCAGTGGAAGAAGTCTTACATAGCCTTTTAAAGAAATGGCAGCAAATGCTGTCAAAGCCCTTTTTCATAATATTTACACAGTAATTGATCCAGGCAGTAAAGCGGCAACTATATATCAGAAATCAGGAGAGATTTTCTTGCATAGTTCCTGAATGAACAAACATTGACAGAAGTTGCAGGAAGCTCCTGACTTATTATCTGCCATATCCATGGGATAAGCAGGAGCTCTAACAACTCCTTCCCAAGGTGTTCCCATGTTATGTTTGGTCAGGCAATTGACTCGGGTTCACAGGTAAGTTAGATACCCTCATGGCAAATCAGGTAGCATCTGCTTTGTCTTTCTTCACCAAAATATAAGCTCCCTGTTTAGCATATTTCCATACGCTGTTGCTTCAGGCTCATTTTGTTTAAATCAGTCTATTAATTTTTGTACTATGCAGTCATTCTCAAGACAGGCATGACCTCAGTCTTTCATTATTTGATGACTTTCCCTTTGTGGGACAATGTACAACTCTTCCATGTTGCTCATCACTCTTGGAAAAGGACCAATTTAATGAGTTCTTTGGCTGAGTGAGATAGGGGGAAAGAAAGAAAAAGCCTTCTTCATTGCTTTTTAGGGACTGAACTGTAGTCTTGCTCTCTACAAGCTTGGGAAACTCCAGATAATTTCTGCCAGCACAAATAATGAAACCTGAATTACATGCTTCTGTGAATACACAGTGGCACAGGAAATTGTTTAACCCTTGAGAAGGTTAAAGCATAGTTTCTTAAGACAGTGAGGTGTTAGCCTCTTCAAAGAACCTGCAGAGCATTAGAAGGGTTTCAAGTGAAATTGGACAGATTGAAGCAACATCTCATCTTTTTCCATTGCTATTTATTGCCAATGAAGTGTTCCTATGAATCTGTAATTGCACACATTTCTCTAGGGGACAAGAAGCTTTAGTGTATATTTCCAATGGAGCAGTTTCTAAAAACCAATCTGAATGCATCAATTTGACCTCAGCATTTAAAGCTTGTTTCCCTGCAGACTTGGAGGCAGAGTGAAGCTGTTGGGTGAGACTCACAGTAAGACTGGCAGATGAAATTTGCCAGTTTCAGCAGGTCGGGGCGAATGGTGAGGTCAGCAGGCTGCTGCCTACAGCAGAAGGAAGAGCCCTGCCCTGCAGCTGGCTCAGCCTGCATGTGAGCACTAGGAAAGCCTGAGCAGCTGCTGTTGGCCACGGGAAGCCTTGGGAGCTCGTGAGCAGGGTTGGGGCTGGTCAGGCTCAGCAGGAGCACTGTTCCCAAATCTCCCACCCAAACTATTCTCCACCCAAACTGCGCTCTCTCCCTTCCCCCATCTCTCTTCTCCCATCCCACTGGTGGGAGCTGCCTGCCCTGGCCAGCCTCGATGTCGCTTCAGCCCAAAACTCCAACTCACAAAAGAGCTTAGGAGGATAGAGGGACATCGCTGCGGTCCTGTCCTCGCTGGACCCATTGCTGAAAAAGAGCAGGAGCTGAGGAGGATAGAGGGACTTCCCCGTGGTCCTGCCGTCGGTGGGATGGCCTCACTTGGGCAGGCCACTCATCCAGGTGCTTGAGTTGGATTTTAACAGCCAGGTGAAGCTGAATGCCCGTTTCTCTCTCTGCCCAGTGAACACCTCTCCTTACAAATAAAGGTTTATTGTACATTCCCCGCCGGTACCCTTCCCGTGACAGTGGGTGAAATGAGGCGTCATCGGGCCACGAAGGGAACGCCGACCACTCACGGCACTGGTGTGGGGCAGGAGCACAGGGCTGCCGCAAAGCACCAAAGCAGCCTCAGCGTCCCCCGGGCGCTCACCAGGTCTGCACCGGCCGCGCCTGGAGAACCAGCGCCCCTTCCCCGCGGTTCGCGGGCTGCCCCTGCCCCAGCGCCCGGCTCCCCGGCAGCGGGGGGCTCTTATCCAGCGGCCTCCCATCAGCTTTCCAGGGGGAAGAACTGGTCCGGGGGCAGGGCCGGGGAGCGGGGGTGCCCCGAGGGGAGCCGCTGACAGCAGCCAGGCGCCACTTGGGGCCGGGGGCTGCCGCAGCGCTGCTGCCCGGCCGGGGCTGGAGCGGGGCGGGCGGAGGGGAGCGGCGCCTTGGCCGGAGGGGGGTGCGGAGCCGCCGTGGAGGGCGGAAACGGGGTGGGGGGATTTGCGTCAGTGAGGGAGCTGAGAGCGGGCGGGACGGACGGAGGGACAGACGGACGGAGGCAGCCCGCCGAGAGGCACCGGCCCGCCGCGCTCGCCCGCCGCCGCTGCCCGCCGCCCTGGGCGCTGCGGCCGGGGCCCGCGCGGCCCTGGGTTTGGGCGCTGCCGGTGCCCCTGGCCCTGGGCGCCGCGGGGCTCGGCCACGGCACCCCGCACCTGCCGTACTCCCGGCCGGGCTCCCGCAGCAAGTGAGTACCGCCCGCCCCGCGGCACGAACCGGGCCGGGCCGGGCTGCCTGACCGACACTGTCCTTCTCCCGCAGGAACTGGTGCGCCTACATCGTGAACAAGAACGTGAGCTGCTCGGTGCTGGACGGGACGGAGAGCTACGTCCAGGCCCAGTACAAGTGCGCCTGGAACCAGTTCCCCTGCGAGCCCACCCTGGTGTAAGTAGCGCACGGGGCGACCTCGGCAGGGCAGCGCTCGCCCACCCCTTGCCCGGCCCGGCGGGGCTGCGGCGGGGTGTGCGGACCGCCCCGAGCAAAGCGCTCGCTCATTGCGGACATCGGGCTAATTAGAGCCAGACTGAGCTGCTGCTCCGTGCCGCCGAAGGGAGCTGCCCTGGCACACCTCGTCGGCTCGGAGCGGCGTGCGGGCGGGCGGAAAGCACGCGGGATGCTTCCCTGGGCGGCGGGAGCGGGACCGCGCCTAGCGCTGCCGGGAGCGCACCTGGGCTCGGAACCGGTTTTGTGCTCGCTGCGTGTTGCTGGATCGGCGCGTAAAGGCAGAGCCAGGAGCCTGAGCCAGCACCTCACAGCCTGCGTATCCTTGTCTGATAGCCAGCAAAGGGAGCGGCCAGTGCAGATTTTACGGGGGGTAATGTAAAGTTGCTTGTTTGATTTTTAATCTTCGTGCGTGTGGCCACCTGCGGCAAGGTGTGGTGCAGCAGGTACAGCAGGCATCAGGGAGCAGAGGGATCTCTGGCTAATTGCAGGCAAATCTCCTTTCCTCGTTTTTCCACTTGTACTATTGACACATTTCTGTTTGAAAGTTTTGGGGGATACGCACTCTGTGAAACCATTTCAGCATCCCCAGGAAGTCACTGGAAAGACACCCATAGATTTTCATAGCCTTAGACTTGGCCGGGGGGGGATGATGAAGAGTGTTTTACAATAAGGCTACCGTGGCTAGTTTTTATTTTGACATGAAACAGTGATGATGAGACAGATCCTGGGTACAACTGAAACGGAACTTCAGACGCTGATGACGCTGCCACCCTGGGGCCCGTGACAATAGGTGTTGGGTGTTTGGCATTCAAATGTGCTGCTTTCTGTTTGTTTGGGTTGTTATTTTTGTTAAAAACCCACCTTTTCTCTACATAAACACTAGAATTTGAGGGGAAAAAACAAAGACAGCAGACAGCTGAGTAACACTATCTTGTGTAACTTGCCTCGTTTCTCTTTGGAGTCTTGAACTGGCTGTTTTGGACTTCTGACTGGTTTTATGGATGTGTAATGGGGTGTGCCCTCTATCCCGAGAAATCTCTGCAGTGGAGCTACAGAGGCATGAGGAGGGGTTGAAACTGCGCTCTTTAAACACATAAATCACCAAGCATTGAGATAAGGAATTTCAGAGGCGGTAAATTAGGACTTTCATGGACTATCTGCTAGTAGATAGTGAAGAAAGTGCAAAGGCATTGCTTCTAGCTCAGGAAATCCCTGCACTGAGAGTGTGAGATTGTTGGCAGGAGTAACAAGGGGAAGCCCAGCTTGAGCAGGGGGCTGGACTGCACGACCTCCAGAAGTCCCATCTCTTCCAGATCTCCCTGTGATTCTCTGAAATGGCATTGTCTGTCCTTGTGCTTCTAAACATCTGGAGTTGGCTGCTGTCAGACAGAGAATATGGGGCTGAACAGACATTTGGTCTCACCAGCTGTGTCCAGTCTCATGGGGTTTTTTGTTCTTTTAAGAGTAGAATTAGCTACTTATCATAAGACTCTGTTTGACTTTCTTTGGTGAACATCACTGTTGTTTTCTTCATAACCATAATAGCAACTGCAAAACAATTCCTTGTTCTTAACATAAAATATTCCTTATTCCTACATGAAATATTTTTCTCCTGTCACAGCACCAGCTGATTAACACCAACAGAAGGTGGAATATCAAAATCTTGAAGTTTTATTGTGTTCAAAACTGTTTATAGGTTGTCATTTTATTCTTGTGTCTATTGCATATAAGCTCAATTAGTGGCAGAGTAAGAAAGGTGCAAATCCAAAAATTTGAAATACATATCTGAAGTCCTGCAAACCCTTAACTTGATTCCTGTGAAAAATATTGTTTAATTCAGAGGGAGTAGCAGTCTGAATAATAAAATGTGTTTATATACATTTGCTAGCTAATGTTCACAAAAATAGGAGAGGAAAGAGATATAAAACAACAAAGAAATGACTGTGAGGACTTTGTGGAAATTATTCTTTTTTTTCTCCTTTATACACTTGAACAGAGAATTTAAAATGAACTAAGTAGCAGATATTCATGGGAATAGAGTACAGTCCCTGTGTAGTCTCCTCTCGATAGCCATGGTTTATCTAAGAGCTCATTCAGCTGCAGACTGTGGGGACAGTGAGATCCAAACCAAACAAAGAGTTCCTTAATTGTATCATGGATGTGTGTGTTTTATTAGTACTTAAGTACTATTAGGTCTATTTTTTAATCAGTCAGTGGATTTACTGTTGGTTTATATTACTTTAAGAGGAGATTTAAAGAGCCCTTCTAGTGTTTAGGTACAGTCTAGGTTATGCATAACAATTACTTAGCTTGCAGTGTATAGGGGAGCATTTCACTGCTTTAAACTTGCAGTGTGCTCCTGAATTCCATGTGTTCTTTACAGACAAGAGAGTGTGGGTTGCAGATATGGATTATAGTCAGCCCTGATTTGCCTTTGAATTTTATTTTCTTTTTTAAGAAATAGAAAGCTCTGGTGATTAAGCATAAAATCATATGCATGCATGAATCCTTTTTACCTACCCTTTTTAGGCTTATTAAAATATAATTTGTCAGAAGACAAAAACCCTAAAGCCCCCTGTTGGAATTACTGCATTTCCATGATTGTTAACTGTAAATTCACTTTGGCTGCAGGGTGTATTTCCTGCAAGGTTAAGTTGAAATTCAGGAAATTATTACACTTCATTGTTTAACTGTTTTATAGGTACTTGGGCTCGATAGTGCATTTCCTTGCTGAAAAGTTGGTGAATGCTTTGGCTGATTAAGGTGTCAGGGATGAGAGTTGAAGTGTGGCTGCTTAAGCGATAGGAAGAGAGAGCAGAAAAAAAGAAAGAGCTGAAATGCTCTTTGAAGTGTGTTCCCTTTGAAGTGTGAGGGGCTCCTGATTTATTTTTCTTAAAACCGTGACTAGTAAATGAAGGAGAAACTTTGTTATTAGTGGGTCATTGGGCTGAAAGGTACAAAAATATTAGTGTTTATACTCACTAAAAAGAACTTGAATGTTTTGAAATGTAATATTGCTTCATAAATAATTTACCCCTCACTGCTTCTTTTGTCATGAATTCCTAGCTTTCTTGTGAATGGTTTGGTAACTTAATTAGCAATAATAGCAGTTGGAAACTAGCAGCATTATCTGTTTCTAAAAGAAAAAACATGTTCCATTTCTGGTTGGATCCTGCACACCCTTTAGGGTTGTGGCTTGTTTGGGGCATTCTCTGGTCACTATGGCTGGTTCAGTGTTGGATGTTGTCACAGCAGTTGTTTGTTTTGCCTCTTGTTCTGTAGAAAGTGTGGGCACACCTGGCTGTACCAGAGGTGCACCAGTTTATGGCTTTTGGGAAAAGCTGCTTTCACTGGCAAGGTTTTGATTTTAAAATCTGAAGTGGCTGAATGTTTTCTGGGACGTTTTCTGGGTTTATGTCTTTGCTACAGAACTGCAAATAAGACTTGCCCCTATGAGGTAGTAAATCAAATAGAAAAGAATTTAGCTTGGTAAAAGCCTCTGGAGGTCATGCCATCTGCTCATAGCCCCCAGCTAACAGCAGAACCAACTTCAAACTTAGATAAGGTTGCTCAGGGACTTGAAGAAAGGATGTTTTATCAGATCTTCTAATTCATGTACCAGCCCCCATTAG
This sequence comes from Cichladusa arquata, assembly GCA_026413545.1. NCBI lineage: Eukaryota > Metazoa > Chordata > Aves > Passeriformes > Muscicapidae > Cichladusa > Cichladusa arquata. The sequence goes on along the minus strand of JAOTQP010001286.1, from coordinate 101,938,985 downwards.
TTGTGCTCAAGTGAGTAAAGATATTTGTGTGCTCAAGTCAGGTCATCTGTCTTCAGCTTGTGAGGAGTGAATTTCATGATTTAGTGTAAGCTTCTCATCTTAACACTAATGATATATGTATACTAAGGAAGACATTATTTCATTTAGAAAATGACCCAGAAAATGAAGAATGAGTCAATAGCTAAATTAGCAAGCCTCTCCAAATCTCTCACTGAGCAGTATTTTCCAACTTCTTGTTATTTTATACTTTCAAATGATCATAAATAAGCTCAGTGCCAAACTAATCATGATTTTATTCACGGCCCAGAAGATTCAAAGAGTAAGATTGAAGTGACTTTAGAGAATGCTACTATGAGTTTTCTGTATTCATAAACAACAGATTACCACTTAAAACACTGCTTTTAATAAGCAGTATTCCCCATTTATTAACAATATATTACTGGGTAACAGTGGAAATTTTGTAACTGAAAACCCTCACATGAGACATCCAGTTCAAGTTGAATGGCTTCATCCATTTGGCAACCCCAGAATGACCTGGGTGGAGCACATCAGCCCCAGTCTAGGAACACATAGGAAATCCCCGTGTAGTTTTCAACCTTCTAACAATGTAGCCCCAATGTAGTTTTCTGAGACTGTTCTGTTGCTAGAAATCAAGCATGCAGATCAGTCAGAGTGCTCAGCACCAGGCAGGATCAAACCTCAGATATACAAGTCAGCACAGATTGAGCCTGTGTCTGCCTCTGGCCTCCAGCAATGCATATCTCATAAGAAAAACTTTCAGGATGCACAAAAACTTGAAGGGAAAGCGAGAGCTGTTTAATGTTTCCCCTCCAAATATCTATAAAGGTCTTCAGGACTTTCTTTCCAACTTTGTGTATTTTGTATGAAGCAGAATTTCTTTGTACAGGCTCCAGCTAGCTGACTACATAGGGAGGTTAGCCTAGGGGCTTGTGCATTGAAAGCAGTAAGGAAACTTAAAAAACTTCAGTCTCCTGGAGTGCCCGTTTGAAAATCTTTGAGATCCTGCTGGGTGTGGTAAGTTTTTCTGGCTGTCTCCCCAAGCCTGAAATTGTGCATCTCTCTGCCTCCATGCACTGAACGCAGCAGAGTCTTTCTTCTCTGTGAGCTGGACAGGGAATTTTCATTTCACACATCATTTGAATTTGTTGCAATCATGTAAAAAAAAAAAAAAATCCCATGCTGCTGCTCACTTCACATTAATGTAAATACTGAAAGTTTCATGCTTTTCTGGTTTGAGAAATGTGTGACCTGGAGGTCTGGGGCCTCTTCTGTTAAGCACCAAACTGTTGCCAAAGCAATAAATTTTTATTTGTAGGGAGCTGCTGACCCATTTAGGTGTATTTCATCATAAATCACAAAAATAATCAAGAAACATTTTGTACCATTAGACAGTGGGCAGTGGCAGTTTCACACATTGGGGATATTATGACTCCCATCTGACTTCATTTTGCATTTGCATTTCCTTTCACTTCTGGTATTTTGAAAAGTAACAGCACTCAAAACAATGCTCCATTTTATTCTCAAAGTTGGGGTCCTACTTAATCCCACAGGTTAGCACTTGTCTTTCTGAAAATATTGGTTATTTCTTTCAACTGGGTATATTTTCAAATGATCTCTCAACAACAGCTTTCTGGAGCATTCTAGAAAACAGCTTATTTCATGGGCAGAGAAGCAGAAGAGAGACTGTTGGAGCTCAGTTTTTCAGGCAGCTTTATCAGCAGCAGTGCTCTGCATCCTCACTTCATCTCTCTACTCATATAAGGTGAGAAACTTGGTCCCTGCTGCTGGGAGAGGCAGGTGATGATGCTGTAAACATATAACCTGTTGCAAGGTTGTTCCTGTTCCATCACTGAGCACATCACATTGCTGCCCTACAAAACTTTCCCTGAAATCCATTTGAACGGGATGTATTTTCAGGGTTCTCTTATCTCATTCTATTTAAGTGGGATTTTAATAGCTTACTGTTGACCATGTGTTTGACTGGCATTTCAACATTGTAAATCCCAAGGCTGAAGCTCTGCTTTGAGCTTTTCCATGGGCTGTCTGTGGCTCTAAGTTACTTAAACGCATCCTGCATCCTTGTTTTGCTGCTCATAAGAAGAGAATGCCTGCCTAGTGATAGTTTATGGACGTTAAGAGTATTCACATTTTAAACTTCTGGGCATTTCCTACTGGAGTTTAGTGATCAGCTTTTTGCAAATAAAATCCTTGGCAGCTGAGAGAGTTAAACAGGTGGGTGTTTGTGTATGTGTGTGTGAAGACATATATGCAACAAGAAGAAATCACTAGTATAAGACACAAGGTCAGATTTTAGAGTGTGCAGTCCCTTGGTTCTTTCTTCACACAAAGAAACATTTTTCTCCCAAGAGAGAAAATTGTGGTTTGAATCTCATCTTTTTTTGATAGAAGAATTCCAGCTGAGTGGCATAAAACCCACTGTATAAGTAATAAACAATGGCACTTTTGGAGACTTTGAAATGAAACCATGTGGTGTTGCCTGAGAATAGTTGAATGTTTTTGTCTTCTACCAGTTCCTGTAATCTTCTCTCCTTCCTACTGAACAAAGCACGAACTCTGCAGTAAATTTCAGCCAGATTCTCTCAGATGCATTGAAATGCTGTTCAGTGTTGAAGACAAAAAAGTACCAGAGATCAGGCTGTAGTGAGCTGATTTGGGCAGCACGGTTCTCTGCTTCTTCCCTGGTACCACTAGATGAGATGACAGTTTTATTTAGGGATAGACAAATACAACTTTTTCCTTTCTTGTACGAAGGAGTAGTGCAATCACCTGTGCCAGGTCTTTGCCCACTTAGCAATTTCTTCCAGATGGATGGCCACCTTCTCCCATCATGCTTTCCAGGTAGTATGAAGACACCAAGGAAAAATAGCCAATGGAAAAAAGTACTGAGTCTCTAAATGCTCATTCCTATTTTATGAAACATTCAGTAAGATTACAGTGCTTTCATAGTCAGTTCTTTGTCAGTTTCTTTGCAGTGACCTGGATGGGTGATTTCTTGGGTGTGTACAGAGCAGGCAGTTATGTTCCTGTGGATGCAGAGTGCTTTGACTCATTCCCTTGCTTTTCTTCAGCTTCTTCCCTGTTAATCCTCTCAGCCAGTGGCAGTTTTTTGTTCAGGATTCAGCTCAGAACAGATCTGGTACAAATGTTGGCCATGCTGTACATGAGTGCAGACTTCATTAAGAGCTCCCTTGTGTGCCTGTGCAAACCAGGAGAAGCTGAGTCTCCTTGGTCATATGTACTAGTGGTGTCCAGCATACTCTGCAGGTAATAGGATGTAAATAATCACTTTAGGGTGAGATGCAGCCCTGTTTTGACTCTGCTGGCTGTGTGGACTATTGCTGTTGACCATCATGGAAATACAGACAACTAAAACCCGTCCTTACCTACACACCTGAAATCCAGGTGTGCTGAAACTCACTGTGGCAGACAACTGCTAAAATCTCTGAAGATTTCTGTGGAACTAGGAATTGTGCCAACATTTGTAGGGCATACGAATAGGCCTGCACGTTTGGGAAGCAGAAAACATAGGATCAGCTGGTTCTAGTTCAGTGTTTGTGTAGTATAAACAGCCAGTAAGGTATATTTTCAGCAGGAGTATTTTCAGGCTACAAAATAAAAAATGTTTGGTCCAAATACGATTACATTTAATTACATCTTCTAGGTAGTGTTTTTGGGTGGTGTCTATGTGCCACTTCAGTGCTCCCATTGCAATATATTGGAGATTTGGATGACTGGGACTATATAATGTAACTGCATAGATATAACTACCAGACGATGCAATTTACAAAGATAGTGTCTACATGCAATAAAAATGTTAAATAGTGTACATTTGATATCTTCTATTTTATAGTAACAGGAATTTGCAGGCTGCTGAAGTCATGGGATTTGTTCCAATCCCTACAGGATTTTGGACCAACCTTGAAGCTTTGTGCTCAGAGTAAACATTTTATATGCTGCTTATGTAGAAACATGCTGATTCTGTGGTCCCTTCTTGCAGTGAGGATGTGGTGGCACTTATCTCATTGCATTTCCCCAAAGGTTGAATGTTAATATCCAGTTACAGAGCTGAGCCATATGTTTTTCCACCAGTTTCGTCCAAATGTTTCCGATTTGTTTTATCGCTATTAGGTGACATTCCAAATATCAGTGTTAACTGTTTCCTTCTGTGGTTTAGCACCGTGAGAATATTGTAGCTCATTCCCTAGTCAAAATGTCCATGATTTGCAGCAAGCATGAATTTTTAATTAAGCATTTTCCTGTGGAAGTACTTCTCTCTCAAAGGAGAGGAATATTTGAGCACTATTGTCACCCTGTACAACTTCATTTCAGCTGTGAAACACTTAGATGTTAAAAGTGGAGGTTTGTATTAGTGTTCTGGGTGTGTTTTCTCATTTGATCAGCATGTTGAGTTCATAGTGAAGGTAGCAGGCGTGGGTAGTTACAAGCCTGTTGTGGAAAAACTCCTAAAAAACAGCTGTTCTGATGTTCTCTCTTGCAATGAAATATTAGAGATAGTTGATATTAACCTTTATTCATGCTTTATAAAAGAATGATTTCTGTATTTAACTCAATTCATCAAGAGGTTATGACCATCATCTTGGACTTGAAGTCCACAGGAGAATGGAGTGACTAGGCACAGTAAGTGCTGGTGTGTTTTATGCAACTTCTCACCACATAAGAAATTACTATTTTTAAAAATAGTTTTGAAGTATACTTGTGAAAATAATTGTGTTTTTAAACACTTATTTGAATAACAGAAATCCAAGTCGGCCACAGGAAGATTTGATGTCTTACTCTTTTTAAATTGCATTGCAGCATATACAGGTATAAAAGTGGAGCCTCAATTTTTAAGAGATTTAGGAAACTTTTGTGGACCCTTTTGACAAAATTGCCTCACTAGATAACTCTGTGAAGATTCACACCTGCCAGATAAACAATACAAAAGTTGGTGTTACATTCCAACCGTGTATCTTTATCCAGCTTCATTGAGAAGGAGCGTTTTGTCTCTCTGGTTACCCTGAGTGCATTTTGTGTGTTTGTGATTGCATATTTTAAGTTTACTCTGACCATGAGTGAGTAATTGGATTCAGAATACTGCAGATTTAAATAGACATGTCTCATTTGTGTAGTATGGTAATTCCCAGTCCTATGCCTTTCAGATATATAGCATAATGAATTATTCACAGAATAAGAAATTTGTGAATATTTATAGCAGAAATTTATGGTTTGTTTTGTTAGAACTGTAACCAACAACATAATTGTGTTCTGTTAGACTGCTATATCCTAGCAAACCCTGGAAGTCTCCAGCTCCTCCACTGAAATTCATGGAGTGAGCAGAGTTCTGACTTTAAAAAGCATCTTGTCTGATTGAGAATCTCCCTGGGGCTGGGTGCATGCTGGTGGCTGTCACTTGTCGGTGCTGTCACAGTGACACCGTTCCTTGCCTGGGCAGCTTGCACAGCAGAAGAATGTCATGTCTCGTGCTTGAGGAATGTCATGGGCAGAGAAGCTGTAGCAGTGAAGCTGTGGTGTTTAAGAAATTTCTGTGTGACTGGATTCAAATTGGAGAAGTGCTAGTGTAAGTTCCTGTTTCCCAGCCTTACATGACTATCCTTCCTGGAGGAAATGGGAGTAGCTGCATGATTCATTCAGCTGGACTGGCAGCACAGAGAAGTAGTTCTTGGTAGGTAAATCCCAGTTGAATTTTTGAGCCATCCATGAGTATAGTTGTCTTGTTACCACAGTTCAGAGTGTGAATATGAAAGCTATTCTAGATCCAGATTTTGAAATGTTTTGATTATTTTGGCTCTAGGAGAATTATGATTTAGTATTCAGGTTAATCTGTGTTTGATATACCATACCTGAAAACAGTTTCAATTTGTGCTGTTTCAAATTTGAAAGAATTTTTAAGAAGTGTAGTGCTTTTCAATTTTTTTAAAAATTAGATTATATTTAAGCATTTTATACCTATTAGGATCAAGAAACTATAAAACAA
>JAOTQP010001286.1:101862631-101932743 GCA_026413545.1 Cichladusa arquata | reverse complement strand
TACCTATTAGGATCAAGAAACTATAAAACAAATTGAGTAAGAATTTCAAACAGGCTTGTTTTTTTATTTAAGATGGAGTTTGGGAAAGTTTTAAATTTTCGGCATTGGAAAAATATTAAGCTTGCTTTATTTTTATTTGTTTATTTTCTTCTTTTGTATTTGGTTGTGTATTATAATTTTTTTGACTCTTGAAGTCATCTGAAAGTATCTATATTGATGAATATGACTACAGAGAAGTTGTTCAAAGAGAAGATTGATGCAGAAATATGATGGAAAATCCTTATTCTGTAATTTGAGCGAAGAAGTGCACAACTTGCATATACTACTCAGTTCTTATTCATTTTATAAAATTAGTTTCAGCTATATTCTTAGAACTTTGTTGGGCAAAAAGAGAGATTTGGCATTTGAAAATAACCAAAATATTGTATTCTTCAAGAAGGGATTTGGCCCTGAAAGTAAAAAGAGGAACACACACAAAGTTAGGAACAGTTAAGTGTTTTATGGAAATCATACAGAAGTATGTTCAACCATTTCCGGCATGGGAAAACTGATCTGGAAGTTCAAAGTTTGCATTTCAGTAATGTGGTGGTTGTGAGAGAGGTTGTAATGACTCTCAAAACCACTTCAAAACACTAAAGCATCTAGCTAATCCTGTTGCTCCAGACTCTGGCAGCTAGCTGGAAGGAAAGGATTCAAACCCAAATTATCTGCACAAGATAAGGGAGAAAGAAAAGGAAGTTCCTGGGTGGCCGGGATATTGTTCTTCCCAGTGGTGCCCTCTACACTGCACTCCTCTATTTAATTCTTAAAGCACTTGACCATGGGGATTTCTGTGCTTTGTAAACAGGATTCAGCAGATGTTTAAGTAAAAACTGTAGAAGAAATGATGAGCTGGAGTGCAGTCTACAGCTGTTTCATATATGGTGTTCAGAAGGTATAAAAGGATTTGAAACCCTCTCTGAGTCTATGTGCTTCAAGTCAGGGTTTGAAAAGCTGACAGCCACAGCAAACCTCTGCACTTATGAGCAGCTTATGGACAGAGATACAGCACAGCCTGAGCCTGCCTTCCTATGCAGATCCACAGAAGAGCAGAATCCAGAGAGGCTTATTAGTATAAACTACTCTTGGCCCAGAAATATTTGAAAAAACTATGGCTGTCTCTAGTGAAAGAAACGTTTTCCCTTTAAATGATAAGTTGTAGTAATAATGTAAAACAACACTGAGTATTTCCCAAGTGCAGAAATTAGACTATATTGTGGCAGAATTGAGAAGGATACATCTGGAAAAGAAACAAATTCCTAATTAGTAGTTAATATTTCAAGCACACCACCACAAGTTTGTTAACCAGCTTAACTGTAAAGGGGAAAAAAGGGACAAAGAGGAACAGCAAATTGCTGTCAGATGGGGAGCATTATATTACAATTATGTATCTTAATTATGCTGAATAAAAAAGTTATAATTATTTCTGCAACTATTTACACACATGGCAGGAGAAACTTTGAGGGGTAACAGTGGGCTAACTTCCACTCTCTGAATTTAAATAGGAAATGTTTCACAGTCTGTGTAAGATTTACTTCTTTCCATTTGGTAGCTGATGACTGATTTTTTTTTTTTTTTTTTTTTTTGACTAGTAAGGAGTTTTGCATGTTAATACAAGGCCATGTTCAGTGAAATAGGTGATTTTTGTGTGGTAGCATTACTGCTTCTGGTGCTGTTCTGTACTGTGCTCACTCTGTCCCAGGATACACTGCCTGTGAGCCCAGCCAGACTATGGCTGAAATCTATTACAGAGCTCCTGTAGATGCCTTTGCTGCTGTCCTGCATTTATTACTGTTAGGGTATTACTGTTTAGGGACACCTCAGCTGTGAAATGAGCCTGTCATTCATTAATGGATGCAAACTGTTCTAATCTGAAATAATCTTAAGGGAAAAAAGATCTGAAAAAGCCTGAGGGGAATTAGTAGCACAATGCTAGTAAGAGAAAGGAATTCACATGAGAAATTGGGGTGACTTTTTTGTTTCTGTGTGTTCCAAGAATACCATTTTATAGAGTTCAGGTGGTAAGTCCCTCTTTTATTCATTTTCCTCATCTCATAGTCTGAAATGAGCTGTACCTTAAATTGATTTGGTTTTTATCCAATAGCACAGGCTCTGCTTATGATCTGGTGGATACCACAGTGTCTGACCACAGCTGAACATGTGGGATGTGTTTGGAGGGAAGCTATGGAAGAAGTCTATGGTTAAAGAAAGTTGCACAACCAGAATCAGTTTGTAATTTATTAACTTTTGAGTGATTAATCAGGGAAGCTCAAGGTTGTATGTACATAGATAATGTGTGCATAGGTTTGTCTGCCAGACTCTCTTCAACTTAACTGATAAAGTAGGAAAGAGTTGATTTCTTCGTTGGTTGTAGTGTTTCATCTGATTCCTTCTTTCATGTCCTTGTCTGACTCACACTTTCAGCATTTTGTCTTGCTCTGGAATATCCCTCCCAGCTTTGACTGTGCTGTACATATGGGTTCTGAGGAATGGTTTAAGTGGAGACTGTGGAAATACAAATGGAGAAAAGCAGGCAGAAGCATTTTTTGATGTTCAGAAGAGCCCTGGGGGAAGGGTTGCAATGGAAAGTTAGAGGAAAAACATTTTGAATTTAGAGAGTGAGACACTGGTGGTCACAGCAGTGTCTGATGAGTTGTACCTTCACTTGCCACAACATTTTATCCTCATCCATGAAAACCCCACAGGTCCCTAAACCTAGACAGAAACATTTTTTCATTTGATGTTTAAAGCAGAAAAAGAATAATAGCTGTAAGTATCTGATTTTCGTTATAAAAACCCTGAAACTCATTTTAATTTTGCCTTTAATCTAAATAGCAGCTTAGGTTATGGATTGTTTAGCATGCTTTCTGTTTTGGCAGATACCGAACGAGTTTCAGACCTCGGTACACAGTTGCATATAAGACAGTGACAGAGCTAGAATGGAGATGTTGTCCTGGCTACAGAGGGGAGGACTGCAGGGAAGGACCAGCAGAAAAACCAAACACTGCTCGTCGTCCTGCAACGCCTGCGAGGGCTGTCGTGAAGAAAGGCACAGGTAACTTTCTGTTTGACTTTTGGTATGCACAGTCTTGTCTGGTTTCTTGTTTTGTCTTCTGAGGTTAAGAATCATTATGGTTTCTATTGAACTCAAGTGCTGGCAGGTACAAAAGGCTTTGTGTGGTGGGAAAATAACAGCCAGGCAATAGCAGTCCTGATGTAAAGAATTTCCTGAAGAATAACAGAGGAATGGGCAGTAGAATATTGGCTGGGAATGCCAGCTGGCTACTCATGGTTCCAGAAAATCTTTGGGATAAGATTGTGGGTTTTGTAAGAATTTACAGGGTGGGGGGGTTATAGTTTCTCCAATGTACAGGAAAAAAAAAAAAAAAAGAGAAAAGAGAATATTAGTAAAACAAATAAAAAACCCCCAGATATTAATGATATGTAAGGGTTCCTAGCAGTTTCACAATGTTTTTTTTTTTGACATTGTGAAGATTTTACAGATTCACGTTAGACTACGTGCCTTAATAATAAGGAGTAAGGGATAAAGTATGGATAAGCCTCAACTTCTGAAAAAATATCCTAAAGAATGAATGATGTTTGTTTTTGTAAGATACTGTCTTCTGAAAGGGCAAGAAGGAATGCTGTTACTGCCATATATGCCTTTTCTTCATTAAGAAAAAATGATAAACAGATGTGTCCTTCTGAAGAACTTTTTCCTACATAATTGGAGATTAGTGTCACATATAGCACTTAGTCAGATTTCCACATGTGTTTTCTGTGCCGTGGAATGTATTAAATGACAGAATACATGGTTTCAAACTAGTCCCACAGATTATATACCTGCTTTAAAGACAAGCTTTTTAAGTATTTTGTTAGCTGACCTAAAATACTAATTCCAAAAGCTGATAATAGAACATGGTGATATCTGCATCCTTCTCTTCTCTTCTAGACAAAATTAAAAATTACTTTTGACTTTTCCTGCAGTTTATCCTTTCTTGACCTTTGATAATGTTTGTTTTCTGGGGTTTTTTTCTGGATTTTCTGCAATTGTTACACATTTTGCATGAAACTGAACATCCAGATTTGTACATGGCTTTGTAAATGAGGTGCTACTAGTGACACAATCCAGATTTGTTGATTCATGATAGGTAAAAAGTAGGTTGCAGCTAAAAGTCTTCTCTTTCTGATTTTCATTCTATGAGGATAAGTTATTTTAATCTAACAGTTTTGTATGTGCAAATTTTATGCTTTTGTACATTTTTAATTGCCTATTTAAATATATGCCAAATAATTAGGTATTTGTGAAGCAAGTGTTATAACTGGAGCATCTTGCAGAACCCCATGTCATTTATGGGATGTATATTTCAGTAAAACACAGTTCAGTAAACACAGAAGCACAAACCCACTTCAGGCACATAAATTACTGCTACTGAAGTTTTCAGTGTCAATTCAGGGGCAAATTAGTGTTATAGGAGATGCAGGGGTTCTAAGGAGGTTGTGCTGTGATGTGTATGGATGTGTACTGGTCTGTTATTTATGCTGTAGCTTAGATCCATTGCTGAACAGGAGGGGTGATTGCCAGTTTCTTTATGAACACAGTATCTTGGCAGGAATTGGTCACTGTGCTAAAACTTTTAGTTCTGAGGGTTTTGATACCATATTATTGATAAATGACTGAAAATAGGAACAGAAAAGGCAACAAGCATTCGACAGTTTAAATCATTATTTCATTTTAAAGAAAAGTGAAGTTAACTGCAGCTGATTAAAACAGATACCACTGGGAATATTTACATCCACATTTTGTTATTTCTGGGAAACAGATGCAGAACCAACAGAAGCGCCAGAGCCTTCACCATATGAGAAGAGAATGCAGTTTCTTGAGGACGAATTGTTTAGACTTACACGGTCTGTGATTGAACTTCAGTCCTCCGTGGCAGGTGTGAATGAAAACCTGAAGCTGACTGTACAAGAGGATGCTAGCAAGATGTTGGTCACTTGGCTGAACAACCTTTATGACCGCCCAGAGCCTGACAGTGCAGTTGGTGGAGAAACAGACACTATTCAGCTGCCAGGACTCCTCAACAATAAAGATCAAAAAGACCCTTTTATTGATTTTGAAATGGAAGATATAAAAGCTGAGCTAGCTGAGGTCAAAGAAGCCTTGAAGATGAGGAATGATGAGCTGGAGGAACTGAATGGAAAAGTAAAAGGCTATGAAGGACAATTAAAACAACTGCAGGAGGCAGCACAAGGACCTACAATAACAATGCCCCGTGACAATATATATCAGGACTATATAGACTCAAAATTTGAGTCCCTCAGGCAAGAAATAATTGAAGGATTTGAAAAGAAAATGGCAGATCTGAAGAGCTCCTGTGAATACAGACTAGAGGATATTCAGCAGCAGTATGATGATAGTGAAAGTAACTGTGCAGGGATAATTGATGTTATAAGAGGAAAGGAGAATGACTTGAGGAAAGAAATAAATGCTCTCCGCACTCAGATTCCATCAAACAACTCCAGTTGTTGCAAGAAGGGTGAGGGAAATGGCTTTGACCAACAGATGGAAGATTTAGATAGGAAGATTGACAGAATTATGGAAGCACAGAGGATCTTGAACGTCCGAATAGATAATGAAATCATTCGATTGTCGACTCCAGACCTAGAAGATGTGTTTGGGGAGAGGCTGGAGGAGCTGGATGCCAGGATGAATATTACAGAGCGGAATGCTGAAGAGCATTGTTTCTACGTGGAGGAGACTCTCCGTGGTGCTATCGCTGCTGAGGTGGACGAGCTGAGAGACTTGTTCGACCACAAGCTGCGGGCACTGGAGGTTAGGCTGGGCGGGACTATCTTGGAGATTGCCAACGCCACGGACCCGGATGGAATGTTTGTTAATCCTGAGCCTATCCTGCCCAGCGATGCAGGGTTTGCAAATGAGCAGTTTACAGCAGAGATGAATTTCGTGAAGGACAAACTGCTGTCACTTGAGCAGCTCTGTGGGCAGAAATGTCAGTCTGCGCCGCGAGGTACGGAGGACCTTGAGAAAAAGCTGGAAAATTGTAACGACAAGTACAACCACTTGCTTTTGAAAGCAGAGAATAATTCTGTTCTCCTGCAGTCTCTAAATAGCTCTCTTAATGAGAAACTCAACTCAATCAAGAGTAACCAACGTGACATCCAGAAAATGCAGAGAGACGTACGTGTGTTCCGATACAATCTAAATGCCATTGATAAAGACATGAAAAGTCTTCAAGACGGCCTGAGTAGCTGCAGGGAGCAGCTTCTGGGTGTCAATTCGACATGCAGAAAAACACAAAGAGGTGTCTTCCGAAAAATTGATCAAATGCAGAGGACATTTGCAAACCAAACTGCTCATTCCAGTGATCATTGCTGTGGTGAAGTGAGAGAGAGACTAGAACAATTGAATGACCATATGCTGAATGATCTTAGCAAGTGCAAAGAAAAGACCCAAGGTGTCCAGGAGGGTGTTTCAGATGTTGAGAGCAGAGTCTCACGTGTTGAAAAGGTCTGTGGCAAGCTGGATTCCGTTTCAGATAGCTTGCAGAATATAAAAGAAGGTCTGAATAAGCATGTGAGCAGCTTATGGAACTGCATCCGTGAAATGAATGGAACTATAGCATCTCATTCCACTGATATCACTGGCCTCAAAAACTCTGTCCAACAGTTTCACAGTCAGATTTCCAAAATCACCACAGACATTGAAGGCGTGCTGAAATCTCAGCCTGACACAAGTAAGTTTCTTGCTTATTTTTTTTACTTTGTGTTTGTTTGTTTGTTTTTTGACTGTCTTTCCTTTCTGAAACTCTTAAAAAAGAACTAAACAAGGGAGGAAAAACTTAATATTACACAATTCCTACTTTGTTTTTGCAGTGACTCTAATTTTGGCTCTTTGCTCCAGAACACCACAGAGTACTTTGAGTGCTTTTGAAAGTATCCTTAAAAAAAAAAGAGAAAAAGGAAAAAAAAGCCTTACATGTTTTTTATGTTTACTTTGAGCTAGAATAAAGAGAGTGGGAAAAGTAGTGATTTTGAACAGTGATTTTAAAGTGAATTTTAAGAAATATTTGTTGGTATTGTTCCAATTTACTTGATTTTATTTTTTTGTTTCTTTTTGTTGCTGAATATTATTCTGTATTCCTCAGGGAAAACTGAAGAGCAAATAGAGAAAACTGAAGTCAAATGAATTCAAATTTATGATAAGAAAGATTTCCTCTAAGTTGTGTTCTTAGCATGAGTTAATGATTATAATTCAGCACCAACTCTTTGATCTAGAAGTTTCACAAATGAGCTCTGGCATATCTTGGCATGGCAATATAAGACTTCTTCTTCATAGCTCTCCCAGAAGCTTGCATTCCCACAAGGTCCTTGGCAGTACTTGGCACATGCCAGCTGGCAATATTTTAGCACCTCAGCCAGTTCTGTTAATAGTCCAGCATGTTGGTGCACATCTACCTCCGCTTGTTTAAAGTTTGCATTAGAGCAGCAGAGAAGCTGGGGCACATTCCCTTTGGCTCAGAATGCTGGGAAATGGTAACCTCAGCATGCTGGTGAGCCTTGCCATGAAGGTTTAGAGACCTAGCCAAATGCCACTCAGCTTCCTCTGCAGTTCTTGCTCCGAATTTCAGCAATGGGTTGTTTTTCTGAGAGCTGAAGTTTACAGAAGGAAGCTGAGTTCCTGTTTTCCTGTTTCTCTTAGCATGACGCAGAATCATAGGATTTGGAGACTGCTCTGAAACTGCGCTCTTCAGCTGGTTGGTGCTTCTGGGTTTAATTCTGTGCACGTATGAGATAAATAAGAGGCCAATTTCTTTGACTGGCCTAAAATTAGAAGAGGTGCTGGGGGAAGAGCCTGTGTGCTGTTGCAGCTGATGGGAGAGATCAGATGCGAGACTCTTGAGTGTTCTTTCTTGAATGGACGAGTTGTGCCTCATGAAGGGAAGAACATCCTTCTCACGCCAAGGCAGGGACTTGAAAACCTGGGATAGATGTGTTTCTTTTGTTTAATTATTTAAAACCAAATGTATAGCAGTACTTGACACAAAAATCCTTCTGAAGTAAGAACTTTTTGTATAAAATAGAGTTTCTCTTTGAAGGAGGAAGTGGAGTGAAGAGGGGCTGTAAATTCCAGATAATTCTTTTGCTGTAATTTTGACTTAAATTCAACAGGGTTAGGACCTTTATCCCTTGATCTGGCAGAAGCATCCCAGTCTCTATTAAAATGGAACATGATGTATTTATGTAATCCTGCTTATCATCCATCTTGCCCAAAATTAACTAGCACTAGGGAGAACATTGGAGAAAGGTCTAAGACACATGTAAGTAGTAATCTTTCTTCTGGGATTTGAGACAGGTGTTCAAGCGACCGCATGGGTTGCATTTTTCAATTAGTTACAATGTAAACATCTTTAATTAAAGCATTAATTAAATTAATAAGAGCACACCTATGTTTCCATAAAATAATAGCTTTTCAGGGCAGATCCCTCTATCCACCACTGGGTGTTAAAAGCCTGTAGAAGGATGCTGTTGCTGCATCTGGGATGCAGGCACTCTGAGCATCCCTTGCTGCTCTGGGGTGCCTCTGGTCTCTAAAGGATTTGTGAAGCACACACTGCAGTTCCCAAATGTTTCCAATTACAATAACACTGTCTGGCACAGCAGCCTAAGTAAGTTTTGATGGCAGGAGTTGCAGAAAGATTTTGGCAGAAGAGCCTTTTTTGGAAGTGGTTTTGGGAGCACTGCTACGTGAGTTGGGGTATGGCTTTAACTATTTTTACATCTGTGATCTGCAGCATTGTCTCCCATACCAGTGTTATTTGACAGGAAGACCTGGACTTGGATCAGTGGAGAGTTTCTTATGCACACTTTGCCAGCATATCGTAGCATTCAGATGATGTCATTTGACTTCAGAAGGGCCGAAATAGAAACAAGTTGTTACTAATAAAGTTGTTGAGGGCAAGTAAGGCAAGGATGTGTTGCAAGAAATAAAACATAAAGTCTTACCAAGCAGTGTAAGCTCAGCAAATTCAAATGGCCCTCATCTTAAAAATATGGCTGTATTTTCTTCCATTTTTTTTTCAGGGATTTCAAATGCTTCAATCCAAACTAAAAAGTCAACTTAGCAAGTGACTGTGCATCAGATACAAACCCAGAGACCAGAAATGTATTTAGTTTGATGTAATTCCTTGCAAAGGTAATGAAATGTCCTGCAGCACACAAGGCAGCAGTGACAGCAGGCAGTGCTCTGCTCTAAGCATTTAGGGAACCATGCATGATGTGCTCTCCAAGGTAAAATGATCCAGCAGCTTTCCGTCCACATTAGATGGTGCCATCCCCCAGATCTATGTCCTGTGGTCTCAGTTTTTGTCATTGCAGTCTGTTCTTCTCTGTGGGTATGTTTGCTCCTCACATGGCACAAAACTGAAAGCCATGTTAAATTTGGTGGTCTCTCTTAACTTACTGCCTATTTATATATATATATATATATATATATGTATATGTCCAGGAAGTTTCCCAGGAATCAAAAGTGTGGTCTTGCAGCCAGATACCATACTGGGAGTGCAGTTTGCTTTGCTTGCAGTTATTTGACCTGACCTGCAATTCCTGTGGTAGTCGTCGATGCAGCAGTGTTTTGAAACCAACAGCAAAATGTTGTCTGATGAAGTTGTGGCCTAAGAAACCAAGTGTGTGCTCTGCATTAGAGCATGGATAAAATGCAACATAAAATTTTTAATGCTGTAGTGTGAATAGTCAGTTCCTCTAGGCTCCCTGTGAGCTTGTGCACAATGCTTCTTTCTGACAGGATTGTAAAATCCCCCTGGTGTCCATAATGAAATTCACGTGAGGTCTTTTTAGCACCTTGTGAGAGCAGTGACAGATTCCTTTACTCTCTAGTTAGCTTTATGCAGTTTGTTTCTGTGTGCTTTGAGGGCTGAGGAGAGCATGAGAAGATGCTGGTAGATGATGTGGTAACCACACTGTCACTCACAACAGTGATGGCAAGCAGAGCAGCAAGGATGCTGCTGCCGAGAACAGTGTTGCTGTTCCTAGCTGTGTAAGGATGCCAGCTCTAGTCTTTGCCTTCCCAGATAAATGGGAAGATGATGGGAAGATTGTGTTCATGGCCTGCTCAGCAAATATAAAGCAGAATTCTTCTCACACGTCTGATTGCTTTCACTTGAAGCTGAGCCTTAGGCGACTGATTCCGGATTTAGTGTTGTGGAGATGGGACAATTCTGAATGTTGCAGTATCGATGTTGCATGAAAGGAAGGAGTTTGCTCAGGATATGGGACTTCAGCAGTTGATTGAAGGTCTAAAAAAGCAAGCAGAGACATGTATTCATTTTCCCAGTGTCATCCCAAATAATTGTCTTAATGAATCTTAGCATAATTGACTCAAGAAATGACAAGTACATGCATCTCAAGGTAAAGTACTTTGTCAATTTATTTTTTTCAATGAGGTTAATATGAAGATTTTAGTTGAAGGCCTAAATCAATGCCTCCATGGACAGAAGTTGTTTTACAAAGTCAATAATCCTGTTTTAAAATTCACTTTGATACTTTCACATTTTTCTGAAAATTTTTATGAGTTTTTTTTAATTTTAAGGTTTTTATGAAAATAGTTTTAAAACATTTTGCTGTTTGTGGACAGAGTCACTTAATGAGCTTCAGCCCAGTGGTACATCTCTTGTATGAGTTTCAATTCTCGTGGTTAAAAGTCAGCCAGCAAAGCTCAGGGAGGTTTTATTCTAGCAGCCATATCTAGCCAATTAATGCAGGTGGCGTGATACTATGACTTCAGACAGCCTCCCAGTACTCCTGAAGGCTTGTGTGGGCTTTTAAGGCTTTCACGAGACTGAAAACAAGAAATGAGATTCACAAGGGTGAAGTGCAGGTGTCCAGTAGTCACAAAACAGCACATGGGCTGCCAGTGACGCTGTCTGGACCCCAGCCATGTGTAGGGGACTCCACCTGCACAACTTTGCTGTAAGCTCTTCCCCCAAAGGTGCAGTCCTCTCCTGGGGTCCCCAGACACACAGCAGAGCCAGGGGAAACCTCACACCATATCTGCTTCTCAGCACAGCCAGATGGCTTAGCCCTAGCCCCTGGTGAATTTGCCTAGGCTGATTTTGGACTGTACTGAATTGAAGTGCTTCACTGTGAGCACCACTGAGAGAAGTGGTCTCCACTGGGGACCTTGGCAAGCATCTCTGGTGTGGGACAAGTTGCATCAGATAAATTTGCAACGGGATGTTTGCCCATTTCTACAGAAACTCACATCCATCCCTGCACCTAAAGACATGTTTTGGTCTCAAAATGCGACCAAAGTAACTTATGCTGAAGTTTAATTTAGCTTGAAATTCTGTTTATTGTGTGTAAAAGCTGTCATTGCATCTGCTAAAATCTACACATTTGTAAATTTCTGTTCTTAGTGTAAATGTAATTCAGCTTTCCTCTTGGGAGGGCATTGCATCCTTAAGTGTCATCTAGGACTTCATTTTTATGAATTAACCAGAATTCTCATAAAGGGCTTAGAACTTGACCAGATACGCAAATGAAATCGTGTCAGTGCTGTTCAACCCTGATGTCATATGGGTTGGCTGCCCCAGTGGAAAAGCTTTCCAGTGGTATCTCTTCTGTTTAAGCAATAAAGAATTTTCTAGTAAATTGTATCCTTGAGTTCTGCCTTCATTGTCAGAAAGTATTAGTAATGGAAGTACTTGAGCATTTAAGTTTGTTGCTTTTTAAAGTAAGGGAAAAAAACTCTTAAGTCATGTTCATTTAATCATGTTTTTTGCTGTGGATAATTTTCTTTGTGATTGTGCTAAAGGGAGGGACAGCCTTGTGCTAAGAGTTGTGTGAGTGCAGAGTAGAAAGCAATCACAGTGAATGTGAGGGGTTGAGAACTGAAATGAAAGGGAAGAGAGAGACAGAGAGAGAGAGAGCATGCTCTGGAATGAAGGTGCTGGTGGGAATAAGCGTGATACTCGCCCTGCTTGGTGCAGAAGGGCCAAGCTGGTGTAGCAATTGAATGAATGTTCGTAGGTTATTTGACTGCTGCTTGTCCTGTCTCCAAGCTGTCTTCATTCCTTTCCCTGTGTCCCACAGGCTGTGAGGAGTGGAGTCTGTAGTACTTCAGGAGTGGAACGGCGCTTAGCCAGTGCAGTCTTGGGTCTGAGGGAGCAGGTGGCCTCCCACTGAGTCCTGTTTTGCCTTGAAGTATTTATTATGCAAAACTACGCAAACTTATGTTCTATTTCAGACGAATAATTTTGTATTTTCCCTCCTCTTCCATGGTGCCCAAGGGCGGCCAGAAGTACCGCAGCAGCCGTTGCCACCGCGGCCGCCCGTGCAGCCCCAGCCTGGCATCTCCCTGCTGCCATCGCAGCCCAGGATACAGCCCCCACGGCACAGGATCCCCCTGCTGCCCCCACAGCCCAGACCTCCTCCACGCCCGGCCCTGCCAGGCTCAGCAGTTGTGCCGCTCCTGCCCGGAACCACCGGCATCATCCTGGAGACGGGGGAGGCAGGGCCCCCCGGCACGGTCCTCATGTCTGGGAGAGGGCGTCTCAGAAGTGCAGATGGCCAGGCTGGCCAGAGTACCATGCCCATTGCTGAGGGGTATGCTGGAGCACCAGGTGAGAGAGCCAGACTGGCACTGCATCACTCCTGGGTGGGCGCAAAGGACGCGTCGGGTCCTGCTGGGGAGCACCGAGATCTGCTGTGTTACCAGCCTTTATCCTTTTGGCTTTCGTGGACACCCACTGAGGCTGCTGCTGCTGGGTGATTTGTGAATGGGCCTCTGCAGCCTCCAGCTGGCTGCAGAACTAGGGGAAACACGTTCAGTGCCAGTTTTGCTGCCTTCCCAAGGATGCACAAAGCATGAGGTCAACAGAGATGATGTAAAACCCCTGGTAACTACAGCAGTCTTTGCCACTAGGGAAACTTAATTTTTTTTTTCTTTTCATAATTAGTGGATTTAGTACATTGGAGTAATAACTTGATTCTCTTTGCCATGACCACCCCAGTTTAACAATAATTGAGCATTTCATAGGAGACACTATTTAGCAGCTGTTTTGGTAGGTTGCTGTTCAGTAACCAGGGATGCTTTTTAGAGGACTGCAGTGATATTTGGTCATAATGTACTCTGCTGTATACTGAGTCACACATACTACTTTTCCTTTGCAGGATATCCAAAGCCATCTCCTTCTCCCACGGATTCACAAGGTAAGACAGTTGTTTCCTAGAAATCTTTCAAATGGGTTCTTAATGTTTATTTCAGCCCCTGGAAGGTCATGGCTGAGAGAAAGAAAAAAGTGTTAATTTTTTAGTATTTAAGTTTAGCATTGAGGAAAATCTGACCAATTTTTGCTAGACCTAAGCATTAAAACATCATCTGTATCTTCTGAAAATATGGAGGTAGGGAGAGGAGTTAGGTTTTGAAAAACCATTTTGGATTCTTGCTACTTACTTCACTGTGTGTTTTTAAAATACAGAGAGTTTGTATTTTCTAGTTAATGTCAATATGGACCTTTCTATTTCCTTTCTAAATGATAAAATAAATAGGTATTTACTGTGCTTTTATTATTTCTTTAATAAAACATGAAAAAGGCCAAGGATTGAGATCTTGAATAACTGCTGGTGTCTTAGCCTAGTGCATGAGGTTTTTCTCCTTTTGGGAGAGTTTCTGGCTTTGTTATAGTCGCCAAGGCTTGAGTTCTTGACTTCAGTGAAAGCAGAAGATTCACAATGCAGTTTTCTTTTTATAATTGTTAATATAATAATTTATTTATTAATTTGTATGCTGAACAGGTATAAAATGTGGAACATGCTAGTTGGCCAAGATAGATATGCTGATTGGGTGCTGCCAGCCCTGCAGCCTCATACTCAAGATATTATCAAACCCTGGGGAATGGTATCCTTGATCAAAGTATTTTCAAAGTATCCTCTTAAAAAAAAGTTATTTAATCTAAATTTGTTTCAGGAAATATGGACGATGGATGGAAGTAAAGCATTAGGGCTTTATGGAATCAAAAAACCTACTGCCCCAGGACTTAGTTTAATGGCCATAACAAAGTCACAGATTCACTTCATGAAGAATAGTCTGGGGACTGACAAAAAAAGGACTGTAAGGAGTTCATGCTCTCATTGTGATATTTATACCTGCTGATTAAAATTCCATCATAGCCTGAAAGCAATCTTTTGCATTTGAGGATTGTGGTAGTGAGAACAGGCAGCAATAGATGAGGTTTCTGGAAGAGGATAAGAAGTAAAGAAACATTCATTTATCTTGATGCCAGCAAAGCCAATACAGATGTCTAGATTTTTGTGATAAATTGATTTCCTGGGGGTTTTCTTCCCATTGTAATTTATAGATAGCAGTATTTTAATAAGTTTATGCTAAAACTGTGTGAAGCAGTAGGTTGTTGGAAGTGTTGAGAAGGCAGGGTAAGGCAGGAGTGTTCCCATCTGCTGCTTGGTGGAACATGTTGGTGGAACAGTTACCACCCTGGGATCCAGAGGGAGGTGGGCTTGACCAAGGAGTTCATTTTCCTGATCCATGCCACTGAATACCTATCTAAATACAAGATATTCCTGCTGATCTGTCCTTAAAATTCCCGGCTGTGGGAGCTGGGGTTGTTTATCCTGGGAAAAGGAGGCTCAGGGATGACCTTATCGCTCTGGAACCACCTGAGGGGAGGCTGTGGCCAGCTGGGGCTCGGCCTCTTCTCCCAGGCAACAAGCAACAGGGCCAGAGGACACGGCCTTAAGCTGTGCCGAGGGAGGTTTAGATTGGACATGAGGAAGAGTTTCCTCAGAGAAAGGGTGATTAGACACTAGAACAGACTGCCCAGGAAGGTGGTGGAGTCACGGTTCCCTGGAGGTGTTAAAGGAGAGACTGGACGTGGCACTCGGTGTCCTGGTGTAGTTAACATGGTGGTGTTCGGTCACAGGTTGGCCTGGATGCTCTCAGAGATCTTTTCCAGTCCAATTGAGTCTGTGATTCTGTGATTCTAATTGTCAGTGTCTGATGAAGAGAGCATTCTGGGACAGAATGCAGCAGTTAACAGTGCTATGGAAATTCACAGCTGAGGAAGAGATTTTTGGCTTATTGGAGGAGGAACTTATTGTGTAAACAAGGCATCAAGGAACTGTCTAATTAGTTCTGGACAACCATTTATGATGTCTTTGGCAGTCTTCACCCAGTACATTTCGTGGTACTCAAATTCAAATTTGAAAGATGACCAGACCTTGTGCTATAATTCCTAATATAAGAAGCTTGTACTATTAAAATGGCCTTCCGACTACTCTCTTTCATTTCTCTTTCTGAATAGCTTCTGTTACATAAAAGCACTGCTCAGGAAGAAGTTGAGGGCTTGAATTCTATCTCCTGGGACTAAAGTAGCCTACTTTCATGCTTTTCTTGAATGCTGAGGCATGATTTGGTATTTTCAGTATCAGAGCATTTCTTGATTTTTTTTTTTTTCCTTGGCTATCTGCATGCATCCCACAGTATAAAGTTGTAGGTAAAGATCTTTAAGGACTTACAAGTATTAATGAGAGAGTACAAAACAAAATATTACATAGTAGCTCATACAGGCAAGGAGTTTACAATAAAGGTGAGTTAAGTGTCAGGACCTGAGAGCATCCACGCATCCTTTTTAATACAGGAAGAGTAGGATATTTGTATGAGGAACAATAGGTAAGTGCTGGAGCAATATTCTCTTGCTGCAGTGTGAAAGGATGATCTTGCAGGAGCAGACAAATGTTACTAACAGACTCAGGAGGAAAGTGTGTGTGTCTTCATAACACACTTGAGATATCATCCACTTTAGAATCAGTGTGACTTAGCAGAGCAGCTTCATTGAGCACTGGCTTGTGGGGAATCAGTGTTCACATCAGTGCTGTGCTGCATGGCCAACCCTAGGCAGGAGGAATGTTTCTGAAAATGAGATGTTAAGGTCAATTTGGAGAGTTAAAAAAAATAGCAGGGAAGTGATAAATTACTTGTGTTTTTGTCCCATTTGCTCTAACTGGAATTACACTTTGCCTCCATTTAGATTTAGGAGTATTGACCATTTGTGAGAGGAAATCATAAGGGAATCATAAGTGCCTACTAACAAATGAATTACATACTTACAGTCTCTCTTCTGTGTCAGTTCTTGAAGAATCCTCATTCCAGTTGCTGAGCAGGTGTCAGCAGCACTATCACACTTTTTTTTTCTCCTTTTGTCTTGATAACAAACGTCTATGCTGTGTGCTGTTTTATTCTGCTTAATGATTTTTTTTTTTCTTTTCTATCCTTCTGGCCCTTGGGCTCTGTGGGTGGCATGAACTGGGCTTGGAAGTCAAAAAAGAGGTGGAGAACTAGAAACACAACTAGCAGATGGGTGGAAGTAGATGTAACCTAACAAAGGCCACCCATGCATGTTCTGTGGTTTTTGATTCTCCAGAATGCATTACAGTAGTGTAGATTGCTCCTGCTCACCTGTGTGTATAATATAAAATATAAAATGCCTAGCAGTTTCTTCATCAGTACTGTGTCTGTGGCTCACAGCTTTAAAATGCTTTAAATTTTTTTTCCTGATGTTTGTACTTCCACAATATTGACTGCTTAAATGAAAGTAAGTGTCCAAGCCTGGACCTTCCTTCAAGAAGCTGAACTTTGATCTTTGCATGAAGAAAAGTGTTTGCAGGAGGGGACATGTGGGAGAAAGTGGTGCAGCCCTCTGTAAAGTTCTGCAAAAGCACTGCTGAGCTGTTGGTAGGAATTGTGAAAACTTCCAGCAGACACAACTCCGTCTAAAAGATGGGAAGAGGGGCAGAGAGCACAGGCACGCTGCATCTTTACTGTGTCTCCTTTCATGGACCCCTGAACTGATCTACAGGATATTTAGACAGGTTTACGATTTCTCCTTTGAATAGAGATATATGGTGTGCTAAACTAGGCTGCAGATCTGAAACAATTTCATCAGCATAGCAACAAGTAGTTACTTCTAATAACTGTTCTAGCAATTAATGAAGGAAAATCTTGAAGGAAGCAGTGGAGAGCCAGGGCAGGCTCAGATGACACCAACCCAGGATGACACCAAACAGGACTATAGCTGCTCCAAAACTAGCAGTGTTTCTGGGCAGGCAACACATGGCTTGTTCCATTTGTGCAGTGTGACTGCAGGCAAAAGAAACCTTTTGAGTGAGCCAACAATCTGAGGTGTGTTTTCAGTTAATGTGAGTCTCAAGGTAAGCTGAGAATAGCTTTCTGTGTCAGTAGTGTTCAGTTAAGGTGGTGGAGCTTTACAGAAGCCGTTGAAGTAGATTTCCTGCAATTAATCTTGGTTCTTTCAAATAACCTCTTCTTAGCTTGCAGGAGCACCTGCAGGCACACTGGCAGGTAGGAGTAATGAAAAAGAGCTTCTGTCTATCTTCTGAGCTTGAGACAAAATGCTGAATAAGAAGATTTCCAAAGATAAGTGAGACAGCTGCTTACCAGCCCCTGAGGGAAATCAGCATAGTTATCTGCAAATTTTGAAGTTGCATGCATGTCTTCCCCTTTGTCTTCTCCTCCCCACCCCCCCGACTGAGTTACTCAGAAAAACAGTGGATAGCAGAACATTTGTATAACCATATTTTAGATTAAGTTATGTGACTTTTTAAACTTCAATTTTGAAGCAACATCATCTGAATTAGATTGGATTTTAGGAAAAGCGTTTTTACCTAGCGGGTGGTCAGGCACTGCAATGAGCTCCCCTGGGAAGTGGTCACAGCACCAGCCTGGCAGAGTTCAGGAGGTGTTTGGACAATGCTCTCAGGCACAGGGTGTGATTGTTGGGGTGCCCTGTGCAGGGCCAGGAGTTGGACTTAGATGGTCCTTGTGAGTCCCTTTCAGTTCAGGATTTGAGGAATTCAGCATTTGTTGCTGATGGGCATCTCTGATTGAGAGGGAGAGGCCAACCATTAATTTTAAGGAAGGCAGAAGGAGCAGGGTGAAATAGCAGCTGTGGACAGCTTTAGGGCATTTGTTGTTTAGTTACTTGCTCAGACAAAGCAGCAAGAATTGACTACTTCTAGCAGTGTGTACTGCCTTAAGGAAAATATTTAAAGGGAAGGTAACTGGAATGGGACTAATAAGTGGCTGAGCACTGTCTGTTGAAAGTAAAAATTTGTCTTAATTGTCCAAATTATATTTTATCCAACTCAGTCTAACATCAGTGTTCATCTAGTAGCCAAATAGCCACTATAAAATACCTAAGTGTCTGTTTGTTCTGCTGAGAAAAGAAGAAAAAATTGTAAAGTGAGAATTCCCCCAAAAGAGAAGTGCTGGAGAGAGACACAAGCTTCTCTTTGCATTAATACTGAAATGTTATATAGTCTTATAACTATTTTCACTACACTTTGGCAGAGAACGTGGGAGATCTAAGCTATGCACAGCTTCTCAACATGACAAAGAATGCTGGCATGAGCTATAATCTTTAGGATTCCTATGGCCATTGTGATAGTGATGGAGAGTGGAGATGTTGAAAGGCAGCCTCTATTTTGAAGAAGGTCTTTGGCAGAAGCATTGTTGAAGTGAAGGGTGGTAGGATTTCCACTGCCAGCATTTACAAACCATGTACTGTTTCCTTAGAAGGGAAAAAAAAAAAAAAACAAACCAAAAAACCTGTGGCCAAGGCAGGAACTTTATGGTGCTCAGTAAATTTTATGGTAAGACACCTGGGGCCTAGGCCAGCAATACTAACTAGTATTCTGCTAATTCTGGCATCCTGCAACTGGCAGGATTAGTCCAAGTGGAACATGTGCAGGAACAGAGGCAGTGGATTATAAAGCATCATAGGGAAAAGGCTGTGCTATCATCCTGATGTGACTCTGACTCGTGTTGTTACCCATTTCAGGACCTGCCTCTGCTGCTGTGCCCTCTCTGGTGTCATTTTCTGCTGGGCTCACACAGAAGCCTTTCTCCAGTGATGTTGGTGTGGTTCACTTCAACAAAGTGCTTGTGAATGATGGGGACTATTATAACCCCAATACAGGTAACAGCCAAAGAATGCACCCACAGATAAGCTACACAGGCAGGAGCATGGCTTTTCCATGTTACCTCAGGCCGTGCTGGTACATTGAACAAGTGAAATAAGTCCATTTAAACCAGGCACATGCGGGTAAAATGTTGGAGAGGTTCGGAGAGGTTCAGGGAGGAGAGGGAGAGGAGAGGAGGATTGCCTCCCCAAGGGCCCTAACTGGGGGCACTGAGGTGTTAGGTGTGCCTTTGCCTCCATGAAGTCAGCATTTCCATCAGCCAGTCACCTGCCCAGGCTGCCCTTGTTGCAGTTGCCTTCTGAAGCAGTGGGTGGCCCGTGTGGCTGTGTTTGTCAGGTGCTTGGGGCAGTCAGGTGTCCCGTTCTGAGTGGCTGTGGCCAGCCCAGTCTGTCTCTCTCCTGCAGGCATTTTCACCTCGCCGTACGAAGGGCGCTACCTGATCACGGCCGTGCTGGCCCCGGAGCGGGACGAGTACGTGGAAGCCGTGCTGTCCGTCTCCAACGCCAGCGTGGCCCAGCTCCACACTGCTGGGTACAGAAGGGAACTGCTGGAGTATCACAAACCCTACTCTGGGAAACAGACCTGTGGGGGGCCTGGGACCTTCCACCTTGTTCTTCACCTCAAAGCAGGAGACGAAGTAAACGTCGTTGTAACGGGAGGCAAACTGGCCTACACAGACTCTGATGAAATGTACTCCACGTTTAGTGGAGTTCTCCTTTATCCTTCCATTTCTCATGTTTAGGTTTGCCTTGAACAGGGGAGAAGGGTAAGATATTCAGAAGAAATTAAGTGTAATAAAATTCAAAGCTTTAATATATTCAGTTTATATATTTGATTTCAGTGATGGGTTTATAGTGTATACGGAAACATTTTCCTTGCCCTTGTTTCCAGAGGTAGCTACAAAAGACTAAATGAACTCCTGTAGCTAAATGAACTCCTTCCCAAGCCCTTGGTTACCTGTACAAGCAGAACAACTGTTTAAACAACAAGTATGTTCTCAATAGATACTTCTCCACTGTGCCCCTACTATTATTCCCTATTAAATTGCCTTTGCAATCTGTTCCCTAGTTTTTCAAATTGTCCCTAGTGTATCAAAGTTTACATCTTCGCTCAAGTTTACAGTTGTGGTCAGCTATTTTCATGTTTTCAGTAAAGCAGAGCCAAGAAAGTGAAATTGTAGTGGATAGGGTTGATGACTTTTTACTCCTTATATTATTTAGTGATGTGTGTTGGCATAATCAATTTGTTCAGTGCAATTGCAAACTGTGGTGGTGCAAAGCAAAATGATATTCACCTGCATCAGTTTTCTTTTTTGCCATTAAGGGCCAAGCTCAGTGCTAGGACACAAGGTGAGTGACTCAGGTGGGAGCAGCAGTGCAGGGAAACTTGCCTCAGCTTTCCACTGGGCAGATGTGAATGCAAGGTGCAGTTGCTACTACTGAAAGATTTAGAACAGCTATTGCTTATTTATGGAGTAAAAAAGATGATTGGTTATTCATGATGCTCTTGAGATTAAAGCTTGCTGCTGGAAATTAATAAAACAGACACAAAAATCACAATCAACTTTGAAAAATGGTGATTTGGAAAGTTAAAAATATTTTACAGGGTTTGTTTCTGGCAGTCCAGCAGTATTTGCATTAGAAGGGAAGTTTTTGTCTTTGGTGCATTGTAGAAGACAAAGCAGGGGAAAAGTGGTTGATAAAGGAAAACAGTGTTATTAGTCAATATTGTCAAATGCACAAACCAACCCTCTGGCAGAGCTGTTACAGCCTCCTGCATCGGGGCTTTTGAGTGAGGTTTTTTTAACTCTCAGCATCTATTTATATGGATAAAGCAGCTTTCTTAGCTTAAACAGATAAACACATTTGAGGCAGAAGTATTTTATTTTGCACACTAGCCACTTCTCAGTGGAGGTATTAAAAATGATGCTTTGGCTCTTAGGAGTTAGCATTTTGACCACTTTTGTGGCTGAGAAGAAATCCGGCCACGTTTAACTGAGAGCAGGACTGTATATTCATTTTTCACATGTACATACATTTGACGCCTGTACATTCTTTATATCAACAGATCTTTTTTAGTAGTCTGTTCATGCCATATAGAGTTGTATTTATCATAGTGGTTTGTGCAGTGTATTTTCCTTACTACAAACGCAGAACAGCTGTTTGTAGCCTCAGAACAAACAATTTTTTAGGTGAGGGAAGAACTCCCTGTGCTGTAAAGCAGTGCATTGTATTTAGCTGAAGCCCTTCCCATCTGAGATCAGATGAAGACTTGTGCTTTTGTTACTTTTAGTTTTGGAACAGATACTCCCTAATAACTGTGTTTCCAGGCAATGAGATGGGGCCTTCCCACAACAAACTATCATATCCTGGAAGCTGAACTGCTTGGAGAAAAGCAGGCAAAAAAACCTTTCTGTCCACAGAGGACCTCTGAGTCAGTCCTAGTGCAGCTAGGGTTGCACTGGGGGAGTTGTGAGCACAGGAAGGAAGCTTTGAGTGGAGTTTTAAAGTACCTGATTTGGGAAGATCTCTTGGCACCTGATTTCCAGAAATGACGGTGCTGGAGATAAGCAGAAGCCAGGGCTGGCTGTGTTCATAGGAGGAAGGCTGTTTCTGACAGAGCAGCTGTTAGTCAGTAGCCAAAGATGTACAGTGAACTTGCACTTCACAGCCTGATCCAAGGAGCTGCCTCTGCCTCTTTTCCCTGTATGCATTTCTGGACCTGTGCATTATCATGCAGTCAGCAACTGCACACTTCTTCAAGGGAGGCTGAGCTTTCTTTTGTCCTTTCTGTCCCATGCCTTTCTAGGTCTCAGAATGGTAGGGACAGACAGACAGGAAGGGTTGTTTTCTGTGTTTTCAAAAGCCAAGCATATCATACGGTTTTTTTGTTTGTTTTAAAAACATACTTTCTTCTTACGTACAAAAGCCAGAGAAGCACTTTTGCTTTCAGGGTATTTTTCACTCTCCTCAAGAAAGCTGTGTTCTCTAAGAAGCTGGCTCCAGACTATGTGTGACTCAAGATTGTTGTTGCCTGTTTTAAAAATGACTCATGGAAACAAACAAAATGAGCTGAGTGCTTAGGGAGACCTAGCTGGCAAACACAACCTTTTTGTTCCACCTCCCTCCAAGTGAGAAATTTTTAAGAATCAGCAGTGCAAGTTTAGTGCTAAGAGTTGCAAATCAATTATTTAATTATTACCTAACTGCTCCAGGAGACTTGTAGGAGACCTTCACAAGCCCAGTTCTGCTAATGGGACAGCGCCATCTTCCACCAGAAAGTTTCTCTTTAGACCCAGGAGCTGCTGCTGCCTGTGCTGGGATGGTTTAAGCCCTTATAATGCAGCATAGCTAGTATTTGTACACTGCTGTAGAGCATTCCCTAAACTGTGTCACAGCAGGGCTCAATCCCAGCACCTTACTTTGAGGACACCTTTAGACCTTTCAGGACAGCTTCCCATTCATTTCTAGTTGTGTGGGTGGGTAAAGCTATGACCTTTTACAAGAAACCTCTGTCTAAGATTCCCGCCTTTGTTGAAGGGGACTTGACCCTTAATTTGCACTTCCTTGGTAATTGCTGTAATCAGGGTGGGTGGCACAGTTCCTCCTAATGAGGTTATTTTCCTGGAGCTTACAAGGTGGAATATTCACCCACCTGAGAAGACCACAGGGATGTAGCCCATCAATAGGGAAAGGGAGGATGGAACCTGAGTTTGTCTCTGCTCCAGTCAGTGCTTGGATTAAATACTAATAATGCAACAACTGGAAGAGACTCAGGCACAAATGCATTCATAGACCTGACAAGGGTTGGCTCCACACAGAGCAGCCCAGCTTCAAAGGAAGGAGCAAGAGCCCTGCTCCAGAATACCTTGACCCTGCTGACAGAGCATTTCCATCTTATTTACATCTTCAGTGAGAATTATCAGCAGCACATGGAAAGGCCTGCACTGAAAGGAGCATTTCTCACTGTGGGTTTATGATTTGACTGCCACGTCCAGGAGAATCCACAAGCTCAAGCAGGAAGCATCTGTTAGTTGAGAAAGCCTGAAAAAAAAAAGTCCAGTAGGTAGGAGCTGTAAGACAGGACAAGTGCCTGTTTCATAGCTCACAGTGCTACCTTTTAGATCTGCCTTGTTAGTAAAGAATTGCAAGACTCTTAGACAATACAGTATCTGTTGGGCCAAGTGCTCTAATTTGACATCAAAACAGGAAGAAACCCAAACCCTGCCAGGTGAAGCTGTACAGGCAGATGTGTGTCTGACAGTTCCTCAGCCAGGCTCGAGGCCCCGTGGTTCCTCAGGGACTGCAAATATCCAAACCAGATGAGTCCCCAGGGCAGCATCACTTGTGAGACAGGTGAGTTCCCAGAGGCAGGGCTTTAGCAGAACATCTGAAGCCAAGCCAGCATGCTGACAACCAGAGAGATTTGGCTCTGGGCAAACGTAGCAAGCATATCCTAAAACCCCAATGTGACATAAATCAGTCATCCCCAGGAAAGACTGCAGCAAAGCAGGAATGCCAATTTTCACTGCCAAGTGTAAAAAAATTATTCCTCATTATTTTATTTTGCTATTAAGACCTCTGGAGACAGCAAAGACATTTTTCTACTGTCCACTTAGAGAACACTCAAAGCAATTAGGACTTTCTCTGATGTTCTATCACATTTCCTTTCAGTGTACACCAGGTTAGTTGCAGCAACTTTGTGCAGTGTCACTGAGACTCTAGTTGGTTTGATGGAGCCAACTGGCCTGAAAAGAAAAATTACAAATAATGAAGCAAGCTGTAGGTAGAAAGCATAAGAAAGCAACTTGAAACAACATGCCCATCACCACCCCATGCAGCTTTAAAATGTGCTGGGAATGCAAGGTGAAGGGCTCCCCAAGTGCAATCAGGAGATTCAAATCAGGATTGAACTCTTTCCTGAGAATATAACATGCATTTGGAAGTGATTGTTTGCTGATTAGCTAAGTCCTTGTGTAACAGCCCAGTAATGCTTACGGGTCTCTTTTTCACTAAAACTAGAAATGCGTTTATGGGCTCAGCTTGGAGATGGGAGGAATATGCACTCCACTGAGACTTGCTCAGCAGGTACAGGTTGGCTGCTAGTTGCTTCTGGATAATGGCACAGTGTTCAAATCATCCAGCTACCAGGAACACCTGGGGGCAGTCTCCTGTCATCACAAGACAGACTTGTGCTCCAGCCAACACAACCTTGTTGCAACGTACCCTGCAGACTTGGGATGCAGAATAGCAGCTCTGCCAATTTTTTGTATATGGGAGACTTCAAACAACACCTTGTAACATGTTACTGCATAAACAGGTTTTGGCATTTATTTTGCTGTCTCGATTGTGGAAAAAAGGAATATTACTAACATTTTTCAGCAAAAAGAACAGTGCATTTCAAAGTATGCTTTAGGTGTGCATGTCTATACATAAATTCATGCATATATAAAAATAATCTGAAAGGGGGAGAGAAATATGCAGGAACATGAAGAAACTGTGTGACAGAAAACAACTGCACATATGTCCAAATAAAGCCTACCTCTTGTGTAATGCCTCAATGCTCTTTTGCTTTCCAGGGAATGCAGCAGCACTGTAAGCCAAAATTTTTGCTCTCTTCTCCACCGCCTTTAGAACTGCAGTTTCTGGCTTCTCAGTCAAGCTTGCATGTATATTTGAAATGATTATTCAGTGTCAAGCACTGCTACATAGGCTTTGTAGTACATAGAAGCTCTGCCAACACAGCTCTTGTGCATCTTAGTTGCTCAGTCACTGCCCTGATTCCTGGCAAAGACAATATTTCAGCTGCAAGGGACCTAAAGCAATCACCTACTCCAAGTGCCTGACCAATTCAGGGCTGGACAAAAGCTAAAGCATTTTGTCAAGGGCATTGTCCAAATGGCTCTTTAACACTGAAGGCTTAGGGATCCTGAGATGGCCCCCCCAGCGTGGCAGGGGCAGAGCCCACCGGGTCAGGATGTGGCATCTGCAGGGCTGAGCCTGCCATGCTGCAGCGAGCCTGTGCCTGCTCCACAAGCAGATGGAGCAAGGGCTGTCCATGCCCGGGAGTGCTGAGCAGCTGCACGGATCAGGGCTGGATTCCCCTCCACCCATCCTGCTGCCATGAGGGATATTTCCCAGTGACAGAGAGAGTGGGCAGCCAGCCATTCCCATGGCCCTGGCAGGACACTCTTCCTTGTGGTGTATCAAAGCAGCTTGAAGTTCAAGAGCATGGGGAATCCACAGTGGCTTCCAGGGAACAGGAAATGTCCAATGCCATGTGGGGAGTGCCCTTGGCTGCCTTACATACAAGAGATCCCATAAACACTGTGGTTTGGGGATTTTTGGGGGTTGGTAGCTGTCTGAATTTTTGTTTGTTCATTTTTACCAATCACTGACCTTTGCATTTGTCCTGGTTCTGGCTGGGACAGGGTTAAGTTCTGCAGCAGTGGTGAGCAATTGGATGTGAATTGTACTCTGCCATTCCTATTGCTGTTGTTACTGTTTCTTGTTTCATTGCTGTTTCTAGTAAATTGTTCTTATCTCAGCCTGTGATCTTTAGCTCTGTGTGCCTGTAAATTAAGTGATTAATTAAGGCAAGAGAAAGGAGGAAAAGCAGCAAGGGACTGCTTAGGAAACACATTGCACAGGAGTGGCCACCCCACCAGGCAGAAGACCCTGACAAACCCTTGCTGTGCCCAGCAGTGAAACCTCTGAAGCTCTGAGTGCACACAGCATCTGGGATACCTGCTCAGAAAACCCTCCTGAGCTGACTCCCTGCTGAGCTCACCACTGGTACGAGAGCTCAGCTCTCAAGTGGGAGCATACACATACTTCCCACCACAATGGTGCAGGGCTGCAGGTCCTCAGGGCACCAACTGCATGACACAACTCCAGGCACAATGTCCTGCACGGAGAGACTGTTCCTTGAAACAGTGATTTTTTCTTTACACATTGAAGCCAGTTGCTCCAAGGCAGAAAAATCCATCCACCAAGAACAAGACCACCCTAGTAGAAGTGCATTAGAGTAAGATGACACAGGAGAATGCCAGCTCAGAAAAGTTTTTGCAACAGATCTAAACGTGTGGCATACATAGGACACACCATCCTTCTGCTGCTTGCACTGGCAGAATCACTCACTGCAGCACCAAGGATGCAGTGGGACCCAGGAGTGAAAGATGGGCAGTGAACAGACTGTGGTGTGAGGACTGAGGGCAGTGTGTCAGCAGAGTCATGGGGGAAACCTGGCAGGAGCACAGGAGGTGGTAAAACACCAGCAGTAAAACCAGTGACACCACAGAAAGGCACAGCATCACTGACCTTTTCCAGATCCATCATCATGTGACTGAACAGTGAGGTTTTCTATGTTGGCTGCTAGGTGGTTGCATTTACCAAGAGCAGCAGGAGACCAGGAAAATCAATTTCTCCTGAAAGCTTGAGGCCCCTTTTCCAAGCTGGTCTCACAATATTTGCTTCAAAGCACGTAACAACCTCTGTGGAAGACAATACTCTTTGCCTTGAAAGGGAAGTTAACTTTGATGGAAATAGGATAAAACTCCAAATTAGGGCAGATTTACAAGAGCTCAAACTGCAGTTACAACATTTTCTTCAAGGCAGCTTGTACATTTCCAAGCCGTGCCTCTGTTACCTGATATTTTATAATACCAAGTGCATGTTTGCTTTTCATTATAGCTGTAACCCAGTATTGGTACTGGCACAGAAGTTAAGCTTGATGACAGCAATTTTTTATCAGCTGTATAAATACTCTGAAAAAAAGTAAATCATGTGTGACAGAAAGCAAATGTAATGTAGTCCTGAAAAGACCAACTTGAATTCCATGTTAAATATAATTTTAATAGCCCCATTAGTCATTTAGCAGTACAATAAAGGAATTACCAACCACAAAGTAAAGAGAAATTTCACTTTAAGTCTGTTTTTATTGTGATAACATTGTTCTGAACACCAATAAACATTGCACTGAAGTGTGGGTTGCTGTACCCAAGACAGTCTTAACAAAAACCACGGTATTGGTATGATCACAGATTTGACATTTTAAACACACTACCTTTATTAGTGATTGTGTTGCTTAACAATCAAATATTCCACATCTTCAAGATAAAAATGAAACAAATGACTGAAGAGAGATTTCCCACCCTCAAATTAAACCAACGTTTTAACTTTCACCTGGAAGTAATTAACACTGTAAAAAAGTTCCAAACAATTCCTTTTTATTTAGAAAATTTTAACTCTGGAAACTACAATTCCTTCAGGCAAAAGTGACACTTTAAAGGCATCTCAAATTCTCTATCTGTGATGCTTCATTAGGAATTTGCATTACAGTCATTTAAACAACTCATTCATATGACAGCATTTTCTAGAAGACCTGCATGAAATATTAACATGAAATCTCATCTCTTTTGCATTCACCATAAACAGATTCAGAGTTTGCTTCATAAGTTCCATAATGGAGTTGACACAAGTGTTAAAATTTTCCAGTTGAAAAGAAAAAAAAGGGGTTTTGGAAAGCGTATACCGATGACAAAGTTAAGAAGACATGAGCCAGGATTGCACATGCACTTGTATACTGTTGGGAATGAAAGCCCAATCTTTTGAAGTACAAACATGCTTGGTACAGTAAATTAAAAAAAATTAAATCCAGAAATGCACACCCTTTAGACTGATGATCTTTAAATCATTATAGAAACGGGTAATGTCCAAGTCACTAACAAGTTTTGAGTTGCAATGCTCCTTTTTTACTCCCAGACAGGTGTCATTGACTCAGCCTTTGAGGGGTTCCAACGCTAAGAGGATCTGCATCTTCAACAACACAGTCTTAACAGGGGTGTGCGTGTGCCCACAGCCAGGCACACTTAAAGTTCCTCTTTCACAGAAAGAATGATGTAGCTTGCACTAGTTTTACATCAGTACAGCACAACTTGTTCCCAAACATTAGTTTCAGGCCACTTCTCTCCACGAAGGTAACAAAGGACAGGCTAATGCATAATTCTCATCTACCCCACTCCACATTAATATTGCAGCACAAGCCCACAGTTTGATAGCCACGAGATGTCTGCTCTAGAGTCAGTAAAGTGCCCAGCAGCCCCAAGAACACAGGTATGCAACGACAGGCCCCCTAGTCTGTCCCTAAACAGGGTTAACAAACAAACAATCTGAAAAGCTTCAAATACAAGCCAGAGTTAGAAAAACCAAACCCCTGCCCCACTCATATCAGAAAGGCTCAACAACATTAACATTTTATCAAAAAACAAATATCAAACTGTAGCTGTCACAGAGGGAAAAAATATCAATTTTTAAAATTAAGCAACCTTTTGGACACTCCTACAATGCAAAGTGACATGTTAGCAGAATGAGGAGCTCCCAACACAACTCACACAACCCCCATTTTCATACCAGCTGAAAGTACATGCATTTGGAGATATACCTGATACTATTTTTCCACGATTCTCATTTACTCAAGTCCCTACCTTGAAATCCACAGCTTATCTTTATGACACTCTGAAAAGTTGGAGGGAATTGAAGAAAAAACAAACAAACAAACAAACAAGTGAAAAAAGAGTATTAACCAACAAAAGAGCCAAACCATGGTAACAATCTATCCCATTTGGGAACTCATCATGGTTTTATGAAGTGCTTTTATTTTTAGAAAAGCTGTGTAATACTAGGGCTACTGAGAGTAGACTTAAGCATGGTAAAGCAAATTTTGACATCCACAAAAAGACTGTTTTAGGAAAGGCTGCTTCACTCCCTTTATGCAAAATATAATCTTTAGATAGAATATTTAATATTGTAATTAAAATATTTTATTATGTTGGATTCTTATTAATTTTAAAGTATTTATGTGACTTAAAAGCTCAAATCACATTGATATTCAAAGCACTTAGTGATCATGAAAATTTTAGTTTCTAATGAAATCTATGGGATAAAAGGTAAGAAAAGGGAAAAAAAATACATGGAATGATGTTTGCAAGCTTTTAACATTTAAAAAAATATACAAGAAAAAAAGCAGTAAAGTATCTTTTGAGTTGAATCTTGTGAAATCCACTTAAAAACTGAGTAGACTGGTGACCAAGAACAACAGAAATTATTCTTCTCACAGTACTAAAAATGAGGATGCTTTTCAATTCACTGACATGCATGACACACCATGATGGGTAAGTATCTTTTTTATAACCCACTCTCCTTCTCCTGCTCTGAAAGAAATTCCAGGTTGATTTTGCTTGCCTCCACTCTTTATCCAGTGTTTTATAAATACAGGAATACACTAGAATTTTATAATGGGGGAAAAAAGTAATTCCTTTTATATAGTGATTTAAAAATACTCCCCCCTGAGCAGTTCACCAATAGTCCAGAGTTAGCTGGTTTTACATCAAAACTGTGGGTAAAGACAGCCTGACAATGGAGAAAAAAACACTCCTGGAGGGGTGTCAAATCCTCTAAATGGATGCTTTTGCAGGTAAGAAAATTGAGTGATCTGGTGTTTAAATGATGTTTAAATGACTGAAGTCCTTAAGCCCTTTGGGCTGGTGTAATGATACAGTCTCACCATAGTTTTGGCCAAAATAAGTTAAATGCAAAGTCAATTTAAAAAGCAGCCACCTTTGCCTTCAAGTACTTTTGGAGAAAGAACAATTAGCTGCTTTTATAGCTGATAAACACCAGAACTGGAATGTAATTTGTTCAGGCTCTAACTGGAACCTGAGGAATGACCAGCATGATGTTTGTGAATAACCCAAAACTTAAAAAACAAAAAAAAAAAAGGAAAAAGAAAATAAGGTTTTATTCTGCTCTGCAGCATTTAACCATTCTCACAGCTGGAACCTCACTACTGAGTTGCATTTTCTTCCAGCTACTGAAAACCTGCAATACAGAACTCCAGAAAGACCTGCAGTAGACAATTAAAAAATTAAATACATAATTTTAGTATTACAATTCCCTGAATATAATCTATACATACATTTTACTGGCCTACACAGCATACACACACATACACATTATCTCTGTGCTGAAAAAGGAAATAAAAATGCCAGTTCCCCAACTCTTACAGAAATGTTCCAAGATTTTTCTTGATGAAAATTTACCATGACACAGCACAGCCTGAAAACAACAAAAGCCATACAAGTGTCTGAAGACAACTTTCCTTTTAACAAGCTCATGAAATCGTTTAAACATTGTGTGTAAAAAAAAAGTAATAAGCAGAGTTAGTTTGAGCATGATTTGTACAAGCCCAGTCTTGTATATGTAACAAAAGGCATATATACATTTAAAGAGTAATTTTATGTCTTCAGAATCTGCCAGGCTAGTAAGGTCTGTACATTTTCTGTATTCTAGCTGAGAAAGAGCACAGTGGTCTTACGCTCTGTCTCCTTTCAAAAATGGCCTAAATGCCCATCTGAACATTAAACCACGTTCTTCATTGATAGGTCTGACATTCTATTTGGCAGTTTCCATACACTTTTTGGCTTCATTTTAGAAAATATCCTTAAGACAACTTAAAAAGAATAATCTATGTTTACAATAAAGTCTGTATTGATGAAAATGCAAAGTCATATTTTACCTCAGCATTTAGTTGCCCTGAAGCACTTGGGTACCATGACCATCAATGACAGG
Source organism: Cichladusa arquata (assembly GCA_026413545.1). Classification (NCBI taxonomy): domain Eukaryota; kingdom Metazoa; phylum Chordata; class Aves; order Passeriformes; family Muscicapidae; genus Cichladusa; species Cichladusa arquata. The sequence continues at coordinate 101,902,021 of JAOTQP010001286.1, read as the reverse complement.
CCAATCTCAAGTGCCTTAGAACAGGTATATAATAACAAACAATAAACAAACAAACACAAATCCACACACCTTCCCACAAAAAAAAAAAAAGACAGCAGCTTTGCATTTTCTTTGTTTTGAACCAATGAAATTAAAGTGATTTCTTTAGTAAGACTTACGGTACCAATATATAAGTTAGCATCCTCATTAAGAAAGTTCTTCACATTTAAACTGAAGAATTTAGCTCAATATGATATTCCATCTCCTGGTGAGAAGTACTTTTCAGGCCAGGTCATCCATATTAAGGTCAGGAAGAGGCTCTCTCCAGTAGCAAAAAGAACTGAATTCTGGGCAAGGAAATGCAGAATTCTGTTCTTTATTAATCAATGGGAACACATATTCCACAAGCTCACTTAGTCTGTAATACCTGTATTAAAGAAGAAGAAAGAATTATTTAACAATCTAGTTACTGTTCAGCTGCAGCCAAAAGCAGATTTAGAAGTCTAGACCAGAAAGTTCTAATCAAACAAAAAGGCCCCACTACCACAGAAGGAATTTTCAATTTTATTTTGCCCATTTTCATTTTGCAAAGTTTCAGTCAAGTATGAAAAGCTGTAAGTATCTGGCAAATAAGGTTTTGCACAAGTCATATGTAAAAGGAGATCACAGTCATAAATACAATTAATTTATAACCCCATTTCTAAACACTTTCTTTAGCTGAAATAACAAAAATGGTCTTACGAAGATTTGTTTCCCTTAGTCTGTTCTTGGATCAGTTCACCCTTTGGATTTACAGTAAATATTCTGCAGTCTGGAACTCCCACTTGCATGTAGGCATACACATCCTGCAAAAGCACCAACACAAGCACATGCTTCAGCATTTCCTTACTGAATGTGATAAAAAGCAATTTATCAAAGGAATGAGAAAAGCTGATCCAAAAAGGCTACAATAAAACTGCCTCTTAAAAAAAAGTCCCCAAACAACAGTAAAAAAACCCCCGCCCCCAAAACATACACATGCACACCCCTGCCCCCAAACACTTAATGCCTGTGCCCAAGCCTAGGACCACAAACATGCACAAAGTGTACACCACACAACACCACCCTCTGTGACAATACTCCTCCTTTCTCTCACTCAATTACAGAAGCACTGAGCTGCAGAGAAAATACAGGAACTGTACACCCAGAAAGGGATTCAAGACTGTAAAGCACTGAATTAATGCCCTTAGGTCACAAAGCACTCAAAAATACTTTAAAAGATTTTGGAAAGGTGGCACATATTTAATAAAATTCTGAGAATATTAATGCATCTTTGCAACCTTTCTCATATAAGCAGCTATAGCAGCTTTTATTTAAGGTATCTGCATGTAGCTTTTCCTGCTCAAACCCATAAAAGCAGCAGTGTCCTATTTCCATATTCAAATTTTCATAAACACAAAAAGAAAAGTCTGATTGTTTTGCTTCTCAAGTACAAGCATTTTAACACTTCAGTTAGAAAGGGGCACTTACATTGGGTCTGTTTCCAAAAGCAGCATAGAAAGGCTGTTTACTGGGAGCAAACAAATTCTTGATATCATTCAAACATTCGATTTTGAACTTCTCAGGCTTCTTTTCTATGACTTCCCTAAAATAAAATTTCAACAGTCAAATTCTAAATTATGATTTGATAGAAGGTATTCTCCTTTCCCCATTTATCTGGTATTTATAGTCTCATTGCTTCCTGTTGCTAGCACTGGTAATTATATAGACAGCCCTAAGTAGCTCTCCAAAAACAATACAAGAAACAATCAAACATTCTCTTTTCCAACACCTACAGTAAAAAAAACAGGTGAATACTGTGCATAGGCTAAGTATAAATGGGAATGGAAGTCCCAGCTGTGAAGGCAGCTGTGAACTGCTTTTTTGTAGCTGACTACCTGAATCAGAAGATCTAATCAAGCACACTTAAGTGCACTTGTTACAACTCCTGTCTTTGATGGAAGTGCCTAAGGCCCGTGACTTTAATGGAAGTTGCTGTCATTGCAATCTGTGACAAGTGACATTCAGACAAAAGAGAGTTTTTAAATGATTACAAGAGGGACATCAACTCTTAGTAGCAAATACAGTCCAGAGTGGAACACTTCATTACAGCTGAAATGCCAAGTATTTTTAATCTACTCTTTCTCTGAAATGGGGAGGGAACTGATGCAAGAAATCCCACATGCTTACCTATGAAAGGCAGAAAACAAACTGCTGGGGGACAACATGAGAGGGCCCCTGGGGAGAATTGTTCCTTTGTCATTCACCCAGTGCAGGTATCCTCTGGTGATATCTGCCATCCCAATGGCACGGGCAGAACAGTACAGAAACTTGTAGCCATTTCTAGAAAATAAATTACCAACTTAGTTTATATTCCTGCTGAAATTTCTTTGCAAAGATAGGTACACAGTTATAGCAATGTTCAGAGGCACCATTTTAGTATTGAACTGCTGCAGAGCTCTGCACACACACAAGGAAAAGACTTTTCTATTGTTAAAGGAATCTGCAAGGCATGTAGTAGTTCAAATACATGACAATCAAAACTGAGAAACAGGAAGTGCAAACAGAATAGGGATGGTAAAACTCAGAGGACACAATTAGATGGACTAGATTGTGTTTAAGTAAGTGCCACATTGGTTTTATTCAGCTTCTTTCAGCCCAGCTGTAGGATGACAGCAATTATCTAAATTATCTGCATCACAAAATAATGAGTGTCAGATCTCCTGTGTTTTTCAGGTTGTTGGCAGAATTTGCAGTGTAGAGTGAAAGATGGGAAACAACAAGCATTCATTAAGCCCTTAAATTCTTCCTGCAGACTTGGTATGTTCATCTGTTACACAGATTTGTATACAGTTACTGGATGCACAAAAGGCTTGAGTGTTTATGTGCATTTTCAAAGACTTGATTCAATTTGGCAAATAATTCCAAAACTGCTCTTCTGTTATGCACTGAATAAACAAAAAAACCCACCCCAAGCCATCCAAACAAAACCTAACAAAACAGCAACATTCATGTTATCTCTCATGAAACACAAGCAGCCACAAGAAGGTCAACAATAGATTCTAAGACCTCAAATATTTTTGTAGAAAGAAAGACTAATAAAAAGAAAGGTAAAAGTTAATTAATTTAATTCTGAAGTTTCTAACAGTTAATTGCCCTCAGTTAGCAAGTATTATCACTGTGCTTTTGAAAGAAGTTGTTCCAGAAGATAAAATCTAACCTATGGAGCATTCACCTGGCTTTGGAAGCAAAACCACTGAACCAGAAAACACTTATGCATTGGAAGGACACTATTTAGTTTTAAATTGATGCCAAACAATATTTCTGAAAGGTTTAGTGACTAACCTGAGCTGGTGGAAAACAGAGATGCATGTTTGAGAAATGATTTCTATTATGGTTCTCTTTCGTATTCACGAAAATATTACACAAGTTTTTAAAAGCTAAAATGCAGAACAAAATGTCTGAGAAGGGACCTAGTAAAAGTGGTGGCCTGCATTTCTGTAAAAATATACATCTGTGGAAAGAACTTAGTTTCATTTGTGTATGACAAAAGGTGCTCACTTCCCAGCATTTTCACCAGTACATTTTAATAAACTGTGCAATTTTTAACAACTATCCAATCACCTATACATTAATTCCTATATTCCAGAAAATCCTAATTGTTTCACAGATTGCCTACTCACTCGTTTATGGAATGATAGAGTTTTGCAATGCCCTGATGAGTCCAGTCCTTGCCAAACTGAGGGAGGATATGTCCCAAAGCATCAGACCTAAAGGGAGAATCAAAGATACCTGACATGTGCTGTATGAGTTCTGTTAAAGACAACCACTAATGAACATACAATTTAGAAAGAATATTTACAGAAATATTTCTGCAGAAGGTCCTAACTATTTAAAAAGACAATAAATAGTCCAGATAGAGCAACTAGTGGGGTTATACAATACAAGTCGATTTCCAAGTTAACCTGTGGCTGCTAAACCTGGAGAAGTCTAATAGAGGGAACAATCACGTGGTAAATGTTATCATTTTGGCATTATTCTTTTAAAATACATTTTCTAGTTAACTTTAAAGGTAAGTACAAGTTAAAACAAAAGCAACATTATTAATGAACACCCTTTAACAGTTGTCTTAAATTAAGTTTCTTTATCTTGTTTTGAAAAGCAGGATAATAAGATCAATAAAACAAGATTTAAAAAGAAGAAAACAAAGAAAGGAAAACCCCCAAGATACTTACTTAGTTATTGTTCCATCAATGTCTGATATTATGATTTTATCATTCCAGTTCCAGAGGTATATTGTTCCTGCACAACGGCAAGTCCCTTGATACTGGGTTGTAATACTAAACACAACATCATTAGGGCCATCTCTGAGCTTCAACTTGGCCTGCAGAATACAAATAATTCAAAATGCAAGTTGCCCTCCCTCTAAAATTTTCATGATTTTAGAATCATAAATGAGCAGCACAAAATGGTCGTATACTCTTCCTTGTCTATTTTTATCAACCCATCAAAAAGTGAACTATGGTTTAACACTGGCACAATGGTTTTGCTGTGCAAGTCTGTTGCAGCCTGGGTACATGTGCATGTCAGTTCCCTCACTGCCTATAGCAGCAGATACTTCACTCTCTGCCACTTTATTTCTTGCTACTACAGCAGACTCACAGCACTATCAAACTGAACTCCCAGTTTGCCATAGGATACAACAGTATTTTCTACTCAGTGGATGCTCTCCTCAAAATTCTTCCTGATAAAAATCATACACTTAAAACTACTTGTAAATTGGACCACAGTGAATAAACTGCACGCCAATTTAAATGTGTGCCATTACACAGATGTGCAGATCCCAGGATACTCAAACTACAGAAGCAAACAATGCCACTTTTCTGGCAACATTTCAATACAGAAGTTCAATTACGAAACTTCATAGAAAATTGCTATTTTTTAATCCAAACAGATTCTTAAAAAAAAACAACAGAGAACAAAATTATCAGAAATTCCCTGCAGCTGCCTACCCTTGCACAGGAATACACATTAAATTTCTTTTTGATTAATTTTTTTAAAGGATTATGAAGCATCCTGTGCACAAGACAGGCATGTCACTTACTATTTGGTCCGAAGACAATCTAAGTGACTTCTTATAAGATGTAACGTTCCCATGGGGTGGATGCTCTGGTGGGGCAGAATCCATTTTCAGGGATTCCTTCACCTCCTGGGATGCTTCATCACTAGAAGAATCATCCTCTGGAGGCCTGACACGACATCAACCAGAATAAATGTAAGCTATATAAAATCCTTCTTTAATGGAGTAAGATGCTTATGCCAGAGTAATTTCTGTTTATGCTGAGGATTTGCTGCCACCTGATAGCACAGATTAAGGAAGCCCATAGTCTAGTGAATGCCCAGATACAGCCAGTACATGCCAGTAAGCAAGTAAGATTTGGAATGGCAGTACTGGTGGAGCTCTAAACATGACTATTCCCAGCTGGCTCCACACACAATGCGTTTAGTAAAGACAGTGTCAGGTGGTCACTAATACTGTGTTGATGAATAAGGTAAATTGCAGATGAAAAGGGACACTGAATGACACACAAAGCCATGCTTTGTTTTTAAAAAAAGCTGCCTCAGTTACTGTGGTATTTAAACTGTGGGTGTTAGTGGAGTAGCTCACCTTTTAAGGTTATTCACAGACTTATTTTCCTGCTCATTAGAGATTTCAAGGTTAAAAGCAGCATTTAGTTTCCCTGAAGTATTAAATCACAATATATTTAGTTCTTTAAATCTTTAAGACACCAATATTTACAGATACCTTTGCAAAATCATGCAAGAATATGCATATGCATAATAAATACCCTAGAATGGGAGAGTTTTGTGCTAAGCACTGATAGCTGTCTACCAAAACTTGGGCAACATATGCACTGTGATTAATACTATTTTATTGTTTCAATTATTTAATGTTACAAAAAATTCCACATGGTTTAAATTATTAATACAATATTAGGCCTTCACAAAAGAAAAAAGTATTACAAAGTGTATCAGAAACAATATCACTGTATTTACAGAGCAGAGGCCTATTGATAAAGGGTGTCATGTATGTGTTTGTTCTGTCAGTTCTGTTATGATTTAGGAAATAAACACAACAGCACTCAGGAAATAATTGTAGTGTATTTGTAGTTCCTACAATGTTTGCTGCCACATTATTTTGTTGAATTATTTACTATATGCGTCTGGTTCCTCTTCAGTATTTTACAGGAAAATATTTCTTCTCACAGTACATTACTACTGAATTCTTCATTCAAAAAAAAGGAAAAAAGGCACTATTCAGTCCACAGGTAAGTCTTCAGACAGGAACACACCTACTATTAACTTGCTCTTTTATAGTTGCTGGCAGTTCATTTGCTCTTTGCACCTCAGTTTTCCCCTCTTTTGCCTCTGGTATCTAAAGCGACATGATAATAAAGAACATATTGACATTTTAAGCATTTTAAACAAATCCAAGTTAAAAACAGCTACCAAAATAGTACACAAACTATATTAAGTCTCAGAATCACCATTCAACATAATAATTTCTAAAAATCATTTAACAAAGGGATGCTTATGAAGAAATTCCCTATTAAAGCTTTGTCTTATTTCAAGAAGCAAAACTCTGCGAGCCAGAGATTTAACACAACGAATTTAGCATTAAAAGGAGTTGTCAGCCTTTAAGCTTATAAATCACATTTTTGTGGGGAAGTAAGTTTAGGGCCCATGCTCAAGGTTTAGAAAGCTTAAATTAGTCTAAAATGTATCTCAGCTTCACTGTTATGCAGTGCAGAACTTATTTATTTATGTGTACATTCCTAAAACATACTGCAGTGACTGAAGAGTAGCTCTGATAACTGCTTACGGCTGAGAAGAAAGAATTTTAAGCTGGATCCAACAAATTTTGTTGATGCAACTAACAGCATCAGGCAATGATGCACTATTTGAGGCTAAATAAACAGATGCTACAATCAGCTGGCCATCAGTGACACTGAGCTATATGAGCAGTGTTTTGAGGCACTTCTGACAACTAACATTTTTTTTAGTCTTTTAACAGCTAACAGAAAAAAAAGTCATAATAGGTATCAGTCACCTGCTTAGTCATGCTTTCTTTCTTGCGCCAGAACCACCACCTTCCAGATTTCTTTGGCATCTTTTCTTTGACCCAAGACTCAACAGTAGCCTGCAAAATCAGATGTGTTTTTAATGAGTATAGATAAACAGAGATAATCAGGTGTTACTACATACAGTATTTTCAAAGAAATATGTATTTATCTATTTACCTTAGGCAAACTCTTCTGAAACACCTGCAAACTCAGAATCATAGGAGCAGCCAATGCCCAGTTATAATACCTGTTTTAAAACATGTTATTGGTAAGATATTACATAATTTGTCTACAGATCAATAAATATCAGAATAGAAAACTTGCCCTTGTGTTGATGAAAATATGTATTTGCTGCCAACAACTAACACTAACATCCTCTGCAAGCAGAATCATTTTAATATATATACAATTCAACATCAGTGGAAATTACAGAAAAAAAAAATCTCACTTAAGCTAAAGCTAAATTTAATGCAAATCTTTGTTTCAAACAGATTCACACAACACTGCAATGGAAGCTGAGAAACATGCTCATTTCAGAGACCAGGCCTGAGATTAGATTTTCTATTACTGAATTACATGACACAAAGAATTTACCTGTTATAAATCCGTATTACTAAATTAGGATTGTCTATGAGTCCAGGGTTTTCAGCAAATTCATGATAAGTAATAATATGCTCCATGAATTTTTCTGCAATAGAAAGAGATTTTAATTAGAAAGTAATAATATAAAATCCCAAGATGTCTGATTACTTTACATCTAGGAAAACCCTTTCTGTCATTTCAGAGTCTGCTGATCTTGCAGCATCACTGAAGATGTGCTAATCGAGACCTACCTGTTAAGGGGTCCTGTGACTGCCTCCTCCCTACAGAAAAAGCCTGGACCACTTCAACAGTCACAGCAAAGAGCATTAAGAAATTAGAACAGGAAGGATAAGCAGGAAGTAAATCAGTTCAAAGGCTGGAATAAGAAAGCCATGCTTTGTCTAGGCAAGTTTTCTTCAAAAATTATGATGGTGGGTAAGGGGCCTACATACTACACTAGAAGAAGAGGGGGAAGGGTAATGTCAGCTTCTCAAGTTTGAAAAACTACTACTATCACTAACTAGCATTTTCAGTAGTTTCTACATATGTTTGCAGAAATGCATGATTTAGTGTAAGACTCCTGCAATCACGACATCCTTTTTTCCAATCAAATCTAGTATTACTACCATGTTACCAAAAGAACAGTCCTGAGTCTTTATTAATAAGCACCTAAATTTCATTTCATGTATTACAGACTGGATGACCATTTAAAAATATTAAAACACTGCAGTACATGTCCATAAAGATTTTATGCTCCTAAAAGCTCCCTCAAAAATACATAAAACTTCAACAGTAAACAGACCAAAGCATTAAGAGAAAAAAATCAGCTAGTAAAAATCTAGAGGTTAACAATCATTTAGGATATAAGTAGAACAGAAAACACAGTCCAACACAAAGAGGATTTTTCTCACTTGAAAAAAACTGAAAAAGAAGAAAAATTATCAGGCAATTGGAAAGAAGATGAATTGTTAACATTTACATAGGACTAAGCAAGAACTGGCAACTGGAAATCGATGTAGTTGGTCATATAAACAATATATAGTACAAAAAAGGAGACAGAAAGCTTCTCAAGACATCAAGTGTTCTTGATTAATATGAGGTTCAATTCTGCTATCTCTGCTCAGCAAACACTTGAGAATTTTAGAAAAATGAAATATTTTCTATCCCCTTTGCTCAATGTAAGCATAGTAATCAGCCAAATTTTTGTAAGGAGGAAATCAGAGAATTCAAGCCACTTCATTTGTGTAGCTGCCTGAGTTCTATTCCTCTTTATGCTTTCACCTCACACATACCTTTAGAAATCTCTCCATTTTCATTGAGACCTCCACAAAGTGAAAGTGTAACATCAGGCAAGTCCATAGCAGAATCAGACATGCACTCTGTACCACTATCAGCAGCAGCACTTCCCACTGACTGGGGTGACTGGGAACCAGAAAGGGTATCTGACTCTGTCCACTGCCTGAAGCCAGGATCAGAATCACTAAAGGAAAGTGAAAAGTATTTTACTTGAAAAAAAATATACAGATCCTAGGTAACAGAACACACTATATGATTACTCCACCCAAAAAAGATCTTGCTTTTTTATTTCTACATCATTTCACAACATAAATTTAAAAGCAACCTAAGAAAAAAACCAGACACACGCCCACACCAACCCTTTGTAATATTGGCAGACTGTTTCCAGGTCTCCTAACTCTCCTCTAAATCAGGCAATAATTGCATTTCCTGTCTAAATTGGATTTAAATGAAGAAAACATCCTCTACATTCTACTTCTGCAGAATAATACTGTCCTCCTCAATCTTTACCAGAAAGTTGTAAAGTAAGAAAAAGGAAAATAGGGCACTGCTTTTAGTGTTTTTAGAACAGTCAGTTGCAAAAAGTACAACAGAAAAGAAAAATGACATTAAAAATCACACTGTCATTTAAGGTTGGAGTCACTAGTCTGATTCACTGAAAAGTTTACAATATGGCTGAACAAGAGTACTGGTACAAGAGTAGTTTAAATGTATTCCCCTCTATGTCTGCAGAACACATAGGTTTCACAAAGAGGAAAACTCTCAGCAGTCACCTCCCATGTGTTCTTTCGATGTGTTTCTTGTCAAATTAGAATTTTCAAAATGAGATAAGTGCCCAATACTTCCAAAAGCCTAAAACCCTGAAGTCCAATTCTTTTTATCAGAATTGCCACATAAATAATACATATAATGACTCAGGTAATGTAACTGCAGAATTACCCCAGATTTACAGCATTTTACTTCAAAATTACCTTTTGGGAAAGTAGAGTGCTGCTACTTCGGGTTCCAAAGCCTTTAGGTCATCCAAGTAAATATCATCAGGGCCTTGATGATGACTTCGCTTGTGCACCCCTGTTAATTTTAACCATTAAGATTACTAAGATGAAGTTAGCCAGACATATTAAATACAAACATAATTACGGAAGATTCAGACTTATTTGTATGCTTTCTAAGTTCCAGAGTTTCATTATAAGTCAGGTAAGATTTTAAATAGGAAAAACTGAAAAGGCACATTTATACTTTTTCTACTATGACCTCAAGTTTGGTAGATCACTCTGAGGGCAAGAATCAAGAGCTTTACTCCACACCTTTCTTTTTTGAAGGAGAGTCAGTTTTTGCTGTTGGTTTTGTTTCTGGTAAAGGATCCATCAGTATTCTGGAATGATGATCACCGTCCAATGGCAACGGAACTGGAGGTTCTACAACTGCAGAAGCAACAGAGTCTTTAGCATCCATCTGCTTAAGGAGAGGATGAGTTCTTGGCTCAGGTTTCAGTACTGTACAGACAGAATCTTTCACATCGTCATCGTCTTCAACTTCATCAGAGCTGAGGATGACCCTAAAATGAGTCTTCTCTGATGGAGTAATGGTAGCTGTTCTGCAGTGTTCCAGTTTTTCTTTCTTACTTATCTGAAAAACAGAAGTCTAGTCAATTATTTCACCTCAGCTGTTTGTTTTATTCTGTTCTAAACATTACATTTGTACTCATGGTACAAGTTCTCATAACACAAGGAAACAAAAAAATAAACAAGAATTGTAGCAATATAAAACATGTCTCATCATATCAGCTAAGTTCCCTGCAAAAGAATATTCATAGCAGCTTATTTACAAGTTCAGTAAAGAAACTGGCATAGAGGAAGTGTTGACCAAACCACAGCAAGGAAAAAGCGTATGTGGATTCATCAGGGCCTCCACTGGATACCAAATTTACTCTTATCAAGGCTAAAATTAGTTCCTCTGGAATGAAACAGAACTTACTCTACAATAAAGTATCTTAAGTTGTTTCCTTCAGGTTCTAACTAAAAATGCAAAAATTTCAGACTTTTACTATGTTTTCTGGGATTATTTTGCTGAGCAGCTCGTGAACTTAACAAAGCTGACTCTCTCTGCCTGCCACGAGGGGCTGCTACTTCCCCATTTCAGCTGTATCTGAACAACAGCAGCAGATTTCCAATCCTCTCCTAGGACAGTCTTAAATATGCCAAAACTCAGTTACAAAGTTAGAGACAATAAAGACGTTTACCTTAGTTGACTCTGGGAATCCTCCCCATGTCCATTCCATGTGAGATTCAGATCTCAGCAAGCTCTCAGCAGGCTTAACTTCTAGTTCTGAATCACTTTTAGGGCAGACTTGCTCAGAGAAAGGGCTACCAAATCAATAAGAAAAAAAAAAAAAAAAAAAAAAAAAAAAGGCAGTTTTTAAAATGCATTAATGAATTTGTTGTGCAGTAACTGTTGGTAGAGTTTTCAACAGCTTAACAGAGCTTCAATTATTTGGCAACATGGCAAGAAGCCCAGCAGGGTTTTCAAACGGTGAGAAATTAGGTTAAAACCAAAATCACATTAAAGGACTTACATAGTGATCATACTGAACAGATTTCTTCACTGCATTTGCAGTGCAGGAATAGCTCTCCTCTCAGCCCATGTTCCATTTTTTAAACAAAACAAGAACAAAACTAAAAAGTTTATTGAAAAGCAAGACAGAAAATAGTTCTAAGATCCTTACTTCTGTAAAAATGTATCATTTCACAGCATTGCCATCCAGAGACTTGAGTAACAAGTCTTGCAAACATAATTCACAAATGCAAAAAAAAAAACCTCAATTCCCAAGGCAAGGAAAAAAAAACATTCAGAAGATAACTTAGGAGAGGAAAAGGAGATTACTTGAAAACTTCCTTCAGATGTGTTTGGACTACACGACCTTTAAAATCCATCCTATTTTTCCTACACTGGTTATTATCCATAAACTGACTTCTGAAATTTACTTCAGTCAAGATTACTTTTAAGCCAGAAGAATGCCCTGCAAAATGCTAGAAAGGAGCCATTCCAAAATCATTTTGCACTTAGGATCTTAGATATTAAAGGAAACACAATGTTTCATCTACTGTTCCTTGAATAGGGCAACTATATTACATATTCTAGAAATGCTGCTCTTCATACACTTTGACATTCATAACATATTATGGTTTGGGTTTATATAAACAAAGCTCAGTATTTGAATTTAAACTACAGGGACCAGAGCTGGACACAGTCCTCCATGTGTGGCCTGACCAGCACTAAGAGGAGAGGGATAATTACATCTCTGTCTCTGCCACTAATGCCCCGTGGATGCAGCCCAGGCTCCAGTCTGCCTTTGTTGCTGCTGCTGTGCTCTGCTGACTCATGCTCAGCTTCTTGTCCCCCAGGTCAGCAAGGCTGCTCCCAACCACACAGATCCCAGTTTGTGCTGGGCTTTTTGGTTGTGTCATCCCAGTACAGGATTGCACACTTGTTGTTGCACTTGCAATTTGCGACTGGTCTGGGTGCTAGACAATCTCTTTGAGGCTCCCTCTCCCATGAAAGGTTGGGCCAGATGAACTTCTGAGGTCACTTCCAATTTGGTCTGTTCAATGGTTTAATACTGAAAATTTTAAACTAACTCCCTACAGATATTTAATTTATGGATTTTTTTTTTTTAACAAAATTCTTGCAAAGATTAGCTACCTAATTCAGTACAATATATCGAACTTTATGAAGGTTTGAGGACCTCAGGTTTTGTAGTATCATACAGGACTAAACTCTGATCACAATTCAGACTGCAGGTAACAATCCACGTGTTAAGAATCCCTCATGTTGCTGTGAGAGGACTTCAGCCTTCATCACCCATGGACACAAAAAGAAAACTGCTATTTCCCCTCTCAGTTCTTCATTAGCAATGTCATACAGAAATCACATTTTCTGTACTGTTAGAAGGGCTTGTTTAAAGTGACACATTGATTAAAATACATGTACACCTTTGTTTTCAGGAAGAACATGAATTAACTTTCCCTACATGTCAAATAATTTATTCCACCAAGACCACAAGCCAACTGGAAGCCATGCACAATATTAACCTGTTTCTAAGACTAATTCTTAATATTCAGAAGTTCCTGCAAAAGACTGAATATTTCAGGGCTTTGGGGCGCTAAGTCTATTCTACTTCCTTTAAGGTGTTTTTCACTGTCACTCTCAGGCAGAAGTATTTAACCAAAAGGCCCATGCCTGTAATAGTGAACTAATTGTGCCAACATTGCCTGTTAAAACAAGAAGAATACTGAGGGCATCAGGTATCAAATAGTTAATGGTTATGCTTTCCATCTTATTATACTGAGTAGGACAAACAGAAGTGTCCTCATGGAAAGGACTTGTGCTATTTTCTTACTTGAGCTCCCTGCAAGGGTTCTGAAGAGCAAGACAATGAACTGAACTACAAGTTAGTTAGCTCGTTCAGATCTCCAAAAAGGAGGTTATTAAAACCTCCCATTTCTCTTCCTCTGTACGATAGCTACATGATAAAATCTTTCTATGATGGCTTAGGGGAAGTAATTTAAAGCAAAATTTATCTTCCTCTACGTGTCAGAGAATCCCTGACCCAATCTTCTCCCCAAAGACAAAAAGGAAAATTGCCAATTTCTCTGTTGAACTGCAATCTGGACTGGGTAACTTTTTGTTAAAAAAAACCAAAAAACTCAGAACTGTGAAAAGTCTAGGTACCTCACATGAGGCATTAACAAGTTATTATAGCAGACTGGCCCCATAATACATAAACGAGAAGAGATGCATGAATTATCTCTCCCAGATATAACCTGCTAGTCTATTTTAGCTCAGACTTTTATAAACTGAAAATTAGTATCAGCCTCCATGTTACAGTCATCTAGGTTGATACAATCCATACAGCAACGTGTCAGTCCTTAGGGTCAAACACTGTGACTGCTTTTCAGTCACAAACCACAAATCTTCGGGGAACATTTGAAGACTACACCTCATTAAGTGTAATTGAGGATGTGGTTGTGAGCCCAAAACATAAAAAGGAATGATAATGGGATTTCCTGTCCAACTGCTTCTGCTCATTAACAAGCTATGCACTGGAGGAATTAGCAGGCACCAAGCATGGTGTGGTACATTCTGACTCCACTGGGGCCACAACCCTGCAAGCACCTGAAGCAGAGATATCACACACTTCAAAAAACACTGGCTGAACTCTTCCATACTGCACCACCTACTGATACAGAAGAACAGGTATCTGTGTACTGAGCAGGTAACAAGCAACAATGGCCATCATGGAAGGCTGACCAGCAATCCTCACTGACCTTGTGAATGTACCTGCTATGAGGCAGAATTCTCCAACAAACTGAAAAGCAGCAGAACTAGACACTCACTAAAGAGTTCAGATGAATCAAGATACTACTTAGTATGCTATGTGAGACATACATGCCCTCTCCTGTATGTCCAAGGTTCAGGGAAAGTACAAAATTTACCTCAAATACTACCACACATGCACAAAATGCTTTCTTATGCATATAGAGATTGAGGTTAAAGTGGTGAAATCCACCACTCAAGTGTGAGTCTTGAAAATCTACCAAATGAATGCAAGAGGAGTAACATGAACATCAGAAACTGAAGAATGTACTTGCATGTACATACAGAAGTCCCTAGGTCACTGAAAACTGACTGGCAAGTTGTATCATGCCATTTTTAACAATCCAATGATTATTTCAGTATCTCTGGACAAAGAAAGATACCAGAACTCCAGCAAATCCCCTGTTCTGATGCAGAATATGATTCAACTTTAGGATTTAGCTTTACCTTGAGCAACCTGGATTACTTCACACAGTAAAATGTACCTTAACATGCTCATCACTTCTGGCAGATCAAGTATTGCTTATGCTAGAGTGAATCATAGGGAACATACTAGTTTTCCACACCCCTCTCAGCTTGAGGGAATCTTATTAGCTGTATTTCCTCTATTTAACAGTGAAATAATATGTTTTGTAAAACTCCCAAAGTTTCAAATTAGTATCAAGTGCTGCACTTGAGATCACAGAAGTTGGGTAAGTTTGACAGTTTTACAGACTGGGGGAATGTGAATAAAAAGGTATGATTTTTTTTTATTATTATTACTCATCATTATACAAATGATGACATTACAAAGTGACTTACTTCTCCAGAGGGGACCAGTCTCCATCAGATAAGGGGTAATGGTCCTTCGAATGATAAATCAAAGATTCTTTTTGTTCTTCACCCTTTGGTGATGAATTTGAGGATCCTCTGTAGAGACACATAAGACATTAAGTCAGCTATAAGAAATCTGTGTTACTAATTCAGTAAAAGAAATTATACAGATGTTATTTAAAAAAAATCTAAGAGCAAAAGTAAGGAGTGTATAGCTTCAAGGATTCGTTGTTTGCAAGACACCTTTATGTAACTTTAGAAGTATTAAAAACTATTATTAATACTTGAAAATATTGCAAATTTGAAAGTCTACTACTCCTGGAAGCTCATACTGAAGAAATCACAACAGCATAAACAATACTACTCTACACAAACAACAGTTAGTGATTTTACTCTACACAGGCAGATAATATTAACAAAACACAAAGATGAACATCAATTTTTACATAGCAAGCTTTACTATGTGAATTTTACAAGGACTGGAAAAGTTGAACTAGAAAGGTTAGTTTTGACAATGTACATTTAACAAATTAAAATAGTAAGAAATCAGGGGCATCTACTACCATCACAATTTACCCAAGAGCTTACAGATTAACATCAACTACAACAAGGAGATAAAATAATGCACTTTACTGAGCAGTAGAGTTTGTTTTGCACTGGGAATTGTACTCAATATCTAGATCAACCAACAGTACAACCACTGAACAAGCATACATCCTATTTTACACAGAAGTCCCCTTGAAATATTGCTATCATAAAGTACTTCAGATATTTTTACAACTGTCTGAATTTAACTGAATAAATAACTATTCTCAGGATACAAGTAACTTGCCTGAGGTTAGATCAAGGGCATCATGCCTATACAATAGATAAGAATACAAGGAAGACAGGCCTGGAATTTCAGTACAAAATGCAATAGAAATTATTTTAAGCCATTATTATGAACGAAAAAACTATTTTTATTCCAGTGCACAGTTGCACTGGATTTGTTTTGGAATGCTAATGCTCATTTCTCTTATGGATGGAGGAAAGAAAATATTTTGCTATTATCAAATGTGTAAATATTTAGAATTTGCATACCAACTCAATTAGACACTAAGCAGTTACAGTCATCTACGTCATTTGCACAAGCCTTTCATTTGGAAGACAGTCTAGCTTATGGTAAATGCTGAACTCTGAAAATGTCTTTTTAGCTCCACTTCTTATTCCGCAGTAATATTCTTATGAAACCTGATGATGCTGCCTGATTTAAGATGAGAACTGCAGAGACTGTACATCCTTTGTAGTCACAAACTAAGTTAAGTGTGACTGAAATATGTTTCATACTATTGTTGTTGGCAGTACAAGGATCTTCAAAGGAGGAAAAAAGTATGACTGAATAACTAAGTAAACACAAAAAACAATATTAAAGAGGTCCTCAGTATCTTTACTTCAGTGGGGACGGAGGCAGGATGATGCATAGGTGGTATTGAATAGATTTTATTAATTGGAAATTAGCAACAAAAATCGTTCATACAAAGGATGCAAAAAATCAAATTTAACTGGTAAGTGGATGAACACAAAGGTGAAAAATCCAAACACAGTTGAAGATTATTGAAAATACAAGGGGGTATGCATCAATTTGTAACTTCACATTGCACTATCAACTCTAAGCTATTTATTTTGCAATCTTTATAAGCAGCACTGCCACTTCATGCCATTCTTGTCCACTTTACATATAGTCTAAATATTAAATATAGAAGATTTCAGAAACAGATAACCACTTTGACTCTTTAACACCCTTAGCACTGGAGAAGTAATGCCCTCTATTTCTGAGTTGTACACACTGTAATCTCAGTCTTCCTGGTACTATTTTATGTAAGTCTAGTACTACTAAAATATCTAAATCACAGCTGGAAAAGACAAAGGACATATTTTGAAAAAAGCTGATAAACACTCGGTAACAGATTTTCCCAAGAAAGAGGAAACATCTTGGTTTCTGCTTTATAAAAAACCAAAGAGATAAGACATTACATACTGGCACCTGTGACTGAATTTTTGACCTTCCTGTTAAAACATCAGCCTCCCTTTTCCTTTCCTAGTTTCACTTTGAAATCTGAAGCCATGCCTAAGAACAGTTAAGTTCCTCATTTCTTATCTTCCTTTTCAGAGCTGCACATTTATAACTAAAAAAACCCCCCAAACTCAGAAAACAACCAACCACAACACCACAGTATCAAATCTACTGATTCCACCTTACATCCCCACAGGGTTTGAAAAGAAAACTTGTGAATGCTTTTTCACAACTGTATCTTTAGCTGGGAAGAAAACAATGCCTACTGAAAGGCATTTTATTTCCTACCCTGGTAGCCCACTGAAATGAGTGTATATAAACTTGACTAAGAACTGACACAGAGCCACAACCTGATGTATTTGGGCCTTCACCATTACAATGTTTTTTTGTTTCAGTCCTGCATTTACTTGCTCTTCACAAGAAAATGCCATTCTTCTACAAAATCATCTTTTACACTTTTTAACACCCTAATAATGTATTTCTACTACTGTTTCTGCTTATACACATTAAAAAAAAAAAGTTTATTGCCAAGATTTTATTCTAAAGGGGAGAAAAAATAAAACCAGAGCAAACTTGATGAAAACACCATGGTCTGTTCAGCTATGACTAAACAGTTTGATCATTCTGATCAAACACACCAATTTTTATTCACCTCTAGTCAAAGTAAGATAATTGCTAGAATAGCAATTTGAATCCTAAACACTGGATGAAAGCAGCCATTATTAACATGACATTCCTAAATACTTCATATATTTGTAATGACACATTAAATAAAGAATAAACAATTATTGGGTAGTATTTCCTCTCTTCCTGTACTTGACAGTTATTTTTATTTTTGATGGTTTTACTATGACAAGTTTAATGTCTTAATAAATATATGCTAAAGACTGAGCAAAGGTCTTTTGGCAAACTGAAAAAAAGGATAAAAATTTCAAACTAAACAAAATGCTAAGACTTAAACAGAGCAGTGAAAGGACAATTCAGTGACATAAATATGACACTAATAAAATAAGGCAAATTAACTAAAAAATCCACAGATGCTCTAAAAAACACTTTAAAATTCAGATTTTGTTTGTTCTGTTTTACTGGTCATAGGTGTGATAACAGATTCCCGTTTTTCTGTTGCACTAACCCTTTTGTCTGGTACTTACTAAATTTAAGACTCCTTTGAAAATGCATACTGAAGGAGTTTTTTCAGTTTATTTTATTCTCTCACACCAAAACATTCTTGCAGTTCCCAGACCTGACCTTGAATTTACTCAGTGTTACATTTAATAACAATGCTGTCCAGTGAAAAACACCTAGCTTTCTTTGAAAGCCAAGTCCTGATGAGTAGGCTTTTCCTGGATTTGAAGCATTTATATGCTTGATAGCTTTCACCTATAACCTTAATCTTTCCTCTTACCCTATAGACCTCTTCAGCTTATTAGTATGTGTTACTACTTTAGCACAAGCTCCACAGGATTGATTTTTTCTCCTCCTTTCTACCCCCGCTCCCCCCTGCTTTCACACATGTATAAAGAATTATCTTTCCTAACACAAAGGGACATTAATTTATATACTTTTCAGCTGCCAAAGTAAACTTCAGGTTGCAGAGAAGCCAGGTTCAGATGTGGTGTGCTACAGGCATTCCACACTGCAGTCTATTTAGAGGCTACCAAACACACCAGAAGATCACTCTGGCTCATCAGAGAAATTACACTGAAACTTTCTCATCAGTCAACAACAGATCATAACAACATTTCTGCACCAGAATGGGCTTAACTGCATTTCATAAAAAATGGCCCAACTTTAAGGCAAATCTGTCAAGATTTGGAAGATACCTGTTTGGAGTTTTGTTTGTTTGCTTGAGGAAAGGCCTAGGCAGAGCCTACCAAAACACGTGCAATATTTGCACGGAGAAAATGAACAAGTCACCTTTTAAAAGTTCAGTGATAACAGTGGAAACAGCAACTATCTAAGAGCTTACCTTAGGGGCTGTACACTTTTCTCATCATCTGAGCTTATTTCCATTTCAAAAATGTCTTCAGTCCCAGCAGCAGAGATCTGATCTTCTTTCCTGCTATCTTGTTTGTATTTCTTCCTTCTTCTTTTTTTCTTTTTCACAGAACCTGGGGTGAATACAGTCTCTGTTTCTCCAGAATGTGGAATTTCTGAGTTTGCACATGTCCTCTCACTTTCACCTGATTTCAAATGATTGTCAGTGTCTTTAAAAAACTGATCTTCAGTGGGTATTGGAGATGTTGCCAAATAAGCAGGAACTTTTTCCTAGGGAAACAAAAATTAAAAAAGAAAAAGCTATATTTTTCCACTTTGTTTTGTCCAGACAGGACAGTTTTCAGCTACAGATTAATCTCTGTACCTATATTTAGACACAAAGTCATACAGATGCCCAATGATATGAAGCTGTTATCTAGAAAGGAAGCAAGCTCACCAGGAGTGATTACAAGAAGTTCAGAAAAATGCATGTTAGTATTCTTACAGTTTTCAGACACAAACAACTGATTTTGCCAGCAAAGCAGATACCCAGTCAGTGGAATGTTTTTGAAGTTGTCTGCCCTGAGCACGCCAGTTCCATGCTTATTAAACGTGTTATTAAAAAAGGGCTAATTAAATCCACTGCTGTTTATTTTGAAACAGATTCATGGGAAGGTATAGGTTGAAAGGGGCATCTGGACACCATCTGGTCCAATCTTCTGTCACAAGAAGAGCCTCGGGTTAGGTTATCCAGGGCCTTGTCAAGCCAAAGGTTGAGCATTTCTAGTGATAGAGGGAGTCTATCACTTCTCTATGCAACCTATTCCTGTGTTATACTGCTTTTGTACAGGAGGATTTTCCTTTTATCTAGCTGGTATTTTCCCCGTGCCTTTTGCCCCATCTTATGACTAGACAGCCTAGTGAAGAAAGTGTCTGTCTGTTCTGTAACTACCTTGTAGGTACTGCAAGGTACTGGTTAGATTCCCCTAAATCCTCTCTAGGCTCAATAGAACAAGTTCCAGCAACTTTTTTTCCTATTTCAATTTCTCCAGCCCTCCACTGGGCTCTCTCCAATTTTCCATGTCTCTCCTGAACTGGGAATGCCAGAACTGTGTTCCAGATTTGATCTAACATACACCAGGCTGAGCAGGACAACCCCACATCCCTTCACCTCCGCTGTGCTATTGCTGATGTTGCCTGGGATGCATTTGCCTTCAGTGCAGGCAGGGCACGCTGCTGGCCAGGTGATGCAGAGCTGCATTTCATCCACTCAGATCCCAGCCTGCACTGCTGTGTGTGCCAGCCCGCACTTCCAACACTTATGTGAGACTGAACACACATCTTGGTTAAACCTTGGCGTGAATCTTGTTGGTCCAGTCTCCCAGCCTGTCAAGCTGGCTCTTTTTCTGACCTGTCTACCTCTCCCCTCAGATCAGTGTTACCCACAAAATTGGTGAAGGTGCCTTCAGTCATGTCGTACATGTCAGACATTATTTTTGTACGGTATCTTTCAAAAAGAAAAAGTCAACTATAATTTGCTGACCTTAACACCAACATACAAACAACCAACCCCCAACTAATGACAACTCTGAAGGAAAAGCTTTAGCTAAGGACTGCCTGAGGTTTATTTACATTGTAACAAGAAACTGAAAAAGATGATGACACCTAGTCTGAAAGAAACACACTGTGAAGGCACAAAGACAAGGTGGAAGAAAAGCAGAGAGAATGGAATTTGCATGGTGAAGAGAAAAAGTTATGGAACTCAATTTCATGCTAGCAAATAGAACTAATTATAAGATGTCTGTTATTTTACTGGACTCTTGTGCAGAAGATTAATCAGGAACACTGATGAGATACAGGCAGAGCACTGATGCTACTTTTGTTGAGCTCAAAGTCTTACCTGCTATTTAATACTAAATTCAAATTTTAATTGAATTAAGAATTACAGAACAAACTTTGTTCCACTGGCTGTAAACTAGAGTGAGGTAGAGAAAGGAGAACAAAATACAGCCTTATACAACACTGATGGCACACAGATTTTGCATTGTGAAAAACCTTGAAATACAATGCTAGCACCTAAACTAAATATTCCACACAATCAGTGATAAACAATCAAGAAAAACAAAATAAATAACTAAAACACTCAGGAAAAGCTAAAAGAAAACTGGCTGGAAAATTGTCCTAATTTTCATGGATTGAGGTGAGTGGTATTACTTTTAAATGTCAAGATGTGAAAAATGCAAAGACTGAGCCCTAAAAGTACCTTTCTGAATCCCCTCCAAAGGAAAAAAAAGTTAAAAAATAATGAGAGGTTTATAATTTATCCCTTAAGCACAGCCTCAAGAGGCCAAAGATGTTGAGTAGTTGCCGGGAAAAAAATGTCAAAAAGCAATAAAAATAACTCAGTTTTGCTTTGTAGCAAACTTGATCTATATACTCAGCATGACCAATAAGGCACTCTTGTTGTAAATCAAAATGTACTATGCAAGTGCAATAGCTCTTTTAAAATACTGTACTGGGGAGAAAGGCAGTGGTTAACACCCTTGCTTTCTGAAAGTCATGAGACTGATCAGTTCCCATCAATGTCTGGCACAGCCTAGATCTTTAAAAAAGTGTTTTCAGTTTTTATTTTAATCACGGTGTATTAAAACACAGAACTCAACCTTCCTTTCGCTTAGGTGTTATGAATCTCAAGCTGTCCTTTGGGGTCTTAATCCTTATTTTCTCCTTCCACTTTAAATTGTATTTAACTCCTTTCAACATGACAGCTTCCTCTGATCCCTCACTGTAAACAAGCAGCACCCTAAACTAAAAACTGGATCCATCTCATTTCCTTGAAAGACTGATTTGTAATAACAAGAGGAAATGAACACTTTATCTTTTACTTCTCTGAGACAATTTTTTTTCCTCTCTCTTCTGACTATTTTTCATTAAACCTTTTGGACCCTTGCATTTAGAATTTCTTTTCTTCAGACTTGCTGGAAAATACCAACAGGCTCAAAACCAATCAAAAGCAATGCTCAGGACTGACCAATACCGTGATCACATAACTCCCATATCCTTAGAAAATCAGAGTAAAAATGAACCATTATTCCTGTTCCCCAGAGGCTCACTAGCTTCCAGTTGCAAAAGATTCTTGGGAAATAAATTCTCAAGTCAAAGAAGTTACTGTTACCTGGTAAAAGTTTCATAAATAAAATTGTGAAAAACTAAAATTTGTAAGGCAAATAAAAAATATGTCCAAAAAGTAGACTACCTTTATTAGTAGAGGCACAACCTGTAATAACTTAAAGCAAAAACTATTGTAAGACACTGCAATCAGTATAACTGCAGTCAACAAGAATGAATTAACTAAAACAAACAAAAAATACTTCAGCACATCTTCCAAATAATGCTCTAATTAATGAAAATAATTAGTTACTTTATTATTACTGGCAGCAAAATTGTACAAAGCGTCAAGCATCTTGGCAGCATATGAAAGAGATGTTAAGATTCAGTTACAGAAAATCTAGCTTTCACAGAAGGGAGGATATTGACAACACCGTATGAAGCACTTTTAACCCGCTAGTGTGTTATTACTACATTGTAGCCATCAAGAAGCACTAAGTCCTTACATTTTCCTCCTCGGTTTCTTGCACAAAGAAAGCTTCTCCATTGTCACCCAATTTCATATGAAGATCAACAGCATCGCCATTAATTTCTATATCAATCTGTGGAAAGAGACAATTTATTGTAAATAATTCATCTTGGGGAAAGTGCTGACCTCATGGTCCACTTAGCTCTGAGAGTAAACTTTGTTTCATTATATAATGGTTTCCCTTTCCCCTCTCTTTCTGACACAAGTCTGTCATAAGTCTTTTAGTTTGTTTACCTGCAAAATACATCATGCTCTTGGCAGAGCGCCTAACAGACAAGAAAAACAAGAAAAAATTAAACTTTATGTAAAGACTGGATCTTGTTCAAATAATTATTGATATAGTCTTTATTTCATGGAAGAATGACTGAGCCTGTTGAGATGTTTAACGCTCAATCTGAATTGGGGCCTGGTGTGAATCTGAATCCTGAACACCAGAAGTTCCACCTGGAAGCAGGCCTTGTCTGAAAGTGATAAGAGACTTGCCACAACTATTTCTGCAACTCAAGTTAGTGTTTTAGATTTTCCTGCTCATGAGTTTATAGGGGTATGACATAGGTCCACAATCCTTCTGCAACCACAGCGTTTTTGTCAAAGAATAATGTTTTTAGTGTGCTAAAAAGGCACTTTTTAGCCAAGCTCCCAGTCATAGGAGATGATAAATTAGGTAAATAACCAAACATGCATAAGGACTATATCCAAATGGTTAAGATAACCACTTTTCTTCTTGCCCACAACAACAGACTGATTTTGATCTGAAAATCATATATATTTCACTACTGTTCATTTTTAAAATATTTTCTTGTATTTCCAATTCAGCAACATCAGTTTAAAAACCTCACCTTTTCGTTATGCTGGTTTAGACAGACAAACATCTCTAAGGTTAGTACCTATACCTCACACTGGTTTCTGGAGACCTCTTTCTGTACCTGAAGTTGAAGCACAGATACACATACTTTGTGTTCCCACACATCTTGGGACTACAAATTGATGATGGCCTCATAACATGCCAGAGAAAAAATGCACCTACAACACAGTAACAAGCACTCAGCTGACTACTGAGAGAACTGTGTGAACAGTAGCTGCCAGGATGAGGAAACAAGGAGCAGCAGTCATCTACACAAGCAAAAGCTGAGAATTACACTGACAGGCTAGTACAACAGGTATCAAAAGTAGATGTTTCTACTATTCAACAGCTTTTTAGAGATACCCAGAAGCTGAAAACCTCTCAAATTTGGTTCAGCTACTCAGAAGTGTATTAACAAATCCGAATTTCAGACCACTCCTGCTGTAAGCATATCTCGCTTGCCTAGATGTCAGAACAAGTACAGCTATACCACATCTTTTGTACCTTGTTGAAAACTGTCATGTAATCTGTTACAAAATTGTTAAGGTAAATAAATTCTTCATCATCAGCAAGCTTGTTAAAATAAACACCAACAAGTGAGAAACCAAAAAGTAAACAAAAAACCTGTTACTCACCTGTGTTACTCTGACAAACATACAACTTTAATGTATGTAACTCTAAGAAATTGACATTTAACAAAAAAATGCCTTGATCTAACTGCTCTTTCAGTTTAACTTCATTATCTTTTTACAACCAAAATATAAAGATAGGGGTAGCTTCCTGCAATAACAATTTAATCCTTAAAAAAGCAGAATATAATCCTGAGGGTTTATGTCCTGTTTAAATCAAGTTGTCTTTTGGTAGCACACCCACATGCTATACACAGCATTCTTTACTGACAGTAAAGTCCCCCTACAACAGCTCAATTTTCCAGCCAGCCCAATCCATTCACTGCCTTGGCATGATTAACAAAGCCTGTGAGAAGGGGATGGAAGGATGATCTGCTTGGGTAGGATCACCTTCTCAGAATGGCTGGATGGCAAATTGTACCAGGTTCTCTTTCAAACACGCCCACACAGGAATGAAGCTTCAGTCTCAGTTTTCACTTGCTTGTGGATGTTAGTAACTGCATTTTCTACTGCAAATCAGCCTCGAACACAGCTAACAAGGAGCAATATTTATAATAGGTCACCAACACTTAACATATGCTCTGTTTGTCCTTCAGACATTCCAAAAAGAGTTGCTTACATCAGGGATCAGTTAAATAGCATTAAGCATTTCTTTCCCAACAAACTTGGATAAGTCAATAAATAGCTCCACGTAAACATTTTTAAACTGTGAAGTCTATATATTAATATTTGTCTTTTTGCATAGGCCCAGAGCTGTCTGTCACAGTTTTTCTTTCACAGCATTTTTGCAGAGTCCTTAGATTACCACAAGAAGTTCTGTTTCGCATTCCACAACTACCACCCTGTACAGCATCTATGCGCAACTGTCATGGACTAAACTGGTCTGGTAACTGGGAATGTGGGAAGCTGGGGAAGGAAAAAAAGAATGCACTGGTACTCAAAACTTTGTTTTGACCCACTTTCTGAACTTACCACTTTTTCTTTAGAGCGCAATACACCAAGCTTCCCAAATCGGACATGGAAAGGAGAGCACTGGTATGTCCCATCCTGCTGCCGGACCACAATGACATCGATGCACCCCGAAAGGGTTGCCTGATTAATGCCTTTGTACAGCTCCTTCACAGTAACCAGGACTTGTCCTGCAAGTTGCCCCACGTAGTTCATAGTCTGAAACTAAGGGAGAGAAAGAAAGAAAGACAAAAAAAAAAAAAATCTAAGTAAATTTAAAACACAATTGGTTTTTTGAAATTAATTTTTAAAAACCATTTAAATAGATATGCCATTTATCAATGACTCTGTTGTAACAAGCTTTATACAATTGTTTTCAAGAATCAACAGAACTTTGAGGCAATCTTTGTATTACTAAAAGTATCCAGAGTTACAAAACCTATTCCTAATCCCTTACCAACTTGAATCTATGACTAATTAAATACTTCAAAGAAAATCTTGAAGCATGTAATTTTTAGACCTCAAAGCATAACTTTAAGTGATGCTTAATAACTCAGATAAGCAAAAAAGAAAAATTCATTCTCCTGGGGACTGTCTATTTAATACAACCAATCCTATATTGAAAAAGGAGATAATTGTACATAAGGATGCAAAAAAAAAAAAAATCTTTCAAGTCGGGAAAAGGTATGAAGAACATACCACATGTAACTCTTCCTTTACAGCTCTGTACTTCAAAAATGGCTGAGTCATCTTAGAGAAATTATCAAAGTATGTAATGGGAGAAAAGAGATACACATATTAAGAAGATTATGCTATAGTCAAACAGGATAAAGAGCACAGAATCACTTTTTGAAAATTCTGCCTAATTCATTAAAAATACTTAGGTAAGTGAATGAATTCTGAATGACTGCAAGTCTTTCAGACTAAGAACACAATTTGAACTATGCCAATAAGAAATGAAAGTCCAAGTACTTCTCAGAACATCTGAGCTTTAACAGAAAGAGGAGGGAAAACTGTGAAAATGTTCTGATAGAAACCTAAGTACAATCCTTCCTCATTCTACCATCTCCTGCCTCCCATCCAAAAGTCTGCTACAAGCTCATTTCAAAAACATCCAAGCAACTGCAGCTGCTGAAGTTAAGGATATTTAGGAGAACAAAGAACTACTGCCAACAAGCAAAACCCACAACACTGATCACATAAAAGAGCCTAAATTATTTTTTTAAAAAAATCTATTTCGGGATATTATTTCTAGAAAAAAAAATCTACAATTTTTTTCTATTTGCATTTCTATTTTTATTAGTCATTTATCAAGGTTTAGGATCTTTCTTAATACCTCTAAACACAACTATACTGCATTACAACAGTTCTTCCTACTGATACTGCTTTATCATCTAGACGATTAATTAGTTATTTCTCTTTTGAGCTGCTAAAGTCTTCCTTACAGTAACAGACAGTATCTCACACTCACCCAAAAATGAACTCTTTTGTGGCACCTATACCGATATAACTGTAAACAGGCTAATCTAAAACTACTTTCACACTTACAGCAGCTATGGAAACATTTTTCTCCATCTCAGGTTTCTCATACATTACCAAATCATATTAACATTTTTAAAAAATAATTCCTTCCTCCTCACAAGACTTACAAATGAAGGTGGAGGGTTTCCTACACAGATTTAAAACTGTCTTGAAATTATCCACAGAATTACTGTGCTAGGTAATATGCTAGAGAATTTTTTTCCTGTAGCCTGTTGATGAAGACAAAAAGAACAGACTGTCATTGAGTGAGTAATGAGATTAGGAGGATGGACTCTTTATCAACATTAATCATTAATTCAATTTCATCTCTAAGTAGCTTCACATACAATTGTAAAACTGATTGCTTGACAGTGAAGTAATAGCTCATTCCTGCTAAAGAGGGAAGGTCTCACTTCAACCTTTCCTCATCTGACCCTCTTAATGAGCTGATTTAGCTTCCTGACACAGCTGGCAAAAGTCTACCTTTTTGTTGTTGTTTGTTTCAGTGGGTTGTTAGTAAGTTAGATTAGCTCATTAAGCACAACATGACAAACACCTGAGTCAGGAGGTGCTGAGCAGTACCAGAGAGCTAGGAAAAAAAAAAAAAAAAAAAAAAAAAAAAGGCAAGAACTTGAACATCTCTTTGACAGGTGAGATATTTGCTGCATCTCATGGAACTGTAACTCCAGACACAGAGGATACAGTATCCCTGCTTTCCTGTTGAAGCAATTAGTCTTCACCTAATATGACAGCCATGTTTAACTCAATCTCTTGAAAAAAAAAATCTTTAATGCATAATCATTATCATTCATGGCTCTACCTTGGCCACTTCCAAGAGCTGTCCACAGTATCAGCTTAGAAAGAAAAGTTGATTTTGTGTCAACAAGGAGACTGCATTTGTTAAAAAAAAAAACGTTTGACACAATCAGGAATATAAGTCTCTAATAAGGTCTCCATTCCATATACTTCATTTCAGTGAACAGGACTTGAGAAGTGGGCATTAGCAAGAAATTCTCTACAATTTAAGCTGTGACTTCTTAAAAGAACAAAATTTCACACCTTCTGCTAAGTACTGAGTTCAGATGATAAATAATCTAGTTTTTCTCACATACTTGCTAACTTGACCATAGACATTCACCACACAACCCACATAAGACCAAAGCATTACCCATTTTACCTACGTTCTTGCTTTTCTGTAGCAATGTTATCTCTTCTACAGGTATCAGTTTCATTTCTGTAGCTCACAGCACAGCCACTTTTATGAACAAACATACAGCCAACGACCTCTCTAACATTTTGAAGTTCATAGCTGGTTGACTCTTACACATGAAAGAGTTATGAACTTTTGTACCTACTGAATATCAAAAACATTGCTTATAAGGAAAGTAGCTTTTTATGATCCAAGTCTTAACATAAATGTTGTTTTGTACATTGCAAGTAAACCAAAGCAGATAAAGGTAATAAACTAACGCACATTATTGCTTACCAGACTGCAATTCAGCTTTTAACATAATGGTGCACTTTGCACGATAAACATGTTATATAAGAAGGTTCAAACTGAAGCAAGAAAATGATCAAATAGAAATGCAATGTCACTACATACCTGAGAAACAGGTCATTTTATATCAAATGTCAATAGAAGCCCAGCTGGGAGATCTTAAATTTTGGGGGTTAGGCTTTGGTTTGATATTTGTTTTGGTTTGTTTTCCTTAAATGTTATTGTATATTGTTGAAAAACTTGTGGTGAACAGTACAGAATCAGATTATACCAAGAAAGGAACAGTATAAAATGTTATTGTGTTAATTTTTGCAAATGCAATAGAAATATCCTGAGCACGGCATAACCAGTAAGACAAAGTATTTCCTCAATAATACTCTTTATTTCATACTTAGTAAACATTTCTTAAATGTCATTGCCTTGAAAGCAGAGAGCAGCATGCCTTCCTAACCTCCTATAAGAACCAAAAAAGTATGCTGATTGCCTGTTTGGAAATTCAGGATAAAAACCTGATGGAAAAGACCAACTAAGAATGGCAAGGCAGTATTACTTCACAGTACTGTCTAGCTTTTAAGTTTTATTTCTTTTGATATCCAGAATCTATACATTGCCTGATGCAGTGAATTCTAGAACTCTGCATAAAAACTGAGGTTAATGCAGCTCACTACTACTTACTCTTCTCAGACAGCAAATTAAAAGGCTATGAATACCTGAGGTATCAAAGCAGAAACATTCTTTTTGACTTCTGAGGCTCCAGAGACTGATTTTTGAATATTTATGCAATACTACCTAGTTTGCAAAAATTCCTACAGCTGAGTAATATTAATACCACTAAGCTAAGTGCAACTGAAATTGGAATAGGGGAAAGAATCTCTATGTCATATCAGGAAAATATTTTTTTTCTGGAAAGAAGCCATTACACTGCCAAAAGCAGAAACTGAAACTGCATTGGTTTTTTAACTTTCTGTTTCTGAGAGAGCACAAAAATAAATACAAAATAAGAAAAAATATCTACTTCAGAAGTTCAATAAATAAAATGCTGTGCCTCCACTTATAAAAGACTCAAATCAGTGCAACTAAAATTAACCCTGAATATGCTGTTTGACTTCCTCATGTTACAGCAATGGCTCACAGAAATAATAAATAAACAGTACTCCACCTCAGAGTATCTGATATACTTGACACGACAGACAAGACAAATTTTCAAAACTCATTACCAGGAAATGCTTACATTAGCATAACCTGAGCAGGAGGTTTTGTGGGTAGGAATTATATCTCTATACCATTAACAAAGATGTTATTTTTAGCTGCCACTAGACCAACATGTTTTCTTTAGCTTTTTTTTAAGTGTGATTCGGTAATATCCATATAGAGGTGCAAGATATAATCAAAAGTCTGTCCTCAATAGGTGTTTTCTGTCCATATGGAGAAATGCTTTACTAATGCATTTTTTTGGTTCTTAAAGCCATCACCTTTTATACAAGTGCCTAGTTCAACAAGAGAAAAAGAAGAGTAAAAGTTGCTCAAAGGCGAGATACCAGATTGCTCTAGAGAGCTACAACTTTAGAGGGCATGAATATTAACTTTCACTGAAAAAAAAAAGTTACTCAGAAGCAGATCTTAGCTTCCAGGAGAGTAGATATTCATAAATTCCATCTGTTTTGAGATACATTTAGAGGGTTAAAATATATCAAATACCACATGATGTAAACAGCGAAGATGTTGTATTTGTTTCAAGAGATTAGGTAGAACAAAATAAAAAACATGCAGAGCAGTGGTTTACCTCAGTTTATCTCATTTTCCCTATATTTGCATACATATAAATTTATGAGGCAGAAACTTTCCTTAAGCAGAGAAAAATCTTTAGCAAGTGTTTTACTAGTTTCTCTTTTGTACCCTGGAAAAACTGGGGGGAAGAAAAATGACCCTGTAAAACAGGACCACTGTAGCACCAGATGTACTCAACAAAAACATCTTTGTTCCCAAGTAAAGATTTCAACTGGGGGTTTAGGATTGCTCCTAGTACTTTACAGAGCAGTTATGGAACAAAAACGGGAAACAAAGTCTGTTGAATGCCTAATTAAAGTCTTCCACATACATTAAATATAGGCAGTCAATTTTTATATATTTTAACTGTGTTATAGGAAATTATATACCCATATTTAGCAATAAATCTGTCAAACTCACCAAGATTCCAGAAGGAACCTTTTCATGGGCAGCAACATCACTTCTATTTGAGTCATCTTCAAGAACATCCTTTTCTGAGTTATGCATCTCAGAAAACAGAAAACTAACTTTCCACAATACAGGTAAATGAAAAAATTACAGCCATAAGAAGATGTTGTAGCAGCATTTCTTCTCTTCTCACAGAAGCAGAAGAACTATGTAAACCTTCTGGTCTCTTAGAGGAAACTGCTGGGTATACATTCCCACGCAGAATTACGAGTAAAAAGGAAGTGCTTCTTTAATAAAGCTCACACAGAAACTCCCTCACCAATAGGCTTTGCTTGAGGCGTCCCAGCCCCCTTGCGCTCTCCCAGATAAGTAACAACATGGGCTGACTTTGCCATATGTTTGCACAGATAGGTGATGATCTTGGTTTGCACCACGTCACGTGACCACAGCTGAAGCTCCCATGAAAACAGGGATTTAGTTAATGATTCTCAAGCAAAGTCTACATGAGCTCACTTGGAGACTTTTCACCCACTGCTGCAGCAGCACTCAAAGTCCTGGCTCAGCCCAAGCCAAGACTGCCTGCTGACACTCCATGGGCTGCTCCCTCTGCTGATGGCGTCACTGGGGCAGCCAGGCATGTTCGATACACCAAATTTCACAACGTTTCACCGTCTGCTATTAGCGAACTTCTCTCCCTCTTTCTCGAAATTTAAATTACATAATAATTGTAAAGAGACAACTGACCTGGCGTCAAGTTTATACCAAACCACGCAAAACCAATGCACAACAAGATGAACATTTGTTTTCCTACGGAAATTTTCTTGCTTTCTTCAAACATAATTATAATGCAGTATAATGTGTGTGGACAAAACATACAAGCTTTTTAAACATACTAGCTCCATGACTCAGAATAAGAATTGATTTTTCATCTGAGGAATTCTGAAATGTCACTACTTATCCAAATAAAATAATGGATAGGTGAAATAACTTGAGGAAGAGTAGTATAAGGAAACAAAATTATGTCCCAAAATGCAAGAGACATTGTCTCAGGACCATCAATATTCCCTCAACATAGAAAAGTTCTCACTACCCTAAGCCCATGCACTGCCTTCCCATCCAAACATGGTTACTGTGTGTCTGCACAGAAGACCATAGAGGATTGCTTCTTAAATTACAACCCTAAAAAAAAAAATTATCCAGGATTCTACTACTATTCCTCCTTTAAGTTCTGTAAATTCATGTAAAAGACTTTGATGCAAAGATAGTGAACCACATTATAGGATGCAGCCAAATAGCCTGTAGGTTGCCAAAATAATTAATGAACTACACTCAAGTCAAAAACTGTATCAGTGCCCATGACAAAATCCTAAATTGGAGTGTTGGGATTGCTATGTCAGCAGTAAGG
This sequence comes from Cichladusa arquata, assembly GCA_026413545.1. Taxonomy (NCBI): domain Eukaryota; kingdom Metazoa; phylum Chordata; class Aves; order Passeriformes; family Muscicapidae; genus Cichladusa; species Cichladusa arquata. Next base: position 101,870,146 of record JAOTQP010001286.1, on the reverse strand, counting down.
TTGTAATAAACTGCTACTATCTCTGAGCTCTTTTCTATACATTGAATAAGTTCATATTTCATCTAGCTCTTACAGGAAAAACTAATGGGTTTTTCAGCAAATACGACAAGTATTTTCATAGAATATTAAGAATTACTAGACACACTCAGTTTCTTCTTCCCTTTCACCATTCCTTTATCCTACACATTCCATTAAAATACAGAATAAAACATATAATTCTGAGCAAAATGGAAGCAAAATTCCTAAGTCAGTGCTTCTTTTCAGACACCGTTGACTTCATTTAATGCTGGGTTTTTTTTCTGTGATATCGGTACTATTTCAACATTATTCAGTATTTCAGAGGGACATTATTTTCTTCCAGGCTTACAAAAGCCTTTCAGACAAGAGCATTTCTAGAATACAGATAAAACTGTGTCACTGCAGTTAGGGAAGATTCAGGCAGATAATAAGCTTTGCACATTTTCTTAGCCCTCTTGTCTTTTATTTCTCAATATTAATAGTAAAACATAATTCCTGCTCAGTAAGTTTAAGCACTATGTTATGTACTTACAAGGTGCACAGGAAAATTAGCTTTTGTTTAGAAAACCAAATACCTCAAATTTGGAAGTCTTAGAAGTAATGTTTTCCATGCAACCTTAATGAAGCTCTTTGGTGTAGGCAGGTTTTTCTGTGGTGTAGCCTCAGAAAGCACTTAGGAGTTTTTTCACTAGACTCACACAAGTTAATAATGCTGACAAAGACCGATGTTCCTTCTCTGACCTGCCCTTTGTGGGTCTACACATTTTATCCTGCTCTTCATTAAGCAAATCCCTGATGGGAAGTTATGATTCCATTTTTAAAAGAGTTTTTTGCAGCAATCGTCATATCATCATAACACATTTGATTGCAATTCACTTAGTTTTAAAGCATCTCAGAGATGCAGTATTTTTTTCACCTATGCAATGAAAAACCCAGCATAGATTAGGAGTTAAACATGCAGGGGAGTTTAGCACATTTAGAACTTGATTTTTCAGACTTTCCTTCTTTTCTTTTACCTCTTTGCACATTGCCTCAATAAGCTACATTTGCAGTCGCAAATCAGATTTCTTTTTAATGACCATCTGGGATTTGTAAAAGTCTGATTGCCTGTGAAAATGACACTTAAGTGATTATGGGATTGTACTGTATAGGAACTATAGGACAAACGCCACCAGAAAACAGCTACAGGACATTTCTCCAACTTTCATCAGTGCATTCCATTCTGAGTTCTGGAAGGAAGGAAGCACAAATCCTATAGCTTCTATCAGCACATGACCCCAATTCACTCAGAGATCCAAATAAATATGCCAAGACAAATGAATGGACCAAATCCTTCTTCAATTAACATACCCTAATAGATAAGGCAAGTATGGGACAACCTTTGTTTATGTTCCAATTGCCTCCTTCACCCCACCCTGTCACACAATTTCATTTACTACGAACCAAGAATTAAACACCAGAGTTCTCAACATCAGGATGGGGTGTGACAGCTCTTAATCTCACACCCCATCCTGACACTGGAAAAGGTCCTTTCTCCACAAGGCTCGACTCTGGTTCCAAAATTCCAACACTTCTCAATTTTCATGCACTTTTACAATTTGCCTATTAGGTGCTTATTAAAAAAAAAGCGGAGGAGTTGCCAATTCTCCTACACAGATTACAGAAATCAGACTGTCTCCTGTGCCCAAGTTCTTGGTCCCAGCCCTGGCCTGAAGCATCTGCTTACTGAGACTGGAAATAAAGCTCTGCTCATTCCAGATTGTGCTGAAACACACTCAGCACATCATCTCTGACACTTTTAAGTGCAAAAGTCTATCCATTCTCTGTATGAATGTTTAAACCTAATTCAAAGGTTATTAACTTTGCTAAAATAAAATAAACTTTGACATGACTGAATGAAGCTTATCTGCCTCAGCTGCCTCCTGAAAGGGACATACAAATTTTCTAGAAGAAACTAGCTAGAGGTTTTCCTCTAGCAGAGTGGAAAAATACCATCAAGTGCCACTTCTTATTAAAAAAAAACAATATACTTGCTAGGATTCTCCATACAAAAGCTGAAGGTACCTAAAATATAACATGGAATTAAAATTTTCCATTTTAGCAAATTATCTTAAAAAAAGAAATTCTGTTCAACAATGTTGAAAGATACTACTAGACAGTACTACCTGTTTTTACCTACAATTCCCAGCTGTCCAAAAAATAAAAAAAAAATAGAAAAAGCTCTATCACAAGTAATAACAGCAAGTACAAGAATTCAAGCAGTTAATAGAAGTGATACAAAAGTAATGTATTGTTCACTAAACTGGTGGTTAAAAATAAAATCAAATTAGCTTTGCACCTATGATGCAACATGGTAAATTCCATGCCTTCAAGATCCTAGAGCCATTCAAATCAAAACATCGTGCAGTGCAACTTAACTACTTTTACCACTGGGGATAAAAAAAATAGTAACAAAGGAAATCCACAGTGTATTTGGAATTAGTGCTTTCATAATTGTGTCAACAGTTTTATCTGTATGATCTGCTATGAATCATCTGATTTCAGTGTTACAGTAGCTGTTCTTGGATTAATTTGAGCATTTTCTTTTTTAAGTTATCCTTTTTTTCTGATTACAAAGGAACGTCAGTGAGGACAAAGGGAACTTTAAGAGTTCATAACTTGAGTTTTACTGGCAAAATGATCAGTTCAATCAAAAACTTAGGTTACATATATACAAAATGTTCTTATGCACATGGAGACCTTAACTTCTTTCAAGGTAGTGGAAAAAGTAACTGGCTCTTGGATTACCAAGAGTGCAGCCCTTTGGAGTCTGCATGGGCATATCCCACACCACCCCCTGCCACACTTGACCTATTTCCAGAAACACAGACTCTTGTAAGGCCACATCATCCTTGGCTGAACTTATTTCCAGACACGTAACACAGAAACCAATGTTCCTGAACAGAAATTCTATCCATCTCATTTTTGGATGAGATGAGAGAAAGTAGATGACGTTTTCCTGTATGTTTCTAGAAAGCACAAAGCATTTCCTTAACAAGCAATCCAGCAATCCCTTATCTTTGTTTTCTCCTTTTAACAACGTTTCTTTCCAGGTGCTGATCTGCCCCAGGTGTATTTAAATTTTCTTGCAACCTCCCAAGAAGGCAAAGCAAAAAAACACAGTCACGTGTGCACGCGTGAAATCTATATCTAATCTATCAGTGGTAAATAATTTGGCTACATTTAGAATGGATACACAAATACAAGATTTGAGACTAGTACAAACGTTCAGATTGACAAGAGCAGAAATAATACTTATTCTGAGAAATACATATATGGAATACTTAAAGAGCTCTAAATACTGTGTATGTAAACAAGATACCTTTTTTCCCACTTGGTAAGATACTTGATAAGACTCTCCATATTGTTGAACTAATGAACATATACCAAATAAAGCAATATCCCTAAATTTAATTTGCATACAAGACTTGACTATATTACTAACAAGTTGCATAAAAATGCTAGTCTTACAGAATTCCCACACAGAGGTATTTACATGAGATGTTGGGAAGAGAAAAATTAGATACAGCTAAGCAAAGTGGCATATGCTTACTCTGTCAGCAAAGCCAATCCACTGCATTACTGAGTTGTAATGACCACGGGGGTCACATCTGGCTGAGAGATCTGCTCACCCCTGGCACACAGCAGCGTGTCTGCACTGTCTACACAGGACACAACACACTTGTGAAGTGGCCTCACAGATTTCTTGTTTCTGTGAATAGGCACCTCTTCCTTCAGGGAATGAATGGGTTTAAGTCACCATTAAGTACTTTTCTTTTTTCAATCACTGTATTTCAGTTCACATCACAAACTAAATCCTAGTTAGCCGAGGGAGAGTCAACTACTCCCATTTCTAATGGAATTGCAGCTACAATTCATTACCCGAAGCACTTATTTGAAAGAATTTTGAAAAGAATCCTTTGCACGTTTCCTTTAAAAGGCTTTTCATAACCATCAATTCAGAAGAAGTGTCTTTCCTGAGGAGACAGTTATGCAGTCTAAAAAAAGACAAGTAAACCTAGAGACACAGCCTAAGACCAGCTTAGCTGGCTTCAGCCACATACACTAACAGAAATATGTCACCTAGTACACTGCAGACTTTTCTATTATTACTTTGCATATTTACATCTCTGGTATTCAACTTCAGCACTCTGGATAAAGAAATGGGCCGATTCACCAGCTAAAAATCTCATCTGTTCACTCAGTGCATAAAGAAACAATGAGGAAGTGTCCCTTAGTCTTAGGAAAATGAGTGACTCAGGACAACTTCTGAAAAATAATGTCAAATTATGTTAGTGCAAACCTGAAATAAACTGATTTAGCTAGGAAGGGGAAGCTAGCACTGTTTCTCTGAGAATTCCCTTGAAACACAAATACAAGGAAAAAATCTCCAAAAAGTATGCTTAAGCTTTGTCCTCAAGCAGAAAGACAATCTGACTTGACTGTGCATGACAGTTTCATATTAAATCAGTCTGCCTGCCCAAACTGAAATGCAAGCACTAATGTAACAACGAAGACGAGAGAACAGCTAGGCTGATTAAATTAATTTTTAAGTGCCACATTCTTTGTAAAAGCAGCAACATTTTTTACTATGCTTGAAGTGGGTGATTATATAATTTTAAAAAAAAACAACCCTCTGCTTACCTATGTAACAATGAGATATGTCCAGAGATAACATCTTTGTATTAATGTAGAACCTTAAATTGTAACTTCAACAAGATCATAAAGAACATTCTCCAGAAACAAAAAATCACTGGGATACAGTTCGCTACTACGCTAGTTTCTCAGAATGTGCCCATACGGGAGGAAGACATCTAATATATACACTTGAGACTTGTATTTGATCACAAATGTATCACACACTGTTGTGTATAAGCCTGAAAGCTTCTTCACTGTGGATACCTGTAACGTACAGCACTGACTCTCACAACAGAAAGTGTCCTTTCATCCGTTTTCAGACAGTTACATAGAACGTATTGCTAAATCATTATATAATCAATTATTCAAAGTTATTTCATATATAATCCAAAGCTATTTTTAAAAAATCGAATTTGTTAGAAGTTCTAACTTAAGCACAGATTCTGTGTTCACACAGACTGTGAGAAACTGTTTTCCTGTATGCTGTGATCTTGTACTTTGCATGCAAGACTGGAAAACAAAAAAACAGCGATCTAGACTAGTAACTGTGTGACCATTTCCCAGGAAGAGAAGCAACAACTGCACCTAATTTAACCACTGGCTTTGACAAAGGTTCCCAAAGTGCCTTTGAACAAAATCCTTTCACCTCTGTCTGATCTAGGTTGCAAATTCTCTGAGGCAGAGACCAAGTCATAAAGCATGCAATGCAAAAAAGGGCTGCTAGGGGCCTCAAGGTACATAAGGAGGTGTCAAGTGCCCTAAGTGCAGTTTGGATCTCCCCTTAACTGATCAAGACTTTACACCACGGAAGGAAACGCTAGACGTAGAGAGAAGGGATATAAAGTTCACTGCACTGAAACATTCAATGTGGAGGTCTTCCAAGTAAACAATAACAAAGAATTACACTTACTTTTGCAACAACCCAAAATATTAAGTTCCAAGAAGTATTAAGTACCAAGAATAAGTTCAAACATCGCCTCTGTTACAGGCCACTAAAAAACTCTGACTTTCTGATATGCTTAACCGAAAAGTTATAATACAACCTTAAAAATCAACACTGCTGACGAGAGCCATTCAGCACTGTCCTAGTTATTCCTACTGCAACTAAGAATAATACCAGATAATACAGCATTTCAGTCAAAGTTCCTATAGAAACTTTCCATAGAAAATTTTTAACTTTAGCATATCAGTTTAACAGTCCATTATATAACAGTAATATATTTTTACAGAGCACCTCACTTTACACGACTCAAGTAAAGAGACCTTCCCAGATTTCTGTAAGGGATGGCAAAACTCTACATGCCTGTATGTTCTGGGATGCAAAGGAACTATAGCAGGGGCTAGGAGAAAAGGCATAACTTTTGGCCCTGGCTGGAGCTAGCTGCCTAGTATATATACAAAAAAAAAAAAAAACTGGTTATGCATCCACAAAGACGTTGCCACACTTAAAAAAAAAAAAGGCGTTTTGCGACTTATGACTTTCAATATAACTAATGAATACCTGTACATTCTTAAAATGTACCTAATGCTGCAATTCTTTTTCCTATTTTGCAAACATTAAGTGCTCAATATGCAAAATTGTCCCAAGAAATGCTTGTGAAGTACAAAAAACCCTGACTGAAACCAAAGAAAACCAGAATAGACCCCAAGAAGTTGTACTTCTTCGATGTTTGTATCCTTACAACCTGGGTTATTCTGTGACTCTAAGGTCTAAATTTTATAAGATTGCCTGTCATCTTCTCTGACAGCGTCCTGAATAATGCCACATACCAATATGGTATACGGCTAACAAATACTGCCTTGTAACAACAGTGGAATTTCGTCTGGGGTGGGAAAAAATGTGATAGGCACGTACAAAGTGCAGCCACAACACAGGTATATTTATGACATCATTCTTCTGGACGGAACTGCACAGGTTTACACTGCCCTGCTCTAGCAAAAATCATTGATGCCTCCTACACGTACTCAGCGACCACTTCAGGAGGAGAAAACCGTAGTTCGCACAAATCAAACCAGACGCGCACTCGCCAGGACCCCAAAGAGAAGCACCCAAAAACCGCGGGCAGCGCGGCTCCACCTCAGGCTCCGCACGCACCGGAGGGACACACGCGGGAGGCAGAGGCGGAGCGCCCCGCGGGAGCCGCAGTTCGCTGCCCGAGCTGGAGGGCAGTGAGCCGAGCCGAGCCGAGCCGAGCCGAGCCGCGATCCCGGAGCGCCAGAGCGGCCCCGCCGAGCGCGCCGGCAGCACCGCCGCTCCCGCCACCCCCGTGTCGCGGCGGGGCGGCAGCGCCGGCCGCCTCCCCGCCCCCGCTCTGCCCAGCGCGCACCGCGGATGGGGCACGGCAGGGCGCGCTTCCCTTCCGCCGGCCCGGCTGCGGGAGCTGCGGGCAATGCGGGCAGCGGCCGGAGCGCCGCTTCGCAGCCACGGTTCCGGGGAGGTTCTCACGGCTCTCCGTGAGGAGCGAGCCCGGGCTGGCAGCCGGGGCACGGCCTGCGCCGCCCTCCCTCCCTCCCGCTCGCCCTCCTTCCCTCCCTGCCCGGTGGCCGCCCGGGCTCGTCCCCCGCACGCAGGCAGGGACACCTCGCGCCGAGCCGAGCCGGCGGCAGCGGCCCCTTCCCGCTTACCTCGAGCGAGGCCCGGCGGGAGCCGGCGCCGGCCGAGGCGGGACGGGCGGTGGCTGTGGGGAGGGATGGAGAGACGGGAGCGGGGAGCCGGGAGAGCCGCGGGAGCCGCGCCCGGGCGGGTGCGAACTGCGCCAAGCGGCGGCCGTTGCTGCGGCGCGTGCACGCCCGCGCGCGCTCCCGCTGGCGGCGGGGGCG
>JAOTQP010001286.1:101794780-101860647 GCA_026413545.1 Cichladusa arquata | reverse complement strand
GTGACCTTGGAGCGGCGCCGGGTAGGCGGGGGAGGGAACAGGCGCGCGTGCGCGCGGCGGCGGCGCGGGAGCGGCGGGCGCGGCCCCGGCGGCAGGGAGCGCATCCCGGAGCGCATCCCGGAGCCTCCCCGAGCCTCCCCGGCCCCGGCGGCACGGACCGCATCCCGGAGCCTCCCGCCGGGAACCCGCTCGGGAGCAGCTGTTTGCAGCCGTGGTCTGAGCCGGGGCTCGGGGTTAGCGCCTCGTGCCAGCTGCCTTCACTGCCTTTGCCACTTCGCACGTCTGCCACTGCATCCTCCTCCTGAAAGTTACCGGCCCACCCACGGGAGGAGGGAAAATATCTTTTATTGATACTCATCTGTATACAGACATAGATATGTATGCTATATAAATACTCTACATAGATATGTAAATATGCTGTGTAAGTACTATACATAGATATGTATGCTATATAAGTACTATGCAGCACTCTTTCTGTATATACCATCGTCTCAAGCTGCACCAGAGGAGGTTTCAGATGGATATTAGAGGGATTTTTTCACAGAAAGGGTGATTAGACATTGGAATGGGATGCCTGGGAGGTGGTGGAGTCACCATCCCTGGAGGAGTTTAAAGAAAGACTGGACGGTGGCACTCAGTTTCATCCTGGTTGCCAACCATCAGACCTGGTTGACAAGATGATGTTTGGTCATAGGTTGTGCTTGGTGACCTTGGAGGTCTTTTCCAACACAATCAATTCAGTCATTCTCACTTATATATATCTATTTTGTTATGAAAGTGTAGAATTGCAAAATCAGAACATGTCCAGCAGGCTGTCTATGCATTTCAGGACAGCAGCTTCATTTGCCCATTGCTTTTATGATTCACACCACTGCTTGCTGAAGGTGGTTTGGTGATGTGTTATTATTTACCTGAGTCACACTATTGCCCAGAGGCCCCACATGATACTGTGACATAATATGTACTAAACCACTGTAATATTTTCCCTTCAAACAATTTGCACCATAAAATAGGGAAAAGAAGAGGAGAAGCAGCATAATTGGAAATACAGTTTGGGTTTCACAAATATGAATTGTTTTATCACTACCCATGTTGCTTCTTTATTTTTTTGTACTTCCATTTGTCTACCAACTACTTTTTCATCCACCAGTCTGTGACAAAAGTTTCGTTAAAAGCTGGCTTTGCTCCACTTGGTGTCAGAGCCATTTTAGGTTTTCACATAGTTTTCATATAGTTGTCACATAACGAGAAATCAGGTTGGTCAGCAGAGTATTCAGGGCAATTGACAAAAAGACATGCTAGCATGCAAAGTAATATATAGACAAAATTTATTATGATAGTCCATGTACCTCTTAAAAGACACTTGACAATCTTTTTTTACCAGTCCTACAAAGAGATAAGATCTGTTTATTCATCTGTACCTCCTGGGACAAGCTGGATAAAAGATTATAGCCAGTGAGTTTGCTTATTTGCAGATAATATGTTTTAATCCATTTGAGCACAAAACTAAAACAAATCTTATCCCTGCATAACATGCAGGCTGGGTTTTCGAGGAAAATGGTTCATGGAAGAGGGCACAAACACAGAATTACACAGATAGGGTGACAATATTATGGATTTGTAAAAGGGAAGGTCAGATTTCACGCCTGCCCGTTTTGATGATGTTATCATCATGTCAGGAATTCTGAGTCAATGTGGGAAGACTTTCCAGGAATCAGGATACATGGAAGCAACAAAGAGTAATGGAGCAATTTGCCACCCTTCAGCGCAACCATTTTTCAGCTGCAGCAGTTTTCTGAAGAGGCCTCCTGTTTGAGTATGGTGTTGCAATAATAATTACCTAGCCACATTAGCATAACATCTGTCACAAACACACAGTCTGCAGATCATTTCCCTGCTTTGCCGAGTTCCTTATTTGGCATCTTAGTCTCACAGTCTCTATTCAGCAATCGCTCGAACAGAGTATTTTCATTTGTGTTTCTGTGATCCTATCCTTGCTGTCGCAACAAGAAGTTATTTTTTTAGTGGAGGGGATTCTCCTTTTCAACACCAGCCAGCCCTGTTCAAAGGGAGATAAGAGGTAGGGGCTAAATCTGTCATATGTCCTCAAATATTGACATTAAGCTAAATCCTATTATAAAAATAAGCCAGAAAAATCCTTACTTGAAAAGCAGTAACAAATTGGTAGATCATACTTTTCTGTTTCGAACCTGGAATAGGTGCTTCTGAGTAAAGAGCATTTATTTGAAAACACAGTGTCTCCCATTTAGGTAACATTTACCGTTCAAAAATTATCACCTCTACACAATCAGAACTACTGAAGTAGACATTCCTCAATATTCTCCCTTCGTATTCTTTACTCTTTTGCACTTACACGTAGGAGATTACAATCAAGCTGTAAAATGGCTTGCATTTTCCACAGCTGTATCTATCAGGTGGGATTGGTTTATGTTGTGAGTGTGTGTAGTGGTGTAGACAGGAGCTCTCTACACTGATGCACCATCTGTGGTCCTTGTTGAACCACAACTCACTGTTGGTTAATCCAGGGCCTTCAGGGCACAAGTAACCTGCTACCTCATTTATGATCATTTTGCCTTTTCACCACAAATGTCACTATTGTTTCCCCCATCAGGGTGAGGGGAGGGTGTGATGAGAGCAGCTGCTTACTGGTGTGGTTGATTTGGTGGAGAGGAAGCAATTTGAAAGCGTGTTACCCAGTGTCATATGTAAATCAGTGGCTCTTCGACTGGGGATCGTGTCTGGCAGCATCAGTGTGTGAGAGAGGTAGCCTGCTTAGGGCTACCTGCACATAAGACAGAAAAAGAGCTGACATTAGTGATGAGATATTGTTTTGTGATTGTACCTGTTTGTACACATACAACACTCAGAAAGAAAACACTCTCTGGAGCAGGCATTTATTCCATACCCACCATCACCCCTGTTCATAGTCCAGCAGACAGGATTGTATCTTACCCTGCAAACCTATGAGACTCCTTATCTCTGCCTCTTAGTCCTGACCAACACGTCCCTCAGAAGCATTTGCCATAACATCTCTTAGATCAGAATGACATTATGGCAGGATGTTATGATTTGATTTAGTTTATATGTTTATTTCCATTTAAGAGTAAAAAAAAAGAAAAATAAGAAAAAAAAAAAAAAAGAAGTTAATAGCAAAGATTCAGGGGCTGTAAGGAACTGTACCTTGATCCACCAAAATTTTTAAACCCACCAGTAGTCCCAAAGTTGATGGACTTGTGTGTACAGTTAATATAGTTGGTTAAGCCAGCACAGACAGATCAAGTCTGATATGAGCAATATTTCTCCATTCTTTGTCAACCATTAGCAGGTGTTTCACAAACCATTTTCTGATAATAGATATGACCTGATTTCAGGCCTCCTGTTAAGAAGTTCCTTATCCTTGCCAAAATCACAGCCCAGTTAAGCAGGAGGTTTTATTCCCGTCCTGTTAGGACAAGTGATGAAATGGCAAATGGAAATAACTGCCAAATTGAATGGTAGAAGATGCGAGATTGGGAAAGAAGGAAGGAAAGGTGTTTCATTTGAAAATTTGCAGAAGGAGATTGCAGGAAAGAGCTCTCACATAATGAAATGGGAAGTGAGACAAGGGCAAAAGTCAGCAGAAGATTGCACCCAAATCTGGGTCCTTCCTTCCCCTCCATCAGCCCCTTACTGTCTGTCTCACAGTACCTTTATCTCTAGAAGCCCTTGTGAAATGGAGTTTTTTCTAACGTTTTTCTCTTTACAGCTTTTGTGGCTCTTTTCCCTGGGCAATGTTTTGCTTCAATTCTTAAAACTCAATATCCTTTTAGCAAGATAAAACCACACAAACAAACAAAAAGCTGTGGGGAAAGACTTGTTGCGGGTGTCTGCCCCATGTAAGTGCAGATTAAATGGGATGTCATTTATGTATTTACCTTATAGCTGTTGAAGAGCAAAGAGCAGAAGTGCTCTCTATGCTAGTTTAAGGATGATCTCAGTTTGCAACTAGCTGCTTCAAAGATTATGGCTTAATGTATTACCAAATTTTGTCTGTCAGTCTCAGAGCACAGACAGACCTTTCTCAATTATTGGAATTCAAGGACAGCTGGTATCACAGTGCCTGTACTGCAGTGGAAGTCAAAGCTTATTTTTCTCCTCCTTTTTCATCTTCAGAAATCATCCTTTGTGGTATTAGAAGGTGACTGGATAATATAGCTTATTGCAACACTTTCCCTTGTTGTTAAGTACAGTTATTATAACAGGAGAACATTAATTTCTAGAAGAATTATAAATATGAATATGAAGAGTAATATGTGCTGAGAGGAAGTATGTAGGTGAGAAATTAGAAAATAAAGAGAAGTGCACTTCAGATAAACATTGCATCCAGTGCCTTAGTTTAAATGTAGTTAAATTATTGTGTTTGATAGGAGATCCTGTTGCTACAGAAATAATTTGCGTTCTATCGTTATGTAATGCACAGAGATTGAAACCATTTTTCATACTTATAATGGAGAATAGAATATAATTAATATATTTAAAATGCAAGAAAGGAATTATTCAACCATGGTAATAGATGAGCTTTAGTATACTCAACAGTTCTGTTAATATTAATTTTGAATGTTTTGTTATATATCTGTGAAACACTACAGCTTAAATAAAATAAAAAAGGGAGGGTAATCTTTGATATGTTTATCACATTACTGTGCATAACTACACTATTCTTCTGGATAGAAAATGTATTCCTGTAGACTGATTTGACTCCATTTCCAGCTTTATGAGGAAACATCCAAATTTAACAAAAAAAATCCCCAAAGCCTAGTGCATTTTAGTTTAAAATTTTAAAGCTATTTCCAGTAGGTTTTAATTGAAATACCAGGAAAACAGTGATTTTTCTTGCAACAAAAAGCTAAGACCTGATTCTGCTACAATGACACAAAAGAGAGATCTGCCGTTGGCTTCAGTGTGAGAAAAATGGGCTTTGCAATCTGAGATTTGGGATATTTTTAGAACATTCTTCTGAGATCTAGCTTGATTTCTATTAAAGCTAATGAAAAGACCCCCGTGGCATTTTGCAGGAATTGGATCAGGATCTCAGTGGTACAGTCTGTTCTATAAATAACTTCCTCACTGCCGGTGGTGTTTGTGGCAGGCAGGCTCCCACCCGAAGGAGCTGGGAGAGGTGATGCATCTTTACAGATGTAAGGCAGCTTGAAATAATTGCCATGGCAAGGGAGAGGTGTGTGAAACAACCTGCAGCTTTGTACTGCTTTTGAGGGGCCACTCTCTGCAACTCTGGCAGAGTGGTAGACTTGCACATCTCTAGGTATTTGTCATTTTCTATAATAATTGCATGAGAAATTACATGCACTGGGGTGGCCTTACTGCATTTCTCTGTGGGATCTGTGCTTATGTCCTTGGCTGCTGGGCTGTAATACATAGATTTAGAAAAAGATGTGATGGAGAACTGAGTTGAGGTCGATGTCAAACGGTACCTAAGTGTAGTTGGATTATTTTAGTTGTAGTTCAGCCTGCATTTAAGTTTCTCCCTACACCATTTTGTGTAGAAGTCAGTATTTTGATTTCTACAATTTTTTTCTCTGTTGCATCCTACATCCTTCTGTCACTCACTATGGACCATCCAAGTTATTTAAACCCTTTACATTGTTTACAGAAACATTATTACTCTACTTGCCTACATATAAGTGTTCCATCCAGTATTTCATCCAGCCAGAAAATTTCTGTTGGTTTTAAAAAGAGTTGAATAGAATCCTATTGGAATTCTACTAGAAGGAAATTAATTTCTTCTCATCTGGGATATCATCATCCTGACTTCTATGCATTTACATGCTATTGAGAGTCTTTGCTTTCTTATGCTAACAGTTCTATAAGGATGGAGTAGAAACTGGCATTTCTTATGTTTTCAGTATTTCTACATTAATCATAGATCCAGCACCTAGAAATACAGTGGAATTCAGTGACTTTTCATCCATAATCTGGAAAAAGACAAGACAATATGATTGAGCCTTCTTAGAGTCGAAAACAATAGGAATATTTTCCTAGTAATTAAAATATCTTATTTTAATTTCTTATGTTTTATAGCTTCTGGTCACTCTAAAGTTGAACTCAGCTCACATAGCAACAAAATGAATTCTGACCTTTATTTTCATTGGTTTGTTTTTCAGCTTGAACCCTGCTTCTTCCATGGTATCTAAGCATTTGCAAATGAGTCATATTTTCTTATATCTTCAGTACATAAACATGTGAATGAACACAGTAATGAACGTGAATGAGCACAGCAATGATTTAATGCAGAGATTCTTGCCTTGCATTTATTCCTTACTTACATGGCCATGAAGCTACACTCTTATAATAAACAGTGGATATGATGATAGTGAGTGGAAAAAGGGATAGTCTTGGGCTAAGCCTCTGAGGAAGAAGAGCAGTGGCTTTATCAGAAATCTGAGTGCTGTGGCAAAAATTGTGGAGGAAAATGAGCACGTGGGGCAGCTGATACTTCATGGGTTAATGCTATATCCACAGTAAATCATGAAGGCTTTGAGGGAGTTAATGAAGTGGAGAGGACTGGAAAGCAGTCATGTGAGTCTTGGTGAAAAGAAATGGCCAGATGTGGTCCTGATCCACCTGATGGAGCAGGTTTGCATGAAAGAAACATAGATTGAAAGAAAACTACTTATGCCCCCACCCTGCATCCATAGGAGATCTGTTTTGGAGATCTTCCACTGTGGCCAAACTGGTCATGGGCAAAAGTCCACATGGCATGAAGAGGGCTGTATATATCATTTCCTTGAAAAAAGCCAGCAGCATCTGCCTCAAGCTGTGATGGCCTATAAATATTGATAAACACATCCGTGTAACTGATACCAATATTCCTTTACACTGTAGTAAATATGTCAGTTCTGGGCAGGATTTGCTCCAATGAACTCTGCTTATAATGGACATTTTTTGCTAATTAAATTCACATTGACAGTACATGTATCATTATTCAGATACTTAGAAATTCTTGCAGTGCAGTTATCTGGTACTGAGACATAAGTGCCCATCTACTATGCATTTAAATTTAGGTTAGGAAATATTACAAATGTTACAAAAAAACCTCCTATTAATAAAATTCTGGGTTAAAATATTATGGTTAAGATACCACACATGAAATCTCAAGTTGGACTTATTATCCTGTTTGTGACAGGATCACATTCTTCACTGAAGTTCAGTGGGGTTTACCCAAGGCTGCTTTTTCTGGTGGTTTCTTTGCCTGCCTATCCGAGCTTTCCATGGGTTGATGAACCTTTTCTGCTACTCCTGCTTTTCCAGCAGTCTTCTTTGCTGCTTGCTGGTTGCTTTTTGTATCCTTTTCTGTTTCCACAGGGGGCATTTCATTTGGATCAGGTTTCTCTTCTGTAGCAGTAATTTCTTCTATGTGTGGCTTAATAAAATCTGATTTAGGAGAAGTAATAAAATTTCTGAGTAATCTTCAGTAATAATATTTACTGTGCTCAGCAACATTTCTTTCACATTGGTTATGACCTTATCATGTTCTTTTCCTCTTTCCCTACCCATATAAAGAGATTCACACATAACATTTCTACTTCTTATGGAACAACCAAGCCTAAGTCTTTATGGTCTGTAATTAAAATGATTAAGAGGGAGATACTGGAAAACATTTACAGGTACAGAAATAATAGTTTCCTGCTTAAGTCATCTAATTTACAGGATTGCTCAGAAAAGTCTACCATACCAGTAAGGCAAGAGAGGAAGAAAATGGTGTAAAATATTTGTTCTTGCCTTAGGAGCAAATAGAAGTGGGGGGTGGGGTGGGTGGGAACTGAAATTATAAAATGTTCTGTCAGAAATTGTATAACATGTCTACACCCTGTATACAAAGAAAAATACTTAGGCAAAAATATGTAAAACAGGTGTTCTGATACTGTCAGAATTTAAGACTGATTTGCAGCTAAAACGCTCTATATGAGAGAGATGTAATTGTGAAGAATAAATCATTGTCCAAATAGCAATTCTATAGTAAGAGTCTAAAATAATATACAAATAACACATGAGAATACTGAATCACCGGAGAACTTTTAATTTTCTACACTTCCTCTAAATGAGACAAAAAATGGTCACTTATAACTCCAACTTTACTATTCAATATGGACATAAAACTAGGAGAGGATAATTGATTAATCTCAAGTGGCTAAACAGTCAGGGTTTTCTAAAAGACTTAGGCATTTAGGGTCCCTGAATCAGCAAGGCCTTATTTTTGGTGAAATATCCAACACCTAGCTGCTGCAATGAGTCTCGCTTTGGAAAATAACACCATCTGTGTATGTATACATGCTTACAAAGTCTTTCCTCTGCATTCAGAAATTTAGAAGTATTTATTAGGACTTTAAAAATTTCCATCAGCCAGATTAGTCAAGGTGACAACTTGCAGTGGAAAAGGTGGTTTAAAAATATTGATTTAAGTCTCTTTCACTTAGGCCTAACCTGGTAATTCATACTTTGCATCTGTTGTTGATTAAGAGCATATGTACGGTAAACTTGATTTATTGGGACCTATGAAATATTGATTGGCACAGAGAATTAACTCCATAACAATTTCACAATTTTTTTATTGGAATAGAAGACTCTAACAGCGAAAACACTCTTACCTTTCTTTTCCCCTTCCTTCTGTTTGCTTGGTGTCATTGCTTTTTTCTTTTTAGATACAGTTTTGTTATTTTGATTGTGTCCTTGGACTGTGTCAGTCTGCCCTGACACAGGCATCACAAGCACCTGAAGCAAAGCAAGAACAAAACGTGCACAAGCCAGACATGTGGATGCATCACAAATTCAGCCTGAAATCACCATACCTGAATCCCTGGAAGCAGCACCTTTCAATGCAACTTATTACTCTAACTTTCAGGGACTCATACATCTGCCAAAGCAAAGCAAAGTAGAATCCAGCCTGTTACCTGGGAGGTGACCCACTTGTATTCCCTGGCTGTTCTGCCTAAAGGAGGGAGGCAGGACAACAGATTTTTGAAAATAAAGTAGTAGAAATAAACTGTTGCCAAAATGTAAGTATTATTAAAAACAATACTGAGTAATAAACATCAGGTATTGCAAAGAGCAGGTCATATTCTTGTTTGCACTCCGGAGGATGGAAGAGCTGTGACTCTGTTATATGTATGTGGTATGTCATGGGACAACGATGGAGTGACCTGCACATCATCCTTAAATTGGCTTCATGTCCTACTAAGCAAAATTATAAAATAATTTTGCATTAGTCCTTTAAACTCGGGAAAATTGCTCTATCTCGAATTACAGATCTTCTCATGATTATATTTTGAAATTTAAAAATTAAGCCTTGTTACTTTGTTTTACTCAGCAGCTATGGCTAGATAATCTGAACTTTTTTTGGTGACAGATGTTGATTCATTAAAGGACATAATTACACACACCTTAAAAATGCAATAATGTCATCAATTTTGATCCTTGAGTGTTAAATATTTTAGGAGATAAGGCTATGTGAACACATACTGTTTATGTGAAACACTAAAACCACATTGTTTTTGCATAATTTCATTTTAAAATTCCCTGTGATGTGAAATCTGTTCTGGAAGAAAAAGAGATTTATACCAGATAAAATTAACATGTTCCTTGAAACTGGTGATACTATTAGTGCAGGCACATGCACTAAAGTTAGGCACGTGCTAACATGTTTCAGTAGTTATAAAACTGATCTAAATATGGATTTTTTTATAAGATTAGGATAATAATCATTAGCCCTTTATAGAAACTGATTTATGATTTTTTTTAAAAAAAGAAATTGCTAAAATCAGCATTTTCACTGTTGGTAACTGTGTTGAGTCTATTTTTACCTGAACCATTAAGAATTCCTTCATGCTTCCACTTCTTTAACATTAGCTGACAGTAAACTTCATATGGGAAGGGTTTAAGTGAGTGTTAACTGTACAACACTTAGTGGTGGCATCCTGACAGAAATGCCAGTACTGTACCAAAGTGAGTGCCTGGGACTGCAGCACTATTTCTGCAGTCACAGGAGCTAGAAAAGACAAGAGAGAGTACGTGAAAGGTGCACACAGATCATAATTAGACTGAAAATATATCTGTTAGTTCTTTAGATTTTGATGCAAAGAATTGTGCTGTTGTGAGACTAGTAATGAAAGCATTTATTGACATGAGACATTGCTCTCCTAAGTAGTAATTTGGCTCACTACTGCTTTTAATCCTATCCTATACATATAGTATTACATGTACATATCATACATGTGTCCAGCAGGTTCTGTTGCTTTTCCTCAGCTGGTATAATCAGTGGCATTGTAAAATAGCAGACATGGAGTTTTTAATCTGTGTTAAGTGCATTAAAAGATCTGGACAAATTTTTTTCTCTGAAACATTTTTGTGTAACAAAATTTTTTTTTGGTGTTACAGTGAAGACTCTTTTTGTAGCTTTAAAAGATCTTTATAAAATATGTTATTTCTGAATCTCCAGTGTTAAGTTTAGATGAAGTTAACGGAATTTTCTAACAAAATACTTACGTATCACCTTAAATCACAATTCATACCCAGGTGCATAGAAAAGCATAGGACTACTCCTGTGACAGAATTTACAAAAATACCTTTTTGACTTAAGACGTGAAGCAGTGAAGGTCTGGACAGAGAGGTGTGAAGAGATGCCATTGTGGTTTCATTGAAAACAGCAAAGTGAAGATTAACAGGGATCTAAAGGGAAGCTGGGGGTAATTACAGTGGTGAAGGCATTAAGACACTAAGGTACTGTGCACAACTACACGAGCTGTGACTAATAAAACAAGACACAGTGAAACAAGCTTGTGATGGAAGGAAAGAAGTGAATTCAGTTTATTTGTGAACATAGAGCAGAGTTCATACACTTTTACAGACACACACACACATATATTATCATCTTGGCCTCCTAAGCCTTATTTTCATTTATGTTACAGTACTGTTACCCTGTTTGGGCAGATTAAACCATATTTAGGGCTGCAAATGACACCCATATTAAGGCCTCACTAAATAAACACAGCAATACAAAGGGGCCTTAACACAGACAAAATCCAGCAATCATTTCTCCATGGTCTAACACATTCCATTTATGCTGCTTTACCAAAGCTGGAACAAATCCTAACTTCCTGCTCAAATACGCCCCAATCATTTTTGATCTTTCCATCTACCTCATTAGTTGCTTCCACTGAAACAATTCTTGACCCTTTCCTTCCAGATGCTCCAGGGAGAGTGTCAAATGGTGGGCATGTGTTTACAGACAGCTTGCACTTGGCCTTGCTTAAAATACTACAATTTCTGTGAAGTTAGCAGTAAGAAAACATTTAGGAAAGGCCCTGTTTTCCCTGGCATAAATAAGTGTATTAGAAGCAAATGTGAAGTGAATGGAAAAATCCAAGGCTGCCTGCTAAAGCAGAAAGCCATTTACACACATGGATTATATCAGCCTAACAACCAAAATCTCTGTATTTCTGTCTTCTAGACTTAAATTCACGCTTTCATTTTATCTTACTGCTTTTTCTCTTGCTCAGACTCTCTCTCTTCCTCAGGTATGTACACACTTACAGTGACGTCGCTGGTCTCTGTACCGTACTTGTTCTTCACCACAATGCTGTATTTCCCAGAGTCTTGTGTGGACACAGTAGAAATGGAAAAGCTGACATTTTTCCCAGATTCAAACTTCAGGATGCAATTGGCATCTGATACAAATGATTTTTCATTCTTCAGCCATGAGACCTCTGGGGTGGGATCTCCCCAGACAGTGCAAGAAAGATTAAGTGCCTATAGAAAAAGTGCAAAGGAATTATGACTCAGTAAATATTTGCTGCGTTTTTTGATGCCTGACTCTCCAAATATTCCAACTTTCCATTTAGCTTCCTGCTTTTAGTAAAGGCGTACATACCATCATCAGTAATCAATAATTTATGTCACTCTTCTCTTTCATAAAGGAAAAGAAGGAACTCAATTCAAAAATGCCATTAAAACCTTTCAATATTTTATGGACCTCCTTCTCTACTCTCATAATCATTAGCAGAGGTTTCTCCATGCGTATTTTTTAATATAAAATTAGATATTACCTGCATTTGTGGGTAAGACTTGAAATTAGATTTTAATGAACTGTGAGATGGTTTTGTTCACATTAATATATATATATTAAAAAAAAAATATATATATATATATGTATATGTATACGTATCCTGTCAGTAAAGGAAGTGTGCTTGCTTTTTTAGATAAGTAAGAACAAAGTGGCCTTGGAATGTTTTGTTTAATTTGGGATCATTTTAAACTATGCCCTGACAGCTCTTCTAACAGACTTGAAGTGTTTTATGCACTTCTGTAAAGCTATTTTTAACTGAAATCAATACAGGCTTTACTCATTCTTTGGTGCTCATGTAAGTATTTCCCTTTGATGTTAGTACTGCTCCTGAGGACTGAATTCAGTCCCATCAGCCTGTAGGAATTATCTTCATTGCTAGAGAATGATATTGTTGGAGAGGTCACTGGCAGCTTCTTCTACCTTCAGCGGACTCGTGAGTCTCTTGGGCACACTTTGTACAGGCTTTCTTTTTTTCTTGTCAGCTAAGAAATTCATTTTTGGGAGGTAACGATACATGTAAGTGCTCCCCTCCTTCAGTCACAATGCTCTTTGACAGTCTTCTCAAAAATATTTGCAAAAGTGAGTATCACATAGAGAGTCAAATGTGAAAAAAGTTCACGTGACAATTCAGTGGTACATGGGCCTTTCTCTGGAGCTTTTTTTAGGAATGAATTTATTTATATGTAAATATTGGATAGTACACTGGTCTAAATTTAAAGTGCCGTTTAAAGGGGAATCTAACTGGACTGGAAATAGAAGAACTTATACTGCAAAGAAAATGGTCTTCAGTGCTTCATTAGGAATGGACTAAGTGATATATAAGGAGTAGACAAGATTTGACTTGGCTGGAATCAAGTGTCTCCCAACCTTCCCTCCAACTCACTGCATCTGATCTGGTAGTGTGATAGTGGAAGATGAAACAAAAGGGAGATGCCTGGAATGCTGTTGAAATGAGTGGACAGAAAAATTGATACCTCTATGAAAGTGAAAGGTGTTGATATCTCTGAGAACAAAATAAAAACGCCCACGTGCCCAACCTAAGAACCAAAATGAGAGCAAAAGGGAAGAGGAAGTCTTTCCTCTATCAGCAACACGTAATTCTTGGCACTGAAGGAGGGCAGATTGCAAGGCAGAGGTGGTTATGGCATGGTGGAAATGGCCTCTATCTGATTTCCTGCAGCACCTACAGCTGGTGACCATGTGGGGCTGTTGACTCCCTTCTCTTGTAGCCCTCTGGTGTGAATGTGGTTTCGATTGCCAAATCAGTCCTTCCTTTTGAAAAACAAGTGGGAAAACAGAGGTTTTATATTCCCCCTTCTTCCTTATCACTCTGGATGCAAACATGCCCTCATCCTTAGCCAGGCAATGCATATGGACCCCTTCAGGTGCTCAATATTTCATTATTGTCTCCTGATTCTCAAGCAAGCAAGAGCTTAGTACCAAGTGGCTCCAGCTGCCACTCCACCACTGTGTTAATGAGCTGATATCCATGTCCATACAGCTCCAGTAGTGGCATCATTCAAAGCTGGGGTGTTTGAAATGGTGTCATGCTCCATAATTCAAAGAGATTTCAGCAGCAGTGATGATTCTTTTCTTCTTCTAAATCATTCCTTAAAATAGCTAAATTTTTCTTAACCTTGCATCACTAGCTCCTGTTTGATATGAGTGATTCTGTTGTGTTCCCAACTCTGTATTTTCCAGCTAATAGTGTGCAGAGATGTGTCTTATAATTCACTGTGTAGATGGTGAGATCTTTGGTTTTCTGGAAGGTAATTCCATAGCCAAGGAGAAATGATTGTTCACTGTGACTGCACCTATCTGTTTTGGATTTCTGTTCTTTGGGCACGAGATTTTCTTTGCTCATGTATATATTTATTACTCACAGAAACCCTTGATTATAATACAGGGTAATTAACTTGATATCATTATGGTAAAAAAAGTATGCCCTAATCTCCTGGGCCCAGGGCATTGAGGCATGTCCACTTGAGGCAACCAGCAGCTGCAAGTCCAGACCCTTTGTGCCCCTCACTACCTCTTCTGCCTTTTACTGTAGATTACCATGAGTAAGGTGGTACAGGTGGCAGAGAGAAATGTGTCGTATTTCAAGTATTGCCACTCTTCTTTCATATTAGCACAGTCACAGTCATGGATGGTTTGGTGAATGGATTGAAGCAGCTCAGTCAAGGAAATCTGCTCCCTTCTTCCAGCCTATCTGTGAGGATCTACACCCCTGGCAGAAGGGTAGAATAGTGAGTTGGTGGGAAGAAGGATGTTAACATGTTTCTTCTCTGTCTGAAAGTGCCTATCAGAATCCTAAGCCTCTTCACTCATTTACAGGCTTTCATTAAAACAGCCACTTAGGTTAAGTTGGCTGGACGGACACAAAACTTACGCTAGCATTCTCTGTCAGGTCAGATTCCTCCCTAATGTGAACTGACACTGAGCCTTTTCCAATTATACCACACTGCTGAGGAGCATTTATGTTTATCAGTGGAAGCCTCTTAGGCCATCTGGAATGCTATTTGATTAACACTCAGTAAACACAGTTCATTTGTTCTCATCCATACCCTTCAGCTCACATGTAAAAAGCTAATAAATAGCATCACAGTCACAATTCTAAGTTTAAATTTCAGCTATGTGCATGCTTGGAAGTTCAGTCTCGGGACACCAATCTGTTCATACAAGTCTGTGGTTATGGTGGCACTAGAATTCACAATCAAAGCTTGCCAGACCTCTACTACCTCATTTGGTGTTTTACAAAATCCTCAATGATTGTGCAATTTGTGTGAGTTACACAACAGAGAATTGCATTCTCCTCTCTCCAGCATATATGCAAACAACAGACAGATGAGCCAGCACCACCCAAACCAGCTCTGTTTTCCCTGATCACTCTCTGTCCTACTCAAAACGATCCTCTACTAAATCAAGAAACATAAGGTCAAGGATATCTGTCTCGAGTTCTGGGAGTATTTCAGCCGTGTATTCAAACGTTACGAATGTCCTTGCTGTCAAGGACAACGTGTCTGGGTAAGATTTTGCAATTCATTTTTTTACAAACTTGTTTTATAAACACTACACATTTTGCTTCAGTGAACTCACACACAAGTTCATATCAACTCTCTTTTGGCTGAAAGCTTAAAACTGGTAATCGTTTACACCCAGGTTTACACCCTGCCAAAGCATTATGAGAATCACACCTTCAAGCACTGCTTAGCTGAGAATCTGCTAATTCATTCTGTTCCTTTGTGTTTCTATCTGCAGTTGCAATGTTCACACGAGTGTTTCTTACATTACAGCATTTCTCAAACTGCTAAATCTGTTAAAGAATTTTATTTTGTAATGTCAACATACTTGATTTTCCCAGAACTGCTGCAGTCTATGATCTCATTGGCTATATCTCACTTTGTTAAGCGTTTCAGAATGAGATTTTAGATTCTTAACACTTCTGCTGAGCTTATAATCAAATTCTTTTAACCCAGCTGACCCACTGACAGATAAAGCCAGAAATGCCAGGAAGCTGCCTTACTGCAGTTGTCACATCACAGGTTTTCAGTGACATTCACATGCCCTATTTCACTGTTCGCACCGCTGTGAAGGGGAACTGGCTTGTGGCAGAGCAGCAGGAGGTGAAGAGCAGGCCCTTCTTGGTCTCAGTACTATTAAACAGCAAGTTGTAGAAGCAGTGTGCTGGGAAAATGTGAGGTTGAGAACTCACTTTCTGGGTCATCTGTTCTGTGCTCAAGCATCAATGTTCCTCTGGGAGTGCCTTACCATAATCGTTCAGCTAAACTCTCCTAATATAATCCAGTACAACACCAGTGACTTATTTTGACTTCCTTCTCCTTTACTCTGATGAAATAGAGAATTTTTCCTCCTATTGGATGGATGAGAATTGAGTTATTGTGGTTTACTCCTTTTATATGATTTAAAAGCCGCCCTTTACAGGTGTGATTACCATGCCACATTGCAAGGAAGTTAACTGCAGAAGACATAGAATGACTGGCTCCCATGTGAAAAAAAGAGTTAAATTTTCCTGCTGTCCTGCTGCAAAAAAAAAAATCTAACTGTGAAACCTGTGCATGAATTTTTAAAGAGCTGGTTATATAAGGAGTTTTAGTCCCAACTCACATTGTCATCTCACTTTTATCTAATTCTTTAGAAAAGACACTGCCCTGAATACATAAACCCATCTGTGCAAGTCCATTGAATTATGTACAGAAGGTAGTGGATGAATAAATAATGTAGCAGGTTTTAAAGATGGCATCTTAAAAAAAAAAAAAAAAGAAAAGAAAAAAAAGGTGAATATTTTCCCATCATCAAAAAGCATTCAAGCTGTTGGGGTGTTGTGTAAAGCTTCAGTTAATTTACTGTACCTTGCCCTCCTGGATGGTGACAACATCGGGCAAACCTCCAAGTACCCGTGCACGATCTGGAAATAAAGAGTAATTTTCTTTAGCATCTCAAAATCAACTGTATGCTGGATTCTGTTTCTCTTCTAGTTCTTTCCTTTTGTCTTATTTATGTACAACTTGTCTCTGATATCTGTGCGAGCAGAGAACTATCCAGCATTTTTAGCACACCATTTGGACTTGAAAAAATGTTGAATTCACAGCAAAAGATGTGTTAATAGTTGGTGTCAATCACTTACAGAGAGGAATTAAAGTACACCTGCCATGTCCTGCAGACTTTGACATCAATTCAGTTTTAATTGAGTGCACAAAAAAGATTTACATTTTTGAGATCTGGTGCTCAAAATTTTTACTGCAGTAAACTCAAAACATTGGGTCTCCAAAGGGAAATGAATGACACCTGGTAAAGTGCTGGAGACTGGCTTTTAATCTACATACAAAGACAGACTTCAGTCTCAGTGGCAGCAGTGAAGTTCCACCACCTGTGTGTATCTGTGTGTAAATGGGATTGATCTAGTTTTAAACTCGAGTGTCCCATAGAAATCTTAGTCAAATACAAATAAGCCAATCACATGCAGGCTTTAGGGCACTTATCCTGGAGTATGGATTTTGTTCGTTACATGTCTGGGTGGAGCCTGGCAGAGGAAGGAAATGACTGTACAGAATGTTCCTCTCCAGTGCGTTCTGTAAAAGACGTGCTCTGGAGCACAGAGATAACAGCCTGAGGAGAGCAGGAAAGGGACTGTGCTATGACAGTTCACATGCCAGCGCCTTACAGATAGCCCAGGGTCAGAAATTAAAGGGCAGGGCAATCGCTGACCCCCTGGCACTGTCTCAGCTGGGACTTGTGGAGGCGACTCTCCATATCCAAGCCTTGCTCTATCTCTCTATGCATTTTTCATAAATAGCTTTTCAAATGCTGGTTCTGCCCTCATTTTCATGCAGGTCTGAAAGTCATCTGCAATGGAACAATTCATTCTTCCACGGCTTCTTTTGTAATAGGGAGGATAATGAGTTTAATAACTTACTCCTTAAGTAGTTAATACATGCTTCTGTTTTAGTTGCTCTGTGGGAATTGACGTGCAGGCAAAAGTGTGAGGAGACTCTAAGCAATTCAAAAGCTACTGTTGCTTTCTTACCCATTTCAGTAAGTAATGCAGAGCCATTTGACATTTTAGAGCATTTAAACAAGCAAAATTATTTTCTCCATCTTTGAAAACCAAGAGACTTTTTTGCAGAGAACATGCATGAAAGATCCCAGCAATAAAGTTAATTTTTCGAGAAGGCTAACTGATATTGAGAACAGGAGCTTAGATGAGAAAAATCAACCTAACCTATAAGAATAATATGACAGCTGCAAAGTGCACCAATGTTAAATCAACAAGGGTCACTTACTTCTTCTTGGTATAAGGACAAACTTGTTTTAGAATGAGCACATGCATAAATACATGCCTACATGCCCTCTCTTTCCCAACACACAACCTTCCTGGAGAGGAAGAAAAGCTTCATGAACAGTTTATTGCAACTATTATCAAAGAAGGCCTACTTACTTTTCTCTGCAATTGCAGCTTGCCTGGAGTTGAAAGAAACAAAGGGAAAGTCCAATTTCAGTTAAGGTTTACTTAGAGTGATTGAAAAATAGATTGTCTTTTTAACTGCCTTTAATCCATTAAGGAAAATCTCTCTCATTGCTTGGCAATACAGCCTTTTCTTTGCTACCTGACTGTTATATAAGAGTTGCACCAAAGAAGTCACATGCAAAACTCCTATGGGCTTCTGTATAACTGGGACTTGTTTCACAAGATAAAATTATCTCCAGCACAATACAAACAAATACTGTTATTATTTTATGGCTGCTATTACCGTGTTTAGATGACATAATACTTACTTCAGTCTCTGGAACTCAGCAAAGGCTTCATCAAACGCTGTGTAAAGAGGCAAAATGTAGTTTCAGACACAAATCATCACACAAGTTTAAATTTAAAATTAATAAATTTAAAATGTAGATGTAATAAATTTAAAATGTAAAATTTAAAATGCATGCATGTGCATTGTACAAACTCTAAAATGCTGAATGGTTCAACTGATAAAGGCCATCTGGTATATGGCAGCTATTACACATATATATGAATGCATAAATATTCTTTTTTCTTCTAGAAGTCAGGCTTTAAGACAGACTGGGCAAGAAAGTAGTAGACTGAAGTAATTTCACAAAAGAGTGGAAGAAATGCACAATACATCACTTAAATGAGAGATTATGGCAATGACCTTCCAAACTTTTTATATGATACATCCCTATCTAAAATTATTTTGAGCATGTGCTCCCTATGTGTATATTTATTTATAGCTTATGTAAATGTATACAAGTGAAGTTCTGGTATATTCTTCCTACTGTCTCAGTGAAGCACACTGGGTCACACCCACTTCAGAGACCACTATTTTATGGAATACAAGACATATGATTTTCCAAGTATTTTTTACATCTGCTTGAAGCATCACACTGATGGCTAGGAGAAAAGTGAACAAAAAAAGTGTTGTCTCCTTTGTAAATTCAGGCTAAGCTGCCATCATGGGGGAGGTCAAGCTCTCCTCCTTCGAAAGGGAAGAAAAAATGTCTTTTCCTAGAAAGTGGAGATAGGGTACAGAAGGACCAGCACGGAGATGATTAAAATGTTATCACCCTTCCACAGAGCTTGCAAACAAAAAGAATAACTTTAGGAATGGGAACAACTGGGAATGGAAAGAGCAGTTTGGAAGGAGTTAATCTGTTCTCTAGGACCTGAGAGGTCTCTCAGAGTAAAAGCTTCCAAAGGTCAATCCAAATTGTTCTCCTAACAGTCCCTCCTCATGCTGGTGAGGGGTCTGGCATCTCTGAAAAGAGGAGTTTTATTGCACTCATCAAAGAGGTATGGTAGGAAAATATGGGAACAAACTCGTCCCTCACTTCTTCCTTCCAAATATTCCTTGGAAGAGAGACACACAGAAGGCATTCAGTGCTGCAACTCATATTTAAAACTGCCAATCAATGCCAGCAACACAAGGGGTTTTGTAAAATAGCTCAGAAACTGGGCTGGCATCTCAGCAGGCAAACTGTAAGTGGATACTTGGAACAGGAAAAAGCGATTTGTATTTTATTACTTGAGAGCACAGGTTGAGGAAAACAAATGGCATGGGTTGGGGAGAGCAAGTCACAGAATCACAGAGTAAGATGAGTTGGAAGGAACCCACAAGGATCATCAAGAACAACTCCCAATCCAGCACATCACCATTCCCAAGAGTTACACTGTGTGCTGGAGAGTATTGTCCAAAAATGCTTCTTAACTCTGTCAGGTTTGGTCGGCACAGTGCCTCCAAAAAATGCCAGAGTGGTGGGTGCACACACAGACCCCAAAGGGTGACACAGGCCTGTAGAAGATCCTGCTGTAGATGCCCCCACAGCACACTGCCATAGCTAGGATGCCATCAGAGGGAATGCCTACCTTGCCCAGAAAGATCCACGGCCTTTTTGTGCGTTGTGCTGCCATCAAAGAGTTCCATTGTGTATCTGCCCTTGTCCTGTGGAGTTGGCTCATTGATCTGCAGCCAGATCTGCTCCCCGGTGACACCAGTCCTCATTCGGTCTGTGAACTTAATCTGGGTATCACTGAAAAGCACAAACAATGTTACCTTTTGCTTTACTGGAGTATAAAAAGGGTTTGCTCATGTTGAGTCACTGAGCACATCTGGAGTTACTAAATGATTTCCAAGATGCTATGGTGTGCCACCATATTCTGAAACCTTTGAAGTCAAATCCTTGCTGGAGTTGTGAGCCAGCTGGGCACAATCGGTGTGACAGCCTCTCCCTCTTGAAGGTCCAGCTATCCTCAGAGCTTGCAGAAAAATTATGCATCTCAGTCTACAACCTGAGCCACAGAAAAGCTGTACAAGTCTAAAAGCCAGATCTCTAAAGGGTAGCTCAGGCATCCACAAATGTTGCTGTTCTCTTTTTAGCATGGGTTTATTTCTGCTTGGGTAAAAAAAGGTATACAGGGCTATAGCTACAAAAAAACCCCACTTTTGTCAGAAATGGTGTTCGCCCAGTTGAAATGATTTCTGATCTCTGCTATGTTTGGATTTTAAACACATTTTGACATAAGCATATCTTCTTCCATTAAAAAAACAGACAACAAAGCAAAAAACCCAAAAACCCAACACCCCCAACCCCTCAAAAATAAATTTCTTAGCTTCCAAGCGAAGCAGTTCATTTCCCTGGATGAGGCAAAAGATATTTTTCTCAATAAATAAGCTTCTCATTTCCCTGTTATCTTTAAACTGATAACTTCGAATGCACGGGAGGGGAAAAAAAACTTTCTTGATTAATTTGACATGCTTCAAGATGAAACAAGTATCTAAAAATGAAATGGAGAAGGAGGGAAAGAGGGGGGGACCCAGGATACTTCATATTCTCTTGCACTTATTTGAAATACTTGGTACTTTTGATGATACGAGGTCAAAATGGGTGCCAAGAAACAAGAAGGGCTCAAATCACTTTCATTTCTCTGACAGGGTGCTGGTTAACATCAGTGTCAATAATTACAGCAAGCCTGCTACAGCACATCCTGGCTGTTCTGTGCCTCATTTACATGAGTCTTATTGAGAGATCAGTAATTCAGATTCCATCATACAGACTTACTGCCATGTCCACAGGAAGTGAAACAGCAAGAATAGTATTAATGGATTTGAATTGATCTAAGTTGTTTACTTCTGTTGTTTACTTCTCTGGGTTTTCCAGTGCTAGCTGTTTGTGCTGGCTGAGATCTTAAAGCTGTCTTATAGATTTAGATGTGCAACTCCCATTAATTTTATGGGGAACTGGGCATTCAAATTCTTTCTTAAAATCTCAGTTCTTCTGTCTGTCTTGGTTAGGTTTGTAGTGCTTGCAGCAGGGGCTGTCTGGATTTTACTGCCCCGGGCACATGCTGGAATTTGCTTTGCCTCCTGAAAATGAAGCCATGCATTAAGAAGATATGCCTGCTTGCCCCAGTTCCACTGAATTGTGGCTTCCAGACAAGCAGACCTCCAGGGCAGGTATCTCTGAACCCGTGGTGCTGGCCTCTTCTGAAGCCTGACCATCTCTTGGGTTATATTTGCATATATTTCCTTAAAAGTGGGTCAGGGAAAGATGCAGCTCCCACTGGGCAGGTGGGAAGTGCTCTAAAGCAGCACAATCCTGCTGGCATCCCATGGCATGGGACTGTTTTTCATGACAGAAACAACAGGAGGGCCTGGAACCACCACATCTGACTCTGGTGCTGATTTCCTGTGAGTGTAATTGACTGACACAAACTCAAGTGAGATAAGGACTCATGAGAGAGGAGAGGAAACTGGGCCTCATCTCTCTTGCATATCCAGGTTCTTTCTGAATCTATGAAACCAAAATTGCGCTGGGTTTTGCAAAGCTCTTGTGTACTTACTTGTGCACCCAGCCTACTCTCAAATCTTCCACATAATAAGTAACATAGGAGTACAGTCTGATACCCTCAGCTGTGCTCTGGATTTTCAGGTCTGTTGCAGATAAAGCTGAAAAAAAGCACATGGTTTTATGCAGCCATACAGCCATTCATTGAGTGCCACAATGAGTCATTCATTCGAAAAAAGAATTAAGTGCTTACCAATCTTTCTGCATACTTCATTCATCAGATCTGCAAAAGCTGTGGAAATAAAATCCAGAGACTAAGACTCTGTGTCTGCAGTTCAAGCACAGTTAACAGTAGGACAAGTACTGGCTCTGAAATATTCTCCCCAGAAGGTTTGAGAAACCAGTCTTTGAAAAAGCTACCTTTTCAAGCATATTGGAAATCTGAGTAATGCAGAAATGTAACCTGTTATTTTACAGTTTCCAGATTTTATTTAAGTGCAGCCTTGATGAATACTGCTGCAGCTGAGCAAGACGATGTTATATTACATTTTTTTTTGCAAATGACACTATTCAGCTGGAATGCTGACCCATCTATATGCATTCTAATGGACAGGAGTGAGATGTTAAGAATATAGTAATCACAATAAGTGGAAAGGTCTCTAAGTAATTGGCAAAATATAATAAAAATATTTCTAAATTATCTAGTTCTGTAATTTTTTTCTGTACTTGTAGGCTTATTGATGGCCCCCTGAGGAAATCTGTTATGATTTTGCTTAGTGTTAATCACTGTATGCTCCCAAAATTATACAGAATCCACATGCAATAAGCTGTATACAAATATTATTTGAACTGTAAAATCTCAGTTTTTCTAATCAGATGATCCTGCATGCATGAGGAATAAAGCCACAGGAAGGCAACACGTGCAGACGCTTGTATTACCCTGAACCCACTTCAGTCAGGGTATCTGCTGGTGTGGCTGACCACAGCCAGACTCTGACCTGTGTCCTTGAGCTTTAGCTCACTGGTGTCCTTTCCTCTGTCGTCCTTCAGTATGACTTCATAAGTGCCAGCATCTTTCTTAGAAAACTGCAATATTGTAACGATAAAACCAGTTTTCAGAACAGCTACTGTAGAAAAATGTGGATTTTATTTGTGAGCCCAGCTGATACCCCATCCCTGTCCCCAGGCAGGTACCCGATGTCTGGGGCTGCCCCTGCTCCTGGCTGGGGTGGTGGGATGGGCTTTGGCAGGAGGTCCTGATATGCAGGACCTTGTCCTACATCTGTCCAAATCTGCTGCAAGGCTGGGTATGAACCAGACCCCTCTGGTGACTCTGAAAGCCTGAGTGACAAGCACTTTCCAAATGCTATTCAGAATGGAAATGTGGTCTCAATCTGTTGCTAAATTGACATGCAAAGGAAGTGACAAGCTTATTATCTCTTCTGTCATCATTTCCTGAAAATCTGAACAAGCAGTTACAGACAGACATTTGCTTTAGTGAAAACACAGACGCCTTGTGAGCTTTTCCATTTTTAAAACCCACTTCCTTTCTCAATTGTTCTGCTGGAGTACCAGATTAGATCATATAATTCATCTGAACACTAATTTCAGCTGAGGGCTAATGAAGACAGTCACTCACCTCTGATATCAGCAGAGTACACACACCATCCTTAAAGTCATGCTCTTCATCTACCATAATCTCCCTGTCATCTTTGTACCACACAATGTGTGTTTCCTTCTTAATATTAGCCACCTAAAATGGATGAAAACCACATGGCAATTACTCACTTTGTCTGAGCAGGGGAGCTCAGTGTTGTAGCTTGGGTTAGCTTGTTCTATAAGTTAGGGTGTTCAGGTCTCTCACAGAAGAACAGCAAGCTTTACAACCTGATTGCAGTGAGTTACTGCAGGCCTCCATCTTAAAATGAGGGAGGCAGGAGGGAAAACAGTGGGGATGCAAAGAGAGAGGAAAGGAGTCCAGGGAATGAGCTGATCCTGCCCAGGGCATTTCTACATGCATAAACAGGCCATGAATGAATAAACCCCTGGATTTACAAAGACTTGCCATTCCTTTTCAGGTGCCTTTCTCTGAGAGGGTGGCTGATATACCAGAAGAAAGAAAATCAAGCTATTTTCCAACATATTTTGTTACATGCCAAGAGCTGTTGCCTCAGCAGGATTAACCTTCAGAGGCTCTGTCACTATCCAACATGCAGCTGAGAGTACAAAAGCCAAGTGCTTGTCTTTAGTCACTTCCCAACCATCTAGGTGGTGGAAGGCCAGCGTGGTGTACTCTGAATATTGTACTCAAGGTTTTCCTCGCCCCTTACCTTACATTTCAACAGCACATTACACTCATCGGTGACTTCCCATCCCAGTTTATCCACAAAATGAGGACCTGTTTGAAATTACAGGCATATTTTTAAAGGTCACATCAATGGCATTCATGAAAACTGAAAGACAGATGTGTTTTACTTGACAAGAATACTGCTATATTTTAATGTGGTTTTATTTTTCCTATTTCTGTTTCAGAAGTAACCATGTAACACAACAAACCCCATGTATTTTAAATTAATATATAAAAATATAAACAAACTTTTAACAGACTAACACATATGTGATTCTTGCAAGTATTCATATTATCACCTTGTTTCCTGTGCCACTCTTTTCTCTGGAAATCTGCTTCATCCCGTAGCTTCTTGAATACTAGGAAGTAAAACCAGTAAGAAATACAATGTCAAACTTGATGTACAATTTGTAAAATGCTGAATGTCACTGTAACAGTTTGGTCTAACTCTGCCCCTTGGATGTCAGTGAGAATCTGGCCATTGCATCAGGTTTTCACTGAACATTCCAGAGTGTCAGAAGCTGATTATGGCTAGTTCAACTTTCCTGGCTGCTTGCAGTCATCAGGATTTTAATGTGTCCTGTGTGATGATGTGCAACCCTCAATCATACAGCTCCTGGTAGGAAGGCAAATGAGAGGCAGCAGAGTCAGCAGCTGCTTGAGCTCTAACAGGTGCAGCTACTTGTTCCCAGCTGAATGGGCTTTTTATATGGGATATTTTCATTCCACCCCTAGGAAGGCAAACCATGACATGGTGAAGTACTTTACATTTCTGTAACAATTCCCCTTCCTCCCATCACTTTAAAAATTTCAGTTCACACACATGCCCTGTCCTGTAGGAGGCAAGCAAAACTGTGTCATAAAAAAAATGGAATGTCTATTGGTGTTGAAAACAGTGAAAAGTGAAGATGACAACTGAGGTAACCTTGGTATAATTTTTCCAGCCCACTGCATAGTACAGATAAACCTACCATCACCAATGAGGACAAGACTTGATTGATTGGTTGCTTTTCCATCCTGCAGCTGGAACGTGTAAGTGCCTTCATCCTTTTCCTCCAGTTTATCCATAATCATTTCAACAAGGCCAGTATTCTTGTCCACCTTCAT
Organism: Cichladusa arquata; assembly: GCA_026413545.1. NCBI lineage: Eukaryota > Metazoa > Chordata > Aves > Passeriformes > Muscicapidae > Cichladusa > Cichladusa arquata. The sequence continues at coordinate 101,835,247 of JAOTQP010001286.1, read as the reverse complement.
TTTATATTTCTGCAGGAGTGGAAAGTAAAGCAACAATTAGTACATATCAGAGACAGAAAATATTTGTGAAGTGTTATAATGGTCTCTTTAGGAGAATTTTGTTTTCTTTATTTGGATTCCCTCTTCTTCAGGTTCCCATTTGTTCAGATCCCTATCCTATTCTAGACTCACTAGTTCCAGCTCCAGATGTACAACCAAATAAATAAATCTGTTTATTTACTGATGCTGTATAAGCACATGACATGCCTGTTGCACAGTGAGTACTATGTTCTTTTTCATTAGAAAGGTTTTTAGATTTGCATCTCTTCAGGATAATGCCATTTCTTTGAGGGTGATTATATTTTACAAGGTTCTGTCTAGAATGCTCCACCTCTGTCTTCTATCTGACATCAGTGTTGCAACAAAATCATGCCATGTATTTGGGGGTAACAAGGTCTGCAGCTGGAAACAACCACTTGGGATTTTTTCTGTGATGTAATAAATTCCTTCAAACCACAAAGAGAGGTGAGAACAAGGTTATTCTAGGGCTAGAGATGAAGGAGGTAGGAGCAGTGATTCCTTGAAGACCACAGCTAATAGAACACATGGTATTCACAAAACTGGCAGGAAGGTATATAACTTCCCTTTTTAAAAAAGCATCCAGTAGAATTCATCTGGAGCTCAGAACTATGGATAAAATGTTTCTAACCATGCTTTCCATGACATTTGCTATTTCTCATGAAAATGCATCAGAGTGGAACACTAGTTGGAAGTATACTGAAGATAGAGACACTAATCCTCACTGATACTCAGGAAGATGCAAGCACATGTGAGCAGTGAAGAGCTTTACCTCTCCATCGAAAATCTCCTTATCATTAAACACAAAGTTGGCCTTTGCATTGCCGGACAGTTTTTCAGCTTGCAGCCAGAATCTCACTTCTCCTTTTTCCAAGATTTCCACTGCCAACTCAGAGATAAGTGGGACAGCTACAAAGAAGAAAGAAAGGAATGATGCATATATTTTGCCTGTGCCCCAACAACTATTGTCTGCTACAACCAGAAAGCCACTTAATTCTTCCATGCTCAGATACTGTATGCAAGGTTAAGTAGCTCATAACTGCTCTTCATATAGACAGAATGCTTCTCCACCCACATATGCACAAAATGAGATTTAGTCTTTTGATCCTTAAATCACAGGGTCTGTCCAAACTGAAAGAGTTCAAGATTTGAGTTATGCTCTGTTCTAAAACAAGGCTATTTCAAATGCCAGCTGCAAGTATCTGTGCAGCATTACATGAGTCTGTATGCTGCAGACCCATGTTTAATGAGTTGTCTAATAATATTACTGTAAGACAGTGAGCTGACTCAGAGCGAAAAAAACAAAACAAAACAAAACAAAACACAAAAAACTCCAAGCACAAAGCCAGATAGAAAGTCAGCTGCTGAGCTGTAGGTTGGGAGACTTTTGAAAACACTCAGATCCTCTGCTGAGTGGACCCTCCAACTCCAGAATTCACCAAATATCCCAACACATCCTCAGTCTCCCCAGTACATTTTGTTTTCCTAAAAACAACCGAAAACCCCACATACAAAACAATTCAATGTGTCAATAGGGAAAAAAGATTGTAAAAATCGTGTACTATACTATAGGTAATTCTTTTTTAATTAGTTAGTTCCTGTTGCTTTCACTTCAACTTTTCTTTAAGACACCATAATCAGCAACATTAAGCATGTGTAGTTGGACTCTGATATTGGGGTGTGTTGCTCATCTCATTGACTTTCACCATGTTATCTCAGTGGATGTAAGGATTCTCAGTGAAAACCATGCTCTCAGGATTATGTGTGCTGCTGTGTGTGAGCTCTCCCCCAGGCTCTGCTTTCTCAGTAGTTAGCACTGCTAGGGTGTCACACGGAATGGCTCGGGACAGTGCACAAACACGGTGCAAAGCACATGATGACATAGTCTGGTGGTAAAGACACACCTCCCAGGGCAGGCTGGCTTCTTCAGCTCTGTGTATGCAGAGCTCAGCTGCAGCAGCAGAGGACTGCAACCAAAGTAATGTCTGATTTCCCTCATCTTTCTATTTGCTCCATTCTAAATGACTGGGATACCTTCTGGAGCACTGCTGCCATCCCACCCCACTGCCAAACAGACCTGGGGGGTGAGCACCCCTCAGCTCTTCCTTTGCCACACTCACTCCTTCTCCCTCCCACACCCCATGCTCACATGTGTGCTTTCAGTGCCTGAGTGGCACAGAGTCTGCCTCTGATAAAAACAAAGCTCCTGGGAGGTGAGGCAACAGCCACAGGGAAACAAAGAGAATTATGGAAAAGTCACATGCTTAACCAGAGAGGGAAAAGCCTGGAAGGGCAGTCATGAGGAAGTGTGGCAAAACAACCCCATGGAAGTGTGTCCCTGCTGTGAGAATGGTCCATGCGAGCCTTCCTCACCCAGCACATCACTTTCTGTGTAAGAAACAGAAGGAATCTCAGGGCTTGCATAATTTCTTAAAACAAAGCAACTGAAATGCTACAGGAAGTAGTGGGAGTGTGAATAGACATCAGGCTGCACTGCTTTTGTCTCACTATCAGCTCTACAGCAATTTTAAACCCCCATTTGGCTTGCCTGTTATTAACTAAGAATATCTTAGTCTAACATGGAAGAGAGGAAAAGTATCTCAGCAGCTGTTAAATAAATGGCTGAAAGGATGCAAAAGGATTCTTTTTTAGAGAAAAGCCTGATCACTTCTCAGCCTAAAGGAACTGGACAAATTTGCTTTACAGCCTGCCATGAGCAAAAGTCTTATTTAAAATATTTCCATAAGCACCGACTGCTATTTTTGGCATTTTCCAGTGGTTTTACATCCTATTTGTATAGCATCACAAATTACTGGCAGCACTTGACAGGCAGTCCTCGGGCAGTTGCTAAATTGAGCAGTTGGAAGAGTTTCTTTCTACCTCATACCAACACACTGTCATATACCCATAGGTAGTTGTGTTCTGAAAGGCTGTATGCTATTCAAGCAGTCTGTTTGCCCATGGAGTTAATGGCTGCATGTGTTTCTAAGCAGCAGTTCCATTAATTGCTGCTCAGAAGTACAAACAGCTGAATCTCAACCCCTAGTTGTAATATATATTTTTCTTGAAGCGTACACAATGGCCCAGAGTGGCCAAAGCATATGAGACAGTTTCCTCCTAAAGGATACTTTCTGCAGTTATCTCCCTTTTCTGCCTGTGCCTTCTGGAAGCCCATGCACAACTATGTGTGTGCTTTTACCTAATACAGTGCAAAAAAGATGATATGATCTGTGTCCTGAGCAGCTTATTTTGTGAAGTTGGCAGTGAACACAAAGCATGGAAGGGTCAGGGCAAGAAAGGTGATGGACAGCAGCAAGGTTTTGTGATGACCGCCTTTTAGTGTGAAAATATAATTAGGAGAAGATAATTGGGAGGAGCAGGAGTAAACAAGGGTTTGTTTGGGCTGTCGTTAAGCTATCAAGAGGTGATACAGTATGTTGAGAAGAGTAGAGTGGATGAGAAAAAGACGAAGAAGGGAATGAGAGAGATGATGTTTTTTGCCAAAAAGGTCATTTCTGTAGCCAAGGATTGGCTGGGCTGAGAAGTGTGATGTGGGCTGAGTTGGAAGAGGTGCCAGCAGTGCTTGCACTAAGCTGAAGATTTTAAAATGCAGACAAGAGTTTTAGTGCCTGGAATGAAAAATAAGAGAACATAGTGGGAGAAGATGAGGCCAGGTTTAGGTCTCATTGTGTGCATTAAGATTTATTATGTAATCCAATATTATTTTTCCCCCATTTATTCAAGTAATATTCCAATAAAAATAACCAAATCATGCTACTACCATGATATCATAAATGTCCGTGGAATTGACAAAAATACCATCCCAAGAGTAGAAAGCATGTTCAAATTTTGTCAAATATTCCAAGAAAGAGGGAGAGAATGAATTTCAGCAGGAAAATTCTGTACATATAGATCATCACAGCTGAATTTACTACATTTGCCAAATTTGTTAACCTTAAATTGAACTTATGTTAGCTTCTGTTGGAGAAAAATTAGAGAATCTTTCAAATTCTGGTTTTCAAATCAGGTCAAGCATGCTGAATAAGTATTAAAGCCTGTTCTGCAGAAGAAGCAAAGACAATATGATACTTATTTTCCAGCTGTTATACAGACTTACTGCAGTAGCCTGCAATAGTTTGGGAGAACATCAGCAATACATAAATGCACTGAAAGAGGGATAGAAAGCACAAAGAATCTTTATTTTTCATACCAAACCCACTTTCACTTGAAATTACTATAGTGGCCTCGTTACCTGATGGTGGTAGGAGCTTTGTGATCATAGACACATAGAATGGTTTGGGTTGGAAGGGACTTTCAAAAGCCATCTTGTCCAAGCCCCCTGCTATGAGCAGTGACATCTTCTAGATCAGGCTAGGGATACCCCACTGCATGCAAAGCTCTCCCCTACAGGAATGATTGACTCACTTACTTGGGAATTGGCGTTCGTGGCTCAGAGCAAGCAGGCGTTTCATTTCTGCAAAAGACATAAAAAAAGTAGTATGAGGTGTGTGCATGCCTTTTGGATCTGAGAGACACAGCAGCAGGGAAAAACAGATGTGAAAGCAAACTAGGCATGCTTAGTAGGCATTGTGTCTACCTTCCTCATCAATTGTGTAGCTTGATGAAACTCCATCAGTGTCTGTAACAATACAAGAGTAAATTCCCAAATCATCTTCTCCAAGATCCTTAAAGGAAAGTTTTGACCTATAAGAGAAAAAAAAACATTGTGATGAAAAGGTGAAATCAATCTGAACCAAACTCCTCCTTTCTATCTATAATACCAGATATAAATACCCTTGGGTTAGGTTTTGCTCTGACTGAACAGACAAATACTCGGCTCTGTCACCTATAAATCAGAGTAATTCCTACCATATGTGGTACAAATGCTTATGGCACCAAAAGAAAAAAGGCATTTTGTCAAGTCTTTGATGACCATGGAAGGATACCTCAGATACAGGCTGACTCAGATTCCATATGGCAGCACCATGAGTATGGTGGCCACTGTTTCTTTCTATATGGCTTCTATCACTAGGACAGCACACAGGCCTTCATGGGCTGAACCTGTGCATTCACTTTGTCTTCCTCTGGGAAAAGCCTGAAGAAACAGAGTAGGCTTGGAGATGTTATATAAGTTACTAAATCAGGTCATGGTGATGCCATCATAAGAAAGCCTTGCTTACTGCAGCAGTTCCAAAGATTACCGCCGTGTTACAGGGCAAAAGCATTTTGCAAGAAGCCAGATCATTTTATTATTTGGAGCTTTAAAATAATAGGAATAGGAATAATAATAATAATAATAATAATAATAATAATAATAATAATTTGCCTTGACTGACAGGTTATAAGGTGCCTACAGAGGAGGTCTGACTCATTCTGTGCAAGCTACAATTTCCAAATGGTCTGGGAACGGATTTACTGGAGAACAGCATTCTCAGGAAGTAACCGTCAAGTGACAGAGGCAGTTTTAACTCTTCCTGTGGTCATACATTAAAATGATGGATTTCTGTGACAGTCTAGATCTCTCAAACACGAGACTGTTGCTGCCCCTGAGGGTCTTACTTTCCGCCTTTGGTATCGATGTTCAGTCGAGGGTCGTCCTGAATTGGTTCATAATTCTTGGACCAAATGAACTTAGAGTCTGGAGACATCTGATCACATTCAAAGTTCAAGGAAATTACTCCATTGTCATCTACATCAACCACCACTTCCTTGGTTCCTTAAAGTGCAAAACAAGGCAATTTCAGTTCCTCAGAGAAGTCAGCAAACAAATTTCTATGGATATCATTCAGAGAGTGGATTAAGCAGATCCCTGCCATTTTCTCAGCTGGAACATAAATTGCTTCACTCATCAGTATCCCTGGTCTTTGATTCACAAGAACAGTTCTTTTTCTAATCCACAGGTTAAATCACATCATAAATCAGCTGATTTATGTGCGTGAATCTAAGCATCAAAGCATATACAAGAGTTGCAATATCTGCTATGAAAAAGCCTGAAGAGGGGAAAAAAAGCAAGACTCTAAATCCATTAAATGTCTGAGCTATTGAATACCAATATTTTCCATGGCAAGGAGTAGTTAGAGCTTTCATTATCCAACATGGATTTCCCATTCTCTAATAGGGTAAGTGCTATACAGGGAATAACATGCAAATGTGAGCATTTGAAGAGGTGAAGAAGAGGAAGCAGTCGAGTTGCCCCAGCAGCCCACATTTGTGACTGAGGCACACTTTTGGTGACACTGGCTTCGCTCAGGGAGGTTGGTTTAATTGCTGTGCTTGGCACCCAGCCCTGCTGCTGTCTGCACCATTAATCCTGGGCCCACAAAGGGAGTGAATATTTGCAATTAGCTGCTTAAGTCACCCACCCAGTCTTGCCAGTACCTTCAGTCGTTGAGCTGGATAGGGTGACCCAGTTTGTCCTTTAAAAGGCCTTGGGGGTGAATCCTGGGTCAGCATCCTGAGGGTGCCTCTATTCTGCTCCCTCACAACCCAGTGGAGCTGAGGGAATTTCATCTGGGATTTGGGCAACCCAGTGAGCTTGTCATCTGTGGCATTAATGTTCATTTCAACAACTTGTCTGAGAATGTCAGGGAGAGCATGTGCACTGAGAGGTGCTGGAGAACATCCAGCCTTCTTTTCTGAACAGCTCTGAGCTGGATCTCACATCTGAATAGGGCACTCATGTCCTATTACTTGGGCTTAGACAATTCTGGGCTGCCCAGAATACTAATGACACACTTGCTCCACAAAGTATTGTATTTAAAGACAAGAGCCTTATTCCTGACACTGAGATTAAATGCTTTATTTTCAGCATATTTCTTAGTGACCCTCAAGCATAGTAGGAGATTCTTGTGTTTCATCATCCTAATACTATACACGTCTTTTCCAGCACTGCGAGCAGCTCCTGTCATGACAATCTGTGTACACACAGCTTTCTTAGTCTTCACACTTTGCCATAAGCATTTAATGAAAGATGAGATTGATATTCCTATTTTGGCACTGTTGTGTAGCAGCCCTTGCAGTAGAGAAGCACATTAAATACAAATATGTGATAAATGAAGTCTGAGACCTACAAATATTTTACTAGGCAACAGTTTATTTGCAATTTTTTGTTATAATTTAATTTATTATATGCAAAATTCATCACTTGAAATTTCATTAGTGTTTCGTTTCCTCTAGGTTATTAGCCCATTAATCTTTTGATGGCACTTTATGTGACATGGAAAGAATTACAGCCATAAGGGTGATTTGAACAATAGAATCTTTTACATTTGTTTTAAAGCATTCTCATTATGGTAATAATATATAGCATTTATTTCCAGAAGTGATGATGGAATTTACCTCTAGAATTTATATGAGTAAAAAAAATTGTTTAAATTACTGACCACATTTGAAGATCTCACTCCACCTATCCTGCAAAGCGGAGGAGAAGAATTTGCCATAGTACTAGCAGTCTTAATTTCCCTCCTCTAGATAGATTGGTAGTTTCAACATATCATTCAGAGTTCTCTTAGAGACACAGTTAGAAATAAAATACTTAGATGTCATATCACATCTCCATTTATCTGAGCATTTTGTTGCATTGAAAGGAAAGAAAGAACATAAAGCAGAGCTCTTCCACACACTAGAGGTAATGGCGTAATTTTGAATACAGCCAGTCAGAAAAGTTGAATGGGACAGAGTTTCCTCAATTTCCAAGGTTCAGACCCTTCTCAAGTGGCTGGTGCAAGCCCACAATCTAATTTTGCTTTGTATCAAGATAAACAAGGGCAGAAATGTGGAAGAGTTGCAGTCTGCTCTTAGATTTCTCTTGTTTCCTGTGAGATCCACATACGCTGAAGTGCTTTCATCAAAAGCCAAAGCTACAGACCAAAAGTAGCCTGGATTAGTATTTGTTTACATGGTTGGGATTTTTCACTTAATTTTAGAAGGTAACTGTACAAATTAAACACGGTTTTCAAAGAAAAGCAAGTGGATGCAAAGTATTGAATCATTCTATTTGCACATTTCTTTGGATAAACACAACTGGCAGCCTTTGCATGAAAGCAAGTATTTTCATCCAGGATATTATTTGCTTACATTCTTTGATTAGAAATCTCAGTTGTCTTGCAATTTTACACATTCACCAAAAGTAGCATTCCAGCAGGAACTATCTAGAGAGACCTGACAATATTTTGTCTCTATCCAAGATGGTAATAAAGGCATGATTCATTGGGCACCAAAATATTTGTGGTAATTTTTTAAAAATTATGTGATTGTTCTTGACATTTTCATGGTTAGAGTGAGAAAGTTGGAAGCCTGCTCAAGAGGCTGTTTTATGAAATAATTGTTTTTAATAAGTTTTTGTCTTAATACCTTTAAGAAGCTTAGTTTGGTGGATTCTGTATCAGCAAATCTCAGCTCAAAATATGGGTCAAGTAGATTTGTACACATAAGTAATTTTCAGTTTCCCTGAGCATTCACTGGGCTAAATCCTCACTTTATGGTGATCCCTCAGACGTCCTACCTATGAACCCTCCTTCTCTAATGGTGAGGTCTGTAAAACAAATGTTCTGCTCAAGTTCACCTCCTTTGAGTGAGCACTGAAAATAGTGTACAATTTTTTTGGGTCATGTTGGTCATCTTCACAAGAGTTTGTTTGTTTGTTTGTTTGTTTGTTTTTCAATTGTAGTAACATGGCCAATTTAGGACCCTTGAAGAGTGTTATCATCACATCTTATCAGAAGTATGACACACAGATATCAACCCTCAATAAAAACAGATTAACAAAGCCAAAAGTTTTGTATTAATAGTGGCTTAATTCTCTTTTTAGAAGAGGCTGCTGTATATAACTGTTTTCAGGAACAAATTTTTAAGGTTTGCCTTACTACGCTTGCAGGTGATAGAAATAGCCCTGGTGCATCAGCAGCTTATAGATCTGAAATCATGTTCCCTATATTTTTCAAAGTTCCTGTTTCAAACACTTCTTATTCACACAATTACTTACCTTCTTTTTGTCCTTGTATCACAATCTTACATGTTTTCAACTGACCATCTACTCCTTCCAGTCCCCTTTTCCCATCCCAGCTCAATAGCAGACACCCCAGTCTCCTTACTCTGAGTTTTCCAGTTCTTTTACACCCCCAGCTTTAGACTTCCTTTTTCAGACTTTCTTGGCTTACAGCCTCACTTGAGGTTTAACTTAATACTTGTTAGAATTTTTGCTGTCCTGGTCTTAAGGACTGGGCATCTGTGAGAGCTGAACAGGAGGATGTAGAAATGAACCTGGGGATCAGAAACTGGCAAAGGATCCCAGAGAAATGGAGTCTGCAGGTGCAGGAAGGAAATGTCAGAGGAGAAGGGGGTGTATGATGGATCAAGGTTGAGCTGAACCCCTGTACGTTCTTACATCATGCTAACCTTATACTATATTTGTTTAAAATATCTGGGATTTCTTGTAGGACCCTGCACTTCTAAAATAGTCTACAGATGAGGAAGCCACAAGTCCATGCTTGTGTTTTCTGTTGGGGGCTTGGTGACAAAAAGGTGTTGTCTCTGACCAGTCACCTGTTTTACTTGTATAGCTAAATAAACCCCAGGGGTTTTGTGAAGTTCCAAAGTTCCAGGTATGGAGATGCTGCCTCTGCACTGGTTCCTGTGTTTCTTGCTGGTCTTACAGACATACTGGAGCCAGCCTTCACGGATCACTCCAACAAAGAGTAGCACTTGAATTCCTACTGAAAGTGATCTCCAAAATGACTTCACTGTGCTTTTAAAGCCTTTCTTTTAAAGATCAAGAGAAAAAATGTAGTTTCTTTTATCCTTTCCTGAGGTACTTTACATAAGAAGAGGAGAATGATAAAGCATGAACAACTGGTTTAATACAGGAAAGGCAAAATTTACATCTGTAACATTGTTTCATTGAGCTGATCTTACTTAGTCCTCTACTTAATGCACCTTACCTGTAGAGACATGAACATCTTCCAATTTTATTGCTTCTTTATATTCCTGAACCTGTAGTTACGATAAGAAAATCTGTTCTGACCTTAAAATATACCAGACAATGAACTTAAGATACGGCCCTCAACTCATAAAAAAACTTGACTTGAGAAGGATCAGATTCTTGGCACGCAGCCTGCAGGTAAACACATTGCACAAACAGGAACCTGTGTAAATATGACAGCAAAGAGGAAGTCTTTCTAACGAACCTGGTCGTGTTTCAGCTAGGACAGCATCTGTGACATCTGATGGTTTCCCAACGCCAGCCTGGTTTGTTGCCCGCACACGAAACACGTAGCTCACACCTTGTGTCAGGCCACCAATCTGGGGGAACCAAGGATATGTATAGTGAGTGGTGTATTGCAAAACACTGATTTTAATTTCATACTTATTAAGATCAGTCTGGGTATTTGACAATTCCATTTCCTTTCTTATTTTGTTTCTTTTCCAGTTCTTTTTTTTCTTTCTATTCAATTCCAGAGTGACATGACATGACCTGTGTGACTTGCTCCTTCCTGGTGTGCATAGTTAATGTTCAGGCAGAGTCATTGCTGTCATTGATTTCTTAGCAAAAGGAGCACTGTTTTTGGAACAGGATGTTTTTAACCCATGTACATTGACCTCTGAAACATCATAGTCTTTTACTGCAGATAAATGCTGGCTTGAAAAAATTAAGTTGTCAGGGTAATAAGTGCCAGCCACACCTACTTAGAAACAAGAGGGAATTTAATAGTACAGATTTAATTGCAGTGACTTGAGGAATTATACTGACATTACATCACCTGGGGATACTCCTTTAAAGCATATATGAAAAGATCACCCTTAAAAATGAGTTGTCTTTCAAATATTCTAAAAAGCATAAAAATAGCCAACCTACTTCAGACTTATCTCCAGAACTGTGATACTGCTGATCACTTATTTAGAAGCCATTCCACAAAATTATGTACTATATGGCCTACTGAGTATTCCTTGAAGTGGAGCCATGATCAGCACAGGATGATGCTACCTGACTGTGTTTGACTGGCGAAGGTTATGACTATGAAGTCTGACTTCCCCAAGGTTATGGTGCTATGCCAGTATCTGAATTTTCAGCTATTTACCTTCAAGAATTTCTTTTGAAGGGGCTTTTCGTTGACACTTCTCCAGTGTTCCTCCTTTGCTTCGGTTTCCTTCATATCAACATAATAACCAACTATGGGACTACGACCAGAATAAACTGGTTCCTTCCACAGTAACACCAGGGAATCCTTCCTAACTTCTGTGCATTTGACATCATGGGGCGGCCCTGAAATGTAAAAGTTGGAGTTGTGGTGTCAAAATAAATTCCAAAGGAATCAATGCATAAGACTCCAGAACCAAAACCAGTCAGAACCCAGAACTGTACACAGAACTTATATAACATTTACCTAGACCCAGTGAAAATACAACCCATGCCAGTTAAAAAGACTAACCCAAAACACAGTCTAATTGGTTGAGATTGGTATCTTGATCAAATATTCATGAGCTTACAAAATGGAAAAATAATCCCCAAATTCAGGGAAATAAGTTAATTATTAAGCTAATATGCTGCTTCAAGGACTGGTCTAAAGTCCACTGAAGTCAGTGGAGGTTGTTTTCTTTCATTTCAATGAACGTTAAAAGGCCAAGGATCTGGCCTTGTAGTGATAGATTTAGACAAGGGATACAAGACCTCATTCTTCTCTGCCTTGTACCTTAGACAGGTATTTATGTCTAGTACTTAATCTAGAAAGCAAAGTGCCAGGCACAGTAGAGAAACAAAGAAGGAAAGATAAAGAAAACTAAAGAGCCTGCTTGTAAAATGCTACAATTAAATAGGGATTATGTAAGGCATCACTGTAAGGGTACTAAATCAAAGTGCTGATGATTCAAGCCTGACCCTGAACTTCAGTGTCCCATTGACTCCCCTGCAAAATGCCTGCATTAGATAATCAGTCCCAGAGCATCCCTGGGCTGTGTCCCACTCAGGATCCTACCAGGCACAGCAATGGTCCACTCTTCACACTTGAAAGGCTTGCTGGGTTTGGAGGGTGCCCCAACTCCTGCCAGGTTAGCAGCAGCCACCTGGAACTGGTACACCATGTTTTCCTTCAGGTTTTGGATCTGCAGGATCAATGAGATGGTACCTATCAACTTTGGATCAGGACTTCAGAAGAAAGTCACAATGACAGCTGTTGAAAACATGAGCATGCTTTTAAGTGTGCCTGAGGATGGAAGCATTACTGACATCTTAACATAATAATTATCTTGGCCTTTCTTCTGATCAGTGATGGAGCACACGTGAGTGATCTTAGCACACTCAAATTGCAACCCCCTTTTCCTATTGATAGGCACTTTGGTAGCCAGAGGGGATTGCTCAACAATCATCTTAATCTGTCTCGTGGTATGGAGCAAGTTCACTTAAGGCAAGAGTTGTCCTCACAGTGGGGTGAAACTCAGTCCTGGCATTGGTTTTCATTTCTAAAGCAGCTCAATGAGGTTGTAGCTAGCACTGTATCTGAACTGGGTCAAGAACTGATCACAAAAACTGTCACAGAGTTGGTTTCAGCACCAGTAAGTACTGGGATATGTCCCAGTAGGAATTCCATTTATTGTGAGGGCCTAACTTACAAAATATCAGACTGTGTCAATGAATTTACAGATGACGGTTGGTGCCAGACTAACAAATGAGCGTACAAACAATTTTGCAGAAAAGTTTTAATAGGGCTAAATAAATTTACCATCATGGAATTAAAACCCCCTCTACAGTTATCTTTACACTGAATCATAATTCATCCCAACCCATCTTTGAGATTTGATTCGAAAATACTGCCTGCTTTCCCAGCAATAACTGGAGTAACCTCTTACCCTGTATGCCCTCTCAGTAACAGCCTTAATGTTGGCCTCCTTCCATTTCCCAGGAACTCCATCAATCACTTCCCTGTAGTTCACGTAGTAGCCGGTAATTTCAGTTCCTCCAATGGCTTCAGGTTGTTTCCAGCCCAGAACCATGGAGTCACGAACACTCTCGAGTACCACGATGTCGTAGGGTGGAGATGGAGCAGCTGTTTCAGTGAATAACACGTAAGCAGGAGGCAATATTTCAGGCTTGCTTTCACTTACCGTATTCAGGCGGCTCCTACCCTGTGCTTCCTAGTTAGGACAATATTTATGTGCTCAAGGGAAGTTTCTGGAACTGGAATAAGAAATGCAGGATAAAAGTTTCCACAAACCAAATGCAAAGTCCAAATTACATAGGAATTAGTTTTCAGGATCCCCTGTTTTTGAAAAGCAGGCTGATACATAGCAAAAGAATGTGTTGCAATTGCAGCTCTGATGCAAGTGATCAGGACTCTATTCTGTGAAAAATGAGGAACTAAGACTAATATTGCAGGAAAAGCAAAAAGAATTAGAGATGCAATGATTTTTTTCTTTTTTTCAGAAAGCAAACCTCTTTTCGCTATACAATATTCATTGTAGTTTACTTTTTTTTTTTAAATAGTCTCACATTCTTTCCTTCCAAGAATTGCCTTTATCTGTTTCTTTTTTTCTTTTAAATTTATACACTGTGCAAATTTTATCATTGCACCCATCATGTGATCTTACCTTAATGGAAGGCAGAGTGATCATAGGCACTGCAGTATGACCAGAAATGGAACATGTCTGTTACTGGAACTTACATTAAAAAATATGTGGCATAATCCTCCGTCTTAGATTTTTTTTTAACAATACAGAAATCATGCACTTCATCCCAACCCACTTTCTTCTGTATCTAGTAGGAAAATGCTTGCCCATATCCAATATGTATCATACCAGTGAAAAGCCTTACTTGTGCCCCTGAAGTCATACTTTGGATGGAAATCTCACACCACATATGTTTCCTTTTGTGTGTAATGTTTTATATTGGTGTCAGCTAGGCCCAGGTGCCCCTAATTTATTTTCTGTTCAACATTTTGTGTCTCACTTCAGCGGCCTAGGGAGGAGTTTAGCTCTCTGGCCAGATACCAGGACTTAAATGAAATTCAAGCTCCACATATCTTGGGCAAAATGGGTGTTTAGGCACTGAATTTAAAACATGATTTTGTGCATTTGCCTATAAATTGACATGTTTTCCTCCTTACGTATCACTATTCGTCAGAGATAGAACAACATTCATTAGCACAGTGTGTCAGCAGATAAGATGTAGCTTAGGCTAAAATCCACAAAGGATCTTTGTATTTCCTAGCAGATTTTCATGCTTACCATCATAATCAGATTTTATTTCCTTCCCACATATATAAAACCCAGAGAACTAGGTAACCAGATTCCTAACAAATTACCAAAGTGATTTAGAAACGATCTATCACCTTGGATACATTAATATGCAGTCAAACAAGCCCTTACATTACTAACCATATTAATATGTTTCATTAAGTTTGTAAAGTGATCTCTAATACCATTACATGCATAATGATCTTAATGGAGAGTTGAGCACATAATTAATGGATTTGATAGAAGGTGCATCACTGTAGAGCACGTCCACTTGTGGCACAGTTGAACAGAAGTTACAGCAGTCTGAAGTGGACCTACCAAAGCAGCAAAATCTATTTATTTCATTAATTCTCACCTGTATCTTTATTCTTTGTAACTTTTTCCACTGTCAAAAGGTCCTTGGGTCGAGACTTACTTGCCTGCTTAGCAGCAACTTTTTGTGGTGCAGATGTGACAGCGTCCTTAACCATTTCTCTCGTATTACTGTCTCCTGTACTCCCCAGTTTGCCACAGCTACTGGGCAGTGTCTCTCTATTAAATTTAGCATTGCATTTTAGCAAAGCATCAGTGTCAAAGATAGGCTGGGAGGACTCATGCATGCCTTCCCAGCTGGTAGTGCGGTCTGTTAGTCCAGCAGCTTTACCACTCAGTTCAGGACACACACCAGGAAGCAATCCTCCCCCTATAATTGCCAGAAAACAGCAAAGACATTTGGATTTAGAGCACATTCTTTTTTCTTCATTTAGGCAACAGAGTTAAGAAATGCATGCAGTGAACAATATAGCCGAAGTATGACATCACTGTGTTCATGCAAAAAATTTTAAACTTGAATTCAAGAGAATTTGAAATGCATAAAATACCTCTCACCCTGCTCACAAATAATGCTTCTTAAAAAATAATATCTAGTATTCAGAGCAGAAAAAAAGATGTAAATTTAATAGAATTCTTACTTTGCTACAATTATTTTAGTATTCGATCTTCCAGGTCACATTTCTGATCCTATCAAGACAATCTCACAAAATTGCCCTAGCCCACATGTCTCTGCTCTAAGGTTGAGAGGTATGCAGCTTCAGTGCAAATGGGAGTGAGGGTGTTGCAGACATACAATTTATTCTAGTCCAATAGTCTCATTAATCTTTATGGATTAGTTCAGGCAGTGGCAAACAGAAGCAATCCATCAGCAAAGGGAGAACACACAGGGTATAGAAGGTTTACAGACGGCACATTGCACTGTTAGATTTAGTCATGGAAACAAATTTCTTAGGAACTGACTGTATATAGGATGGTGTGCATTAGAGGTGATATACCACATTACAGAATCAGAATGACATTCCCATTTCCCAGGATACTATTGAGTGAACTTGGCTGTGATCTCATACAGTGGTTCACAAGAAACACCTGAAGAAAACTGGATGACGAAGGTGAACAGCCTACAAGAGTGCAGTGAGTGTGAAACTGTGTCTGTGAGACTATAGGATCTATGGATAAACTATTATTCGTGGAAAACATTGTGAAACAAAGCAATTAATTAATTACTAATAATTGCTGAGAACATATTTACTTAATTAATGACCATTGAAAGGGGCAATGGAAAATAGCTTACCAATGGCTGCTTTCACCTCTATGGGCTCTGATTCCTGTGAAAATTCACTAAGTCCTGCTGCATTCACAGCTCTGACTCTGAAAATGTACTTCTCACCATTGCTGAGCCCATGGCAAATGAATCTAAAACAAACCAGTCAAGGAATACTTAGAAAGTATTATGGAGAAAAGGAAAGTTTTAAGGGGGAAAAGAAAGCATTTCTTCCATGATATTTATTCTGGTTTCTAAAAACCAAGGACAAACCGTGACCTCAGTCACTTATGTGAAAGTCAGAGAATGCAGAATCTGGGCACCTCATTCACACAAAAATGTCTAAACTCATCTCTTTTAAGACACACTATTCCAACATTCTTTTCTTCTTGAGACTACACAAGTTTCTGTGTTACCACAGGGTCTACCTTACTTCTGCCAGTATATAAAATTAATACTTCCTAATAGAAAAATGTGAAAATCTGCACAGGTAAGTTCTGTATTTGCTTCTTGTGGGATATTTTCATGACACAAGTAAAAGACACATGTAACACAGGTTCCCATAAATCCCTTCCAATCATAAATGAAGAACTGTAAATTCAGAAAAACTACAGGGTATTGTACAGGAGCTAAATTATCTTTGTACTTCACTTTCTTACTTCAATACATGACAATAATCCAAATTAGACAAATTCTTTGATTTGAAGATGTTTACTTGGTAGTCTAATTGTCACATAAGAAAAACTCTCATAAATATTCTCTGGTGTCCACCCTGAAAACACAAATTTTCCAAAGACAGTAATCATTTATTTAGGAATAGATTTTGGTATGGAAATTTTTTTTTTTTGTTTAAAACCCCACTTATTTTTCAATAGGCACTTTAAGTGTATTTTATTCCATGTTAGTTTGATTTTGTTCTACTTCACAATGTACTAATAATACCACTACCAACGCTGATGTCATGTGATGGCATATGAAGCAACTACAATGTGGAAAACAAAATCAAAGTTTTATTTTGTGGTAAGGAAAAAAAAAATCCTGAATCAAAATTTTCTAGGTGGAATTTTCCCTACACACTCTATTAGACTTGGTTACAAGTCATTTGCTTTCACCAGGATGTGTGCAAAATTTCAAAAGACCAAAATATACTGCATAAGACAAACTATGAACTACAGCTAATGCTTTAAGACTGACTCAACCAGAAAAACCAAGAGTTAACAAACAGCCTGTGCCTGAGTGCATCATACATTATATCACACTGACTAAAAATGCAGGGAAAGAAACCTATGCAGTGTATTTGTATCACAACATATAGTAACTCAGAACTATATTTTTATTTCTATGGTGATTAAACGTCACATTTCATATTTTAAAACAAGCAAAGAGCATGAAAGTTCACCTACTTTCGATGCAACTACAATATAACTCATAGAAATAGATTCAAAAGGATGTAATAATGGCACAAATAAATATAAATGCACTAGAGAATATATAAAGGGAATTGTGTCTGTGTTCAACCAAGTGAGGTTTTAGGTACTTCTGATATACTAAGCATTTACAATGCCCTTCTAAACAGCAAAGCTGGTCCAGGAGTATTTAGCAGAGTCTAACTTATTGCAGTAAGGGTTGTCACAGATAGCAAGTACAGATATGCAGAATCAGTCATAACAAGCAAGGACTACTTTTGTATTGACATCATTCCACTTGACTAAAAAGTTCTGCATTTACTTCTTCAGACTCTGAAGATTACATACTTATTCAAATGAAACCAAATCTGATTTATCTCAGGAAGTTTTAAATCCTGACTATTTTTTCTGACTGGAGACCAAGCTCCATATCGGTAAGAAATGTGGGTTTGTACCAAAAATTTAAGAGTGTTCATTAATTTCTTGGTGATTACAAGTGAAAGAGCAGTCAGAAAGTAATATTTTTAGTGGGATATAGTCCACATGTCTTCCTGACAGTGCAGATACACAGTCCAGAAATGTTTAGAGCAGTCTTCCAAAATAAAGCACTTCACTTCCAAACATTATGCCATTTAGTTTTCCACATTTGTAACTTCAGTCATTCCTCAGTGTCCTGTTTTTCATCAAACTGATAGGCTGTACAATAGCTAGAAGTAGCAAGCTGCTTCTCTTTTCTTCATGAGCAATGTCCCTGTTCCTTCCGCCTTGGCTAATTGTTTCTAATGTAAGGTTGATTATAATTTCTCTTTGGACAAAACTCACAGTTTGAAATATGTTTTTACAACTTCTTATGAGCTTCACATGCAAGAGGGATTCCAGCCTGCTGGCTACCACAGACACATTAGCTCTACTACTACTACTGGCTGGAAAGCACATATATCCAGTATATTAGACATTTGTGACCATAATTGCTATGGTTTAAGATTAATTACCTTGTGCCTTTCACTGGATTGTTGTTGCATGGTTCCCAACGACCAGATCCTTCCACACTTGACTCAATGTAGTACCCAACCAGCTCCTTGGCATCTGGGGGCTCTGTCCAAGTGACAACAACTGAAGTATCTGTATTCCTAGTTGGCATAATACGGCCAGGAGCTTTGGGAATATCTATGGGAGAGAAGCAGAGATAAATTAGTGACCTGCCAGTTAAAACTCACAAATAAAATACGCATGAAATTCTATTATTGATTATACTAGCATGACTAGTCCAGATTTAACCTTCAAAAAATTACAGAATCAGTAGGCTCAAGCCTTTGGTGGTGAGGTTCTTCACTTCTGTATTGCCTAGGATTGAGTGTATTTCCTTAAAATCATGTTTAGTTTATCCCCTTGTGCTGAATATCTGCACCAGAGATGTGATTTGGAGCTTTCTAAAAGAGCAAATGCAGTAGGTGCACATTGGAGATCTTGTGCAGCCCACAGGGTAAGCCAGAAACTAAAGCTCCTGCTAAGTACCATGTTTTTTAAGAAGAGACACTTTACTCTTCTTAAAAAATGTATTTCATGCACAACCAAATGCTCTGAGAAGTCAATATGAAGTGAACACAGACCATTTGGGAATTGGATTGAAATCTGCGTTGCTGTTTGGAAACAAATTGGAAATGTAGGTGTAGCTACTGATGACTTACAGTACTGAACATCTTGACTTCTCTTCCAGTGAAAATAGTCTCTGCTTTCATGTAAGTATTAAATTTTTCACTTTTGTTTAATTTGGCAAACAAGGAAGGTTAGACTCTGCTGATGTCTGGGCTTATTTTCTATAAAGACTCTAAGTAAAACAAAACATTTTCGTACTTCCTTGAGTTTTCATTTTCTTTTGCTATTTGCAGTCTTTGCAGTTCTTGGCATCGTTATTTGCAGCTTAATTTCCTTGGTTTGCATCTGTCACGTGACTACATTAAAGGTTGAACAACCCAAACAAAAATTATTTTAGCTAAAGGGAATAAATCGCTGACTGCTTTTCATACTTGAATTATTTTCTGGGCAGCTACCTGCACGCAGACAAAACAACTACATGACAAGCTGGGAAGAATGGAGGTAATTAAATACACAGGACCACACACTTACCGAGTTTGTCATCCACCACGGTGGCTTCAGTTGCCTCCGAGGGCTCACCAACTCCAGCTGAATTGCAGCAGCGAACGCGGAAGCAGTAGGATTTGCCTTCAGACAAATCAAAAACTGCAAAGCGAGGGGACTTCACAGGGATCTCAGTGTTCACCCTTTGCCATTCCTCTGTGCCAGCAACACACTGCAGCCAAACCCAGAAACCACCTTTAGAACAGAAGTACCTGAAGGCTGAGCGTCTCACACAGCAAGGCTTTCTCCCTGGACCACTGAATTCGTGTCTGCTGTGGAGAATAGGGAGACACATCCCTTCTTTGGGCTCTTCCACAGAATGGGCATATTTCAAAGCTTATGTATCTGCCAGACGTTCACTTACTCCAGAAAACATGCATAAAAGTTTACTGGTTTCAATATACCACTGCAAGGAAGTGATGTTATTAAGTGCATCCAGTCTAGACCACTTTCAAAATGAGTTTTGCAGATATTTAGCATTATGCTAAGAACAAAACCCTAACATTACCACTTTGCTTCTAGATGCTCTTGTGGCACTCTTAATGTTTTTGGGGTGGCTTTCAGAATTAGTCATAATTTGACCCTCATTTTCCGGAAAAAAAAATAACATTTGCAATTAAGTTGTGAATTGTTTTTACTCTGTGGCTAGAAATTCTACATGCCATGATCACTTTTACCACCAATACTCGTGAGTAGTTTTTTGCTTTGATTTACGTTAAGTATAATTTCAAGTAATGGTTCTGATCTCTGAGGGATTCAAATTCTCATCTGACAATATTAGTGCTGAGTACTCAGCATGCAATGAGTTATTAAAAAGCTTTCTAATATGGAAACTCAAAATTCATATATTCATCCTCTCTAAGGCTGTTGCTAAGTGAAACTCATTTATTTAGACCAGATTTTGTATGAGAGATGGAAAACAGATAATGGGAAGATATTTATGTCTCCCTTGATGACACCTCTAGACTGATAGGAAAAAACATTGATAAAATAGTTTATGAACCAAGTAGAAAGGGTGATGGTGTGAAGAATTTTCTAGGCAAGCAGCCATGCAAAAACACCTCAGGAAAGCAGAATATTGAAATTAAAACTGATTCTGTTCTAGGACATCAGAAAATAAATTTTGTGATCTTTGTTGAATTGGTGGAGCAAATGCAAAGTTAATGCAGAGGATAAACATGAAAAGGCAGCTGGAATAAAAAGTGCTGTTGACAAGAAACTCTTGCAAAATGCCTCCATCCAAAATGTTAACAATCTGTCCTGCCAGACAAACTTCATTTATACAAATTATATATATATATACAAGATGCATATACATAAAAATAAATATGTATTATATATTTATATCTCTCGCTATATATATACAAGAATGTGACTTTGCTCTGTGCTTTCACATCATAGAAGGAGTTTTTTCATCTCTTCTCCAGGTAGGTCAATGACACGATTTAAGAAGAATATTACTGGGTGTGACACATTCTTCATCTATTTTCTATTTCCCATCTTTCTTTTATTCCTAGTTTATCTTAATCTACAGTTTGACTTGATGAACTCCTAATCCTTGCCCTAATTTGCAAGTCTCAGACAGAAAGTTAACCAGAGGTCCAGAAGAAATGATAAAACAAACATAAAATATTGCCACAGCATAATTCTGATGTTGTCCAATTTTACCTTTTCCACAAAGTACATGATACCCTCATGGCCCCGCTGTCCAGGAGGTTTCCAGCTAAGCACAACATAGTTCTTGGTGGCCTCAATAACCTGGAGGTCTGTGGGGGGACCAGGAACAACACCCTCTGAAGGACAGGGAAGAATAAGAAAGGGAACTTGGATTTAATTCTTCAATTTTTGTATTAGAATTAGCTTCACAATTAAAAAATAGGAGTATCAGTATACCTCATCACTTAATTTTTTTTTAATGTAGAGTTAAAAGTCTTCTAAATATTTGGTTTAAATTTTCTTCTTTTAATTCTAAGCAAGATTTCATTAGGTCCTGAATAATGAAACTTCACCTCAAAAACCAAGTTGTTGAGTTATTCACGGTCAAGTGACTCTCAGAACAACAAACTTTGGGTGTGTGCCAAAGTCCACTGAACTCACTCAGAGTTTTCCTAATTACTCAAGCAGCTTCACATTAGACATTTGTAGGCAAAAGGGCTGTGTTTACCTGCAGGTTCTTCCTCAGTCACAATAATCTGTCCAGTCCAAGGAGCAGAAGGGTGACCTGAAACAAATGTCAGAGACAGCACAATGAGAGCAATGAGAAACTGACTCTTTTGTGGTTCAAAACTAACAATTGCAAGATCCCCATGAGCTCCACTTGTGGTTAATGTTGTGGCTGTTGCTCATGTAGCAAGCTAGTTACCCAAGCTAGTTGTAGGCTTACCAGCTGGAATATTGAGAGCAGCTCAGCACTTAACATAGACAGAAAACTTAATCCACTGAATCATCTATTCCTTCCTGAAATCTCACTGAAGTCTCCTAGGTGACAAGCAGAGGTATTTGGTTCACTCAGCTCATCATTTTCAGAGAATTAATTTCAGCTTTATTTTCCATCCTCTATTCCTTTGGTTTAACAGCTCACTTATTAAAGGAGCAGCTGAATTCCTGCAAGGCTGCATCTTGTCTCTTTTTAACCACTTTCTCTCACATTGCCAGCTTCTAAATCATAGGTCACAGTCACAAACAGTAACAGCTCAGCCTGACTCAGCATGTCCACTTGATAAATGTGGGTGTCTGTCTGAGTAACCAATATGTTATCACACTACTGCAGTTATGCAGCTTTCAACCAGGTCAGTGCACTTTCAGAGATATTTTTTGCAAATGCTGTTCTTCACCTCCACAGTGTTCACCTTACATTGGCTGACCCATTTTGGAGATGAAAGAAGAGAGGGAGCACATGGGGAGAAAAGATTATGAGGGATAGGAAGAGGAGATATAACAGGAATAGGCCTGACTTGAAACTTAGACTTCACCTCTTATGACAGCTTCCATGCTGCCCATTGAGAAGATCCCTCCCTCCTCTCCAGGCTTAGGGTTTCACATGTCTGACTGAGTGCAATGTTTCTTGGCAGTGCCAAATCTCCTTCCTCTGGCCCTTTGTTTTATCTTGAATGGAAACCTAGATCATCTGGCTGCAGCACTATACACAGTAACTCATACAAGCTGGGACCGTGGGAGCACTGCAGCTTTGCGTACAATACCCCCTCACATTGGACATTTTAAATTGTAAAACTTCAGAAACGTGTACAAATAGATTTTGAATAGAAGTAGAAAATTATTTTAGGCATATGATTATGCCATATGTGTAGAGAGGTGGGTTTGGAAGCAAAATGTCTGAGACATTGTGAGGCCACAGCAGAAACACCCTTGACGTGTAAAATGCTAGCCCTAAAGCAGAGAGCTTGGGATCTGTTGGGCTGTCCTGGTGCTGTTCTGATGTTATTGCAAGGCTGGGATTGTCACATGAGCACAGACTCAGCCACCCTTGTCTGTGATTCAGAGAGAGACTATTCACAGGATCTGTTCAGCTGCTTTGTTGGCTGAACAAAAGCAAGTCTCTTTGGCAATTAAACTTTTTCCCCCTTCCTGCAAGTTTGGAGCATAACACTGCAGTCAGCCAAAGCTATTTCAGCAGATAGAACACTTGGTGCAAAGAGCACTGAGATGATTTCTTCTTGGCAAAACCATCTCCAAAAAATATTTTGGCTTTGCATTGCTCCCTCTAGTGGGATTTTGAAGGCTTCTGACTTGATAGTCATACTTTTTCTTTGTGACTTTTTAAACCTCTCATGCAACCTGTAAAAAGCACATCTTACTTCTAAGCCTGGCTCTGTCTGCAGGATCCAGAGCAGCCACAGGCTCTGACACTCGGGATGGCAGGCTGACTCCAGCTTTGTTCACTGCTCGGACTCGGAAAATATAGGAACGGCCTTCAATCAGACCAGTGACAGGAAAACGAGCAAACTTCACGGGATTCTCATTGCACTGGGTCCAGTGGGAGGTGCCAACCTCACACCTGGAAAACACAAACAGCAAGAGCAGTGCTGGGAAGGGAAAAACATGAACTCAGGGCACCCACACGCCTTTGCAGCTTCACCATCTGCTTGGCTGGTCTGCACCAGTTTCCTCAGCAGAATTCCTCACTGGTGACACCAAAGCAGCTGCACCAAGGTGTCAGGCTGAGGTACCAGCTGGGCATGCACTAAATCCCTCACAGCTGCACCCCTTCTGTCCTGAACTGAAAAAGGGATGAGAGCAGACTCACTTCACTGTTCAAACCCTCCAAAGTATGCTTAGGGAGTGTCAGCTTCAGCTTACTTGAAGGGACAGGAAATATACATCCCTTGCAGTTGCCAAAAGGACACTACTTCATCGTTCCTGCACAATGCTGCACTGGACATCCCACAAGATGCTGGCTTCATGGGATGCAGAGACCCCCACAGTGGGTTCTGGGACCCCCACAGTGAGTTCTGAGCTGTGAATGGGGTCAAAGTCAGGCACTCAGTCAGGCCCTGCTTCAGAGGCCAGACCACTGGGGCTGCCAAAGGAGCCTGTGGTGTGCTGGCTGCTGTCCCTACAATGACAGGACCCAGCATGGTGCTGCTGGTCCCACAGCAGTGAAACCTCACACATATCAGGAGGCTGGTTTATGGCAGAAGGAAGATATGACCAGCAGCCACAGCTCAGGGAGTCAGGAGTAGCTTGTGGTGATGGCTTCCCTGTATCCAGCAACATGGTCAACAGAAACATGACCTTTCAGCTTGGAAGAGACTATCTGGTGAGACATCTGCCAAACAGGAGGTCACAGCTCCTACACAGATTTCTTGGTCCATGCAAGAACCTCTCCTGAGAAATGTTACCATCCCACTCAGGGTGGTTTTGTGGTTCTTGTGTCTGCTTGGGGTAAGGGATGCCCAAGCTTTGCTTCTACCATTAGCACAGACCAGTCCTGCTCAAGCCACCCTCTCAACTCCACAAGGCAGTTAGGGGATACCTTGGCTGAATATTTGGGGCCCTAAATGCCTTTGGTGGAATCCAACACTGGAGAGCAGTAGCACAGCTTTGAATTTGGGAGCAAATGCAGAATAAACAGAAAAAGCAAAATGCCATTTCTCTTGCAGTTACTCTCAGTGCTGGCATCCCTCAATAGCCTAGTTTTAAAATGAGATATTAGTGTTCAGAGTCTAGTCCTGTCTTTTGCATAGGATTTTTCAATTAAAGATCCATAGCTTAGATCTGGCAGAGCATAGTTACAGCAGTGACTGGCCCTCAAAATCTATCAAAACAGTAAAGTTATATTTGAATGTTAGATTTATTTCACAAAGCAATACCCTTTTTTTACAGATATATACTTTATGTATATTCAAAGGCATAATATAATGGCATATTTCATATATATATATATCTATATGTTTGGGTGTTTTTTACATGCATTTGAATAAGCCCAGAGGAATCTCATATGATAGACTCTATTACTGAAATTCGAACAAATATTACCAGCACTGAAAATCACTGCAAGTCTCAAAAAAATGACTTAATTTCTTAAATCACAGGCTTCTAGGATCTGTTACTGTGTGTAACACATGGAGGTTTCCTATTTTTAAAAATCATTTCCATGAAGCTTGTGAATATAAGAGCTGGAATAACAACAGCATTTGGGAAAGAAATCCAAGTCCCTTTGAGATAATGTTTTCTTTCTGGTACATAGTACTATTAGGAGAGAGGCAAGAGAGCCGTGGTACTGAAGGAGCCACAGCTGCAAGAGCTACCAAGCACTACAAAATCCTGAGGGCTCAATCCTCAGAGGAAGCAGCAAGGGCTGAGCTGTGCAGATCTCTCAGAATCCTTTCTATGCAATTAAATGAAGCAAGATGTGATTATTTCCATGGAAGTTAGATCAGGCCAAGCCAATCCAAAACAACAACAACAAAAAAATCAATTTTCTTCTGGCCAGCAACAAGAACAAAAATAATAAATGATTCTTTTATCTTATGAATGTGCCTTTAGTTTTTTGAGTTGGAATGAGCAGCAAAATGAATTCTCCAGTCCAGCACACTCACTGACCTGTCAATGAAATATCCAAGAATGGGGTTTCCTCCATCAACAGCAGGTTGCTTCCAGGAGACAATGACATAATCTTTGTTGGCATCTAAGCACTGCACATCCAGTGGTGCACCAGGGGCTCCAGGGATTTCAGCATCAGCATCTATGAGGATGGAGAAATATGTTTGCAAACGTGAGCCACAGTTCTTTCACAATTAATAATCTTTAAAGACCAAATTGTGTTCCTGCACAACGTGGTTTCAAAAAAGTATTTGCTTTTATATTGCTAGTGTTTTTCTAGGTTTTGGATTTTCTTTGCAACATTAACAAATGTTTTATATGTTACAGCATACTGTAAATGTAATTCACCTAGACATTTTAAATAGAATTAGTACCAAGCATTCTGGTTAGGGAGCTGCAAGAGACACTGTTGAACTAAAACTTGGAAGCCAGGCAATAGTTGAATCAAAAGTATTCACCCACTGGATATAACAATACTGAAATAAATATCTTATCTCCACTCATAGTCCTTCATTGTTTGATTCTCGTTGGCTATAAGCTGCAAAGGAACTAAAACCTTTTGAAATTTAATTATATCACACATACATTATCACTGTGGAATAGAACCTTCATAAGGATAAGCATATTGCTCCTTTCAAGTGTTTACCACAAATGCTGGTGTCAAAGGGCCTTGACTCCTGCATCAGCTTCTGGACCTGTCTTATCTAAAGCTTTGAAAAATAGAGCATAGAGCTGGGCACTGGGGAATTTTTACTGTTTACAAATAGTCTAATTTGTGAGATGGTGCAATTTTCATGTAGAGAAAAATAACCTTGGCAGGAAGATTCTGTGAAAGCCTTTCAAATAAGAGATGTTGTTTCTCTGCAGAATAACATCAATTTGTAAAATTGTGAGCTACTTCAAATGAAGACCTAAGGTGTATATACCTGAATTAAAAATTTTTGCTAATAAATACTATTCATACATTCCATATAAACCTGAGTTCTCAGAAAGGTTTAATGTTTTGAGGCATTACAGGGTTTTGTTTTACAATATACAGTAATCCAAATTTTTCATTATTTTGACTTTCATGGAAAAAATGCCTTATTAGAGTATTTAATATGTTTCATTAAGTAAAACAGTAGTCTTCCAAGAGGAAAAAAAAAATCACTCAGAGCTTTTGAAGCTCTGCCGAAGTCGCCAAGTCCAGGTTCTAATTACAGGTAACTTGATGCATTGTTAAAAATGGTAACATACAGAGTAAACCATCCAGTTAACATCACAGAATACTAAGAATATTAACAGTAATGACAATATGTCTTCAGTAATCTCTTTGTGAAAGGTTTAAATTGCCCATATTTACCACTTGACAGAACATGAGAAAACAGTTTCTTTCCAAGACAGACTGGGAAACAGCTGGGAGAACCAGCATGGCTGATCAGCCTCCAGGAGGCTAGGATTTCATCCCTGATGGCTTGCTGGCAAGTGATGACCTGTAGCCATGGCAGAGGAGTCACACATGCTCTGGAAGCCCATCTGAACATGTAACATTATGATCTTCCATTGACATACTGATTTCTGTGCGTGACACAAAAAGACAACTGCCACAACTTAAATACCAGAGTTGTCATTTAAAGCAAATTTGGCTACAGTTTAGGAGGGGCAATGAGGAATACAGTAGCCAACCAAGATTGTGGGGACCATTTAAATAGGAATGTAGAACATCATTAATGTAGATAGAATTTGATAAACACACCACTGACTAGGAAGATACTAGGGGTGGTGGATTCAGTCAGGTCACACCTCTGTTGCCAGAAGATGTAATAGGATTGAGGGTGATGATTTATTTATATGGCAGCACAATGTAAGAAAAAAATAAAGAAAGACAAATCCTATTTCTTGTCACAGAAGCTAATTTCAATAGGCTCTTTCTTCAGGTGATGAAAACATCTGCTTCAGCTGTATTTTCTGGGCCAGTTGTTATCTCACACAGTTCTGCTGGGTTTGGCAACAAGGAGCTAGTCTGTGCATGGTCTTAGAGCCAAGAATTTTCAGAGCCTTTTGAATTAGGATTACACACTTCAGCTGCTTTTAGCAGCTGGGACAGATATAAATCAGCACACAACATGATAGCTGTGGCTCCTTTTAAACAAATAATTCTCCATGGATTTTCAATGAAGTTTTTGATGGTACAAGCAAACAACACTCACAAAAATGTATTTAAATTCTATTCTTCACTGCATTACTTCAGAGAATCACACGGTGGTTGAGATTGGCAGACAGCTCCAAATATTGCCTAGTTTAGCCCCTGGCTCAAAGCAGAGTCAGCCAGAGCTGGTTGCCCAGGGCCATGTCAAATCAGGTTTTGGGTGTCTCCAAGGATTAGGGCTCCACAGCCTGTCTGGGTAGCCTGTTCCAGTGTCTTCTTTCCTCTCCTCCATCAGACACACATGGATAAACTCCTCCTATGATCTCTCTTTTCCAGGCTGAACAGTCCCAGCTTTCTCAGTCTTTCCTCATATGAAAGATGCTCCAAGCTGTAAATCACCTTCACATCCCTTCAGTGAGCCCATGTCTCTTTTGTATGGGGGATCCCAGAAATGGATCTAGCATTCCAGATGAGCCCCACCAGTGCAGAGTAGATGGCAAGGATCATCTCAGCCTGCTGGCAATGCTTTTCCTAATGCAGCCTGGGATGCCACTGTCTTTGTGACAAGGGCACATTGGCCCACCAGGATCCTTCCTGAAAAGCAGCTCTCCAGACAGACACCAGCCTATTCTGCTGCATGAGATTATCCTTCTCCAGGTGCAGATCTTTGTGTTTCTGTTTCACTGCATTTTTTCTCCAGTTTGTGTTAGAGAGAACCCCTCAAGCTGAACAGAAAATCTTGATGAAAATAGTGCAGTTTAGCTAGCAGTGGGATGGTTACAAAAAAGCATTTGTAACTTATTATGTGCATTTTTCCTCCTGATGACTGATGTTCAGCACTCTGAACATAATATCCTAAATTTCCTCCTCAGAATGTCAGTGGAGTTTAGAAGTCTTCGGGCTCTTGACACCAAAGCCTGACACACGTATGGATTTTTTCCAGAGATAATGACTGGAATGTACATTGCTAAATTGTATTAATAGAAAATTATTATTCTATTGTTATGAGGGGTGGCGGGGGGGAAACACCTCAAATACCTGAGACTGATTTTGCCATCACATTTTCCTCAGCTCTGTAGTGGGTTTTGTGCACAAGACAGCATCTTACCTCGAACAAAGACATAACCACTGTACTCTTCATAGTACTCTCCCATCGCCACTCGAAGCGTGTAAAGACCTTCATCTTCCTTGTTTGCATGAGTCAGGGTTAAAGAAGCTCGCTCCCCACTCCACTGCATCTGGACCCATTTGGATGGTGTAATAAGAACACCTAGGAATTAGAGAATTTCATGATGACAACCAGCAGGATTTACTGAGGAATAGGTTCTGAATACAGAGAATATATTGGGATGGATTGGAAATACAAGAGAGACCACTCTTAATAGACAACATTCTGTCTTTGAAAACAGTCATAAATAACATCTAATTCTGCTTTTATGACAACTTTGATTTCAAAGCATTACTTCAGAAAGCAATAGTTTTTTATCAGCTGTTACAGAATGCTGTGCAACCACTTAAAACATATCATGGTGTATAAATAAATAAATAGCAAAAGCTATATGAGCTCTATAAATGGGCCACATAGGTGTTGGCTCTGACAAAAATGTTTCTAATTTAAATATTTTTTAAGAAATAAAAAATCCCTAGAAGACATTTTCACAGTGCATTGTCAGTTTTCTGTGGTTTCACATCAAAATGCTAAATTATGAAACAATTCTAGTTGAAAAAGAGAAAATAGTATCATTGGAAAACCTGAGAAAGTGATTACCAAATCATAACCTTGACATAAGCTGAAGTAAGGAAATATTTACGTGGAAGAAGTTTATATTTGTTCTTGTCAAACATTCTCACCATTTCTGTACCACTCAATGTCTGGTTTGAAGCGCTTGATATCGGGATTGATGACAACTGTGCAGCCCAGACTCATTGTCTCGCCTTCTCTCCCAAAGGCTACATCAAACTTGTCAACAAAGCTGATTTCAAACCTGGAAGCATAGCCATGAGGGGTAACAGCAACTGTATAAGAGAAAAAAAAGTCTGGTTTTCTTTTCTTCTGTGACAATAGTAGGAAGAAAAAGCACTCAGTGATTATGAATACAGTCCCAGGTAAAGTTCAAGGCATAAACAAGAACAATATGTATATTAAGTCATCATCAGAGGTAATGGCAGTGTTGGATAATCCAAGTCCTTTCTATTGAGAATCAACTATTTCTTCACTCATACAACTCTAGTTTTAAAGCTAGTTCATTTCAGCAAGGAGAGGCTTCTGCAGAATTTAATTTCAGAATTTTCAACACTCCTAATCCAGTGTTTTATCATAAGGTTTGTTTTATAACTTAAAAAGACTTCTATTTGTGATTAATTATTTGTTCAGGTCAAGT
Source organism: Cichladusa arquata (assembly GCA_026413545.1). Lineage (NCBI taxonomy): Eukaryota > Metazoa > Chordata > Aves > Passeriformes > Muscicapidae > Cichladusa > Cichladusa arquata. The sequence goes on along the minus strand of JAOTQP010001286.1, from coordinate 101,805,277 downwards.
TGATCTTTAGTTTATATGGTTCTTCTCTTTCCCCATTTTGATTTTCTCTATCTCAGAGCAGTCATGTGTCCACTTAGCCTTTGTTTTTGTAAGATAATAAGCCTTTGTGGAAGCCACTATTAATATAAAAGAGGCTCTCCAATCCCCCAGGTATTGAGGTAGTCTGTTTCTATTCTTGTTCCTGAATTTATCTTTTCAAATACAGTGTGTCCCAGGTGGTGCAGTTTTCCAGACAGAATATCCTAAGAGCCTTTCACTTGTACTGTACATACACGGCAGAGGGGCTTACATGTTTGTTTCGAAAACAGCTCAGCTGATAAAAACTAAGGTCATTTACTGAACTAGCCTACACTGATAACTTTCCTTCTTCCTGTGATCAATGAATATATGCAAATTCCAATCTTTGTTTCCCATAAAAAAGTGATAAATCCAAAATTTTATTGGAAATATATGGAAGTCTCATCTGTCAAACATTTCATGGGGTTCCCAGGGCACCTTCACCCACATGGCATATATGGGTGGATTGTCTTACCCTCATGGAAGCATGGATGCCATATTGTTAAAATGTGAGGTTCTCAGATAAAACAAACAACAATTTTTACCTTGATATATCCCAAAAAAGTCTAATTGGGTTCTGGATATTTAATCTTTCCTATGCCTTTTCTGTGCATTTTCACAGCTTTTGAAACCACATAAGCAGCAGACAATAATTAAGTCACCTACTCTATGTTGGCACATACTTCCCCATGCCATGTTTGACATATTGCAAAAGAGGAAGTGGTTCTCTCTTTGACAGATTCTATTTCACAGTGAAGTGCAATATTAACAGGATGTTTCTTATATAATCCAACAGACCTAAAAGGCAGTGCCATTTCCCCCCACTAGTGAGGCTAACACCATCCAAAATTGTAGAGATCCACACCCTTGTAAATCAGAACTGCTTCTTTTTAAAATAATGTTACTAAATATTCTGCTTAATCATGTGTCATGATGTCACAACTATAAATGGAAGTGTCAAAGGAACACATTGCAACTTACATGGAGAGAGGGAAAGATTTCTAGCATGCAAAAGACTTGCGTCAATTTCTCCTTTGTACCCTACACAGAAAAAGACAAAACTGGTCACTATCTCCAAAAGGTAAAGGCTCTGTGAGCAACAAAACCAAAGCTGGTAATGTGCATCTTAACAAAAGAGAAAGAAAAAAAAAAAAACCAAAAAAACAAAAAACAACCTTGAAGGAAATTTTTTGCAACCTACTCTTTACCACAAGGGAAGCATAAACCGAAACTTCTCCTTTAACGTTCATAGCAGAGGCATGATACTGGGCAGTGTCATCAAATTCACATCTGAAATTATAGAAATTATTAGGCAGAGCACCCATATACTCCTTGGCATAGCCATAATCTAAATACTAATAATCTAAAACTCCTCTGGTGTTTTAGATTAAGCAGACCATCAGAAATCTGGAGAAAATCTATAAAGTAAAAGCTTGGGAGACAGACACACTGGACATTGGACTGATTGTAGCCGTTAAGTGTTTCTCAGTGTTAAACCCCAAAGTTTGAAATAAATGTCTATTTTCAAATACCACTTACCAATTTGAAATTTGGAATACAGCGTAAGTAGGAAAAACTATCTGATAATATTCATTGCTAATTTACTGTCTTCTATGAAGAGATGCCTAACAGAAATTGTGGGAATGGTAGGTTTCATAAAATATTTTCAAAGGGCACCTGCCAGTAAAAAAATGTCAAACCCAGGTTGTTGATTAAGTCTCATGTTTTCAATTGTTTTAATGCAAAGTGAGTGTGAAAATTTCCCACTTGGAGGATGAGTACTGAAATGAGGCTATCTCAGTTCTGTTCCTCATTTCAGTAAGAATTGTGAACTTTTCTATATTTGAAAGACAGTTAACTCACATATTTTTACATTTTTAACTGTACTCATCAAGCAGACAGATGCAAAAAGTAATCATAGGTGTCTCACATTTCTGACTTAGCCATAGATAGAATATTCAGATAAATAATCCAGATTAATAACTCAGGTAAATTGCATGTCCTCTACTGAGGTAAACCAGAACTGCTTCAGCATTTAGTAGACAGCATTTACCACAGCTGATATCCCTGATATCACCTGACTTGATATGTCTTACATCCCCAAGAGGTATGTTCACATTTTGCAGGTCTCATTCTATAGCAACATTTCATCTTAAGCTGTCTGTTAAATTATTTAACACTTCCTTACTCAGTAATCTCCAGGGAGTGCAGCCCATATCGACTTTGAATGATATACTTGCCAGGGTGAGCCTGTACATCAATGGGCACATTATTCTTGTACCTATGGAAAAACAAAGAAGCAGTATGTCACAAAGAGAAGTCATTCTATACTTTAAAAGGTCAAGTACTTGATATTTGAAGTAGAACATCAGTTTCTGCCTGTTTCTCCTAGAAAAACTGTAGTCTAACTCCCTGGGAAGACATTACATATTTTTGGAAGTGTAACCTTTCTCTTTTTCTCTTTGACCTGGCCCAGGTAGATTTTATTCTCAAAATTAAAAGAAAAAAGTAGTCTTGAGTGGGATGAAAATCAGTTCATATTACCATGAACTTCATGTTGCTATTTGTAAAAGACAGGAGGAGTCACATGAGAAACATCTCAGAGTTTTGTAAATGGCAAATAAAAATTTTATAGACACCTTATGTAGTAGCTATCATAAACATTTTGTTTGGTTTGCATATTTGACCTACTTTAAAAACCTTTACAAACACAAAAAATGTCAGGTAGAAGGTTAACTTTTTTGTTTACTTGCAACTTAACAGGGTTAGACTGGAATGAGTGTTTTCTGGCACTGGTGTATCTTCAGGTAGAAAAAGTTTACTGTCCAAAATTCCCAGTTGTCCCGATTTGAAGGAATGAATGAACCAGTGCTGATCAGTGGTGAGCTGGTACTGCTAATTTCAGAATTTATACAAACAGCTTGAGACTCTCATAGGGGAAGAATGGTGGTGCATGATAAATTCTTCCTCTTCAATTGTTGCATAAAATGTTGCTCATTCTGGACAATACATAGTGTAACCAAGTAAATGTTTGACTGAATCCTGTCTTAAGCAGGCATTGGAAATATGGAAAAGAATGGCAGTAGAAGTCTAATAAATAAATTGCACCCTGAATTGTATTCAGTACATTTGGAATTGATTTGAGGTCCATAAATAAAAAATGTTTCCTAAGAGAGTGTCCTACTTTACATAGCTTTCCCTGTTCTTCATAAGGTGTATACAAATAAAGTGAAATGATAAAGGATGACACATAAAAGTATCTTCATCTTTTACTCTGATGTAGCTTAAATAAATCTTTCTCCTCACAACAGATAACCAGACAAAGAAGTTTGCTTCTTCATTTCAGATTTTATATTTTAAATCTTTCATGATTTTCAGTCAGGAAAAGGAACTGGTCTGGTGTCAATGGCTTGCCCCACTTCACCAAACAAATCAGTAATTAATGATTTTATTTTCACCAAGAATATTATCAGTTGAATATATCTCAAGATGAAGCTAGATCCACAATAAATCTGAAAACTGTATTCAGCACCATCAGCATTGTACAATAAAGAATAGTTCCCTGACTACAAATATTTGGGCATAGTAATACACTGAGAGTTTTCCAAGCCCTTAAATCAGTAAGGACCATAAACCCCAATGCTTTTTATCCTCATCTCCCTCTCAGCAAAATGTCTGTGAAAGGTGACTCAATTCAGGGCAGTACTCTCTATTCTGCACATCAATCATTTGCAGAGATGCCTGACCTCATTACTCTATTATCCTGGCTTAGGCAAGGAATAATACATGAGTCCAGCAAGAGTAATACATTCGCCACCAGTCTTCACCTCATCTGTGAGCTGGTGCCCCCAGACTGAACTGCCTGGGAACATCAGGACATCTTTATTTTACATCAAATGTGTCAAATATTTTAGAATATAGAATAATGCCATCAGTTTTTAATATTTTCCAGGGAATATGAAATCCTGTAAACAGGACTTAATTCCATAGCATCTTTACATTCTCTCCAAAGGGCTGGGCAACTCTTGGATCCTGTGGCAGCAAAGTTGTTTGGCAGCATGGGGTGCTGTGCAGAAACAAGCTTTTAGTGGGTCATGCCAGCAGCAAGAAGACTTTTACTTCTTTTGTCTTCATTATCAGGTTAGTAAAAAGTAATTGATTCAATTTTTGCTTATTTATATTAATCTACAGAAAGAATGGGACTCGTGTTAGAAGGACCACTTGTTATTTCTGGAAATGCAAATTCCAGAGTAGCCAAGTCATTAGCTAATGTGGGACTGCAACCTCCCACTGTCATTAGCCTCTGATAGTTTATGCTTTCTGCTACTGGTTTCAAATGTCCTGGGTTTTCCATGTGCTTTTTTTTCCAGAGGAGTCAGAACAGCTGCTTCAGGCAGGTTTTCTTTAGAGAAAGTTCATAAAGCTTCATAGTTTTTCAGGCACAGCATGAAAAGGTCTTCAGTGCTTATACAAAGAATGATTGTTTGCAATACTCTACTGACATTTTGTTAGAAAAGCTGAATGAAAGCTGACAGATCCAGGTCAGCACTGCTCTATATCTTAGAGCAAAGACACCTGCTGAAAAGGATGTGATCTCTTTTTTTTTTTTTTTTTTTTTTTTCCATTAGTAGCCTGTGGCAAACTGAAATCCCTTTGGAACTCAGATGTACAGTAAAATGATGTATTAATTTCCACCATCCACATTTAGCACTTAGATGAAAGGCTGGCTCACAGTAAGAGCAAAGACAGACAGCTGAAGGCTCAATTAAACCATGTCAGGTTTTGCGGATAAGGTGAATCTCCACCAAAGTGAAAATGACCCAGCTCTTGAATTCTTGGGTAGGATTCAGGTTACAGAGCTGGATTACAGCCACGAGGGTAGCTGTATACTGCTTATATCAAGCTGAGACCAGATCTGAAGGGTTTGTCTGGAATCCTCTCCAGGTGGAATGTGAACACAGGGCACTTGTAACCCTTACAGGACAGGAAAACTGTGTCCATGCAGAGCTTGGCTGTCAGAGTCCCAGGAGAGAGATCAGTGACTTTATGGACTCAGCTATTAATATACCTCTTAAGAGCAATTTTTGACAAGGCCTGAGATTATGGTTTTTAAAACCTAAATAAATGCAGTCCCTTAAGCAATGCAAGTAGCAAATTGCAATACATGATTATTACATAAAATTATGATACAGTAGATGTTTCCCTTCCAAGTCAGCACATTCTGTGATTCTGTAAAACCTTCCAATAATTCCAAAGCTTTCATCTTATTTGGATGGTTCCAGATGTACCTGAAGTCACTGACTTCAAACACTGACAATCTGTCTGCTGTGAGCACATCATCATTACTGAGATTTCACAGCATCATCAATGGATTGCTATTTCATGGAGATTCAGCACTATAACAGCTCAGCTGCCAAAAAGTTTGCTCTTGACCAAAGCCTGCTTTAATGCTTCAGGGACATCAGTGTCATTTGTAGAACTAAACTCAACTATTTGGAAAGCACTATCAAAGATAGTATGATAAATTAAACTGCTATTTTTCCTTAATCATCAACAGAAGGAATATATTTGATGTCTCTACCAAATAAAAAAAAAAAAGTATATGCATTCCTAGTGCTGTTACACAAATATTTTAAATATTATTACTTTAATTTACTATAATAATTATATAATTATTTGTGTTGCTATTATTATTACTACTTTATTTTAATATTTTGCTCTTTTTCTGCACAATGTGCCTTGAAAGGTGTTTGACAGGCCTGCCATCAGCACCAGATTATTTTTTAAAATTAAATAATATCTTTCCAGAAAAATTACTGTATTTGCTGAGATGACTTCAGATTCTGATTAAGTGGTGACTTTCAGTGCCAGGAATACAAACTTACCATGTAACACGGGGTTCAGGCCAGCCAGCCACGGAACAATTAAATCTAACATTTTCCTTTTCCCAGATAGTGTGGGAACGAGGCTCAATGATAAACTCAGGAGCATGCAACAGTTTGTCTTGATTCAGCTTTTTATGGAATGCTTGAGTCTCTTCTAGCTGGAAAAGAAACATTTTATTATACACTTGATTATAGCATCAATTAAAAGTGCAAATTAATACCAAACCAACAAACAAACAAAACAAAACAGCAACAACAAAAAAAACCACCAAAAACAAAAACAAAACAAACAAACCAACCCAAACCCTGCAATTTTTATTTTAACGTCCAGATAGACACACTTAATGTATTTATCTCACTTGGACAGAGAAATCAAAGTTTTCATTTTCCAGAAGTTCTTCTTCCAAAATAACTAGATTTGATTTTACAGGGCTTTTCCCCTCAAAACTATTCTAAGTGAATAATTTTCCACATTTAATTACTTATTTATTATTTTAAATACAGAGTGGAAGGTGAAATAGGTCTGAAACTCAGATGTCTCCTGTACTTGTAATGCAAGGCTCTCTATGCCTATATCATCTCTGACAGAATTACTTTCAAACCTTTCCTCCTGATGGGATCTTTCATCCTCCCAAGGTTACAGGTTCAACTACTTGACTATCCACAGAGCTGGAAAAACTCCTAATATGGTATAAATCTGGATTTCTGCAAACTAAACTATTTATTTTCTGCCCTAACTTTCACATATATGGAGAATTACAGGTCCCTGTATTCGGATTATTAAAAAAGGACTTTTATAAACTGGGCAATAGCAGTTTTCCTTACAATGGTTTCTCAGTCCTGGACAGGTTCTATTTGTCCTCAACATTCATCAGACAGTGACTGCTCATCATCATAGGCCCAATAGGCTGCAACACAATTAAATAACTGCCCCTTACTGTCACTGATAATAATCTAGACTGGTATTGTCATTAAACTGACTGATGTTAAATTTGTGACCATTTATAACTCTCAGATCCTGAGGTACTTCTACTTAGCCAGGCATTCCTCATTCACTTGTTCTTTTCCTTCTGTGTGTAGTAATTTCCTTTGGTTGTTATCAAATTTCACCCTCATTGTTTCTCAATTTTTGAGATTATTTTCACTTTTTTACCTTGTCCTTGAAAGTGTTTACACCCTTTCCAATCTTATGTCATAAGGGTATTTTTAAGCATATTGCCAATCCTTCTGCTCAAAACAATAAATAAGAAAAAACAGCAATAGTGTAGTGTAGTGGAGTGTAGTGTAGCATAGTATAGTATAGTAGTATAAGTAGTATAGTATTAGAAATAAATTAATATATTTGCTAAATGAAACTTATTTGCACTTCCATGTCCTGCCAGCTTGGTCACAACATATTTGTAACTATGCTCTGAGTATTATTTTTTAACAAGTTGGACAATAATGCACACAATTAGAGACTCAGTTCCAGATGTTCTTCCCAAACTTACACCTAATTTACCCTAATTCTGTCCTAATTTATACCCAGTGATTAAAACTCTGGGGTGAACACTTTGGAAAAGCTTGTTCACAGGCCATAAAAGTCCAGAAATTCCCCATTCACTTAATTATGAGCAAAATACATGCATATATCTATCTATCTATATCTATATCTATATCTATATCTATCTATATATCTATATCTATATATCTATATCTATATATCTATACCTAATCTCCTGGTGCCTGCCTAGGGCACAGTGCCTCTCTCCTTATCCATGTGCTACCTGGATAACAAGACCTTGAAGTAATTCAAGAGATTTCCATTAAAAATACTTTGGTGTATTACTACCATTATTGTGATTGCCCATGGAGTAAATCAGAGCCCTGGTGTGCTAGGCACTTTACGAACACCAAACAAAAAAAGACTAATTTTCTTTTCCAGCTGAAGTATTAATTTCTAATCTTTTACCGTTTTCTTCATGGCTACACGTTCAGCAGACTCCCGGATTGCCACTTTCCTTGATTTTTTTTCATGATGCTCCTCTTCAGAAGTTGTCTTGGCCACTTTTTTGACACTAACTCCTTCCCCCGTGGCAAAAAGGTTCCTCTTGGCAACATATGCAGCACTTTCTTTAATTCTCTCTTCTTCAGTGTCTGTGATACCACTGAGATTCACTTCTCTGAAAGAATTTTTAAAAAGCAGAATCCCATTGGAAAATGCTGAGAACATGTTCCATTTCTAGTTGCTAATGGCCAAATTAGCCACTACAGTGGCCAACATTCTTGTGCTACTGCACTCTCATATGTATTTAAAGCAGAAACATGGCCATTTTCAGGACCTCTCCCTCTAAATGTGCCATACACATTTTCTGCTTAAACATTATCCTTCTGTGGCTTTTTACCTCCATCACTATAAAGGTGAGTGTAAGGCATAACCACAGGAATTAAATTAGAGCTGCAGTGTTTGTAGCAACTCTGCCAAAGGGGCAAGAGATAATTGTAGCTGTATATGTTCTCATTCATGATTCATAAATCCCTTCCAATATAAATGTAGATAACAAAAAATTCTCTTCATTCATAAAAAATTCCATCCTATATTACTTTCAGGAAGATAACTGGATTTTCTTGGAGCCTCCTCTTCAGGCTTTATACAGAGGTGAGACACAAAGAGCTCTCAATAGGTGCAATCCTGTTTCCACAATCACATATGGATGTACCATTAAAACCATACTGTTTTGGCACTGTCAGGACATTACAGCTGCTGTAGTGGTACATACACAATGAGAGTTCCTTGACTTAAGAAGCATTAATATCCTCCTGCTGAATTTAGTTACTTAAGGGAACATTAGTTAGCACACTGAAAACACATTATGCTTGAGTTCTCAAGTGCCATCTTGCAAGCACTATAGAAACATCACCTCTGATTCTGAAGTGCACTCAAGCACACCCTCTCTTTTATCATGAAAGACTTACTTCTACAAAGCAAAAAATAGAAGAAAGAATTTTTTTTTCTGTTTTCTTTAAGACTGCCAATATTATGCATTTGATAGCACATCTCAATACTCAAAAAATTGAATATAAGCTCAGAATTAAGTGTCCAGCCCCTTATCTATGAAGTCAGTTCAGTGAGATGCAAGGCAGTCAAGCAGTGGAATGTGCTGTAAACTTAATTACATTTAACAACTGCCAAGCCTAAAAATCTTACTTAACAGCATAGAGCTTTGATCACCCTCAAACTCGGCTTCCTATGTTTCAGTCTGCTTTAAGAGGATGATCCTTAAGAAATCAGTGGAACAATAGATTCCCTCCACTTAGGTACGTCAGTTACCCCCACAAATATCACCTGAAGCTGTGGATATATGGAAAAAATTTTAAAAATCAATATAATTAATATGAATATAGCAATCTACATTCATTTTAAATGAATCCATGGCATTTTTCTTCAAAGGCAAACTGATACTATTTCCTCCTTAATTACAGTAGTTAAGATCTCAGCAACTTCACAGTATGAACTGGTTTCTCAAGGCATTAAGCGTCTTTTGGGAGCTGATGAATATTCTCTGACTAAAATAGAACTCATCCTAGTCATTTGCAGTTGTAATCCCCAGATACTTTTGATCAACACTATTAAATATTTAGATTCTCTAATAATTTCTCCCTGTTATAATCTTCCCAGATCAAAGAGAATCATGTTCCCTGAAATGACTAATGCACCAAACTGGAAAACCATGCCATTTAAGAGTTGGTTTTACAGTCAAGTCTCAAGGGTTTCAGTAGAAAATCGTTTTCAAACAGATACAACCAGATCCAACCCCAAATGGCACAGGCTAAATATAATATTAAGGACATCTGCCATCTACAGCCCTTTGGCATGGGCTTATTAGTGATTGCAAATAGTTCCATGATCCACATTCAGCAACTTCAGCACTTATGGCATTAATCAACCTCTGGGTGTTTTACTGTCTAAAATACTGTCTAGCTGTGCACAATTTGCTCTTGCCAGGATTAGCCCAGGTGTTTAAAAGGACCAGTTGCAAAGTGAATAATCTGAGCAAAGTATTTTTTCTATAGCAGAACCTGAGGGCTCTGAAGTAGAACTAAATAATGGAAATGGTGACACATTGCTGAAGGTCACTCAGCTCCAACAAACCCACAGAGAGATGACCTTTATAAATAACTATTCCTTTTAACAGCTCTCTGCCAATGGGAAACAACACATCAATTTCACTGAGGAATTTGGGAATGACATATAGCATGCACATGGCTCAATGGGCTTCAGCTGTTATCTTTCAAACAAAAATAAATATCTGAGAGGAATGTGGCATGCAACTTCCACAGTCTTGGCACATGGTCATGAGCATGATGCCAACAGTGAAAAGCCTAAACCAGACACCATTTCATGCCATGTTGAGTTGAGCACTCAACAGTCATCATACACTCCTTCCAACTAATAAAATTATTATTTTTTTAAAACTCCCAAAACAAAATTAAAACTTTTTGGACCATTTCAGTGGCAGAAAAGCACACACAGATTTCTGAATTGCCATAAGCAAAAGGTAAGATTGACAAAAAA
>JAOTQP010001286.1:101753183-101794765 GCA_026413545.1 Cichladusa arquata | reverse complement strand
AAAACCAAACAAACCCCCCCCAAAAACCAAAAAACAATGATGTAAGAATCTGACAGTACCTTTTAACATAGGATGCCAAAGAGGACCCCAAAATATTTTAGAGACACAAATAAATGAAGCTACACACCATCACATTGAGTTAGATATTACTGTATGCATTAAAAAATAAAATAAATGAAATTATTTCTTAATATTTGTTAACATGATGTACTAAGATCACAGAGGCCTGTAAAAAAGCTAAGTACTAATCAACAGTTGTGTTTTTCAGCTATTGCCCAATACGATAATTTTACTTGTGTAGACTCCAGATGCAATAAAAAGGGAGGATATTTGTGCTTGAGACCATGAGAAACAGATGATGGTGAGCTGCAAATCTGCTACATATGTATAAACACTGGCTGAGATGCAAAAGTAGTAAGAAGCCTTGAGAATACATTATCTCAAGTTTTGCATGAGACTGTCACATTTTTATGTGTTTCTATCGCAGAAGATACAGATGAAACTTCAAAGGAATTTTTTTAAAAAGGCAGGAGTGTGTTTTTCAATGTTGGTTGGATCAAAGAGCAGTGAAACCAATACAGGAACATACAAAGGGTGAGAAAAATACTCTGAGATAGTGGGAGGAAGTTAATAAAAAACAAAACTACTGTTGTCATCACAAAAGCATCACAAACGCTCAAAAGGCCCAGAGCAGTAACATCCTCCACTGACAAGCTGGAACTCAGTTCATGTGAAACCACAAGTTTAGATACAAAGCAGAAGTGCCATTGTATGTTGATTAAGAAAAGCACTGGCTCCCAGAAACAACTTGGAATTGTCCCTTGAAAAATGCTGTGCTGCAGGGGAAAGGCAAGTTGAAGGAAGGCTTCTGTTCAGCTGGAGGTGGGCAAGAAAATTCTTTCCTGGCCTCTAACCAGGAACCAGTTTTCCACACTACACCCCAGTATGTATTAATCTGAACAAGTGACTATGCTGGAACTGCTGGAGACTCTTACTAAAATCACTATGCCATACCCCAAAAAGGGCAGGAGAGCCTCTTTGCTGATGTTGGTTCTGGCTTCCACATAAAGTTCACATTCAGCTTTACTGAGAACACTGCTGCAGTAAGATGTATTACATCAGTAGCAACCATGCAGTAAATACCACCACCAAGTGAGATCAGTATGAATCATTACAATGGATTTGAGAAAGCATTTGGTTTTTTTCCAGGTTTTTCTCTGTGCCAGGACAAGACATTAGCACGTTGTTTCATTGTTTCTATGTTTAATGCTTGGTAAGAGATATTTGATTACAGAACAAGCCTTCAAACCAAAAGAATAAGCTAAATAACATGGACAACATGCTTGTCAGGTTCCCAAGAGGCAGAGTTCTAATTATATTTTCATTTCATAGAAAGTGGCCCTGACAATGTGTTCAAAACAAAGTCCAGACATGCAGGTTCATTTGTCCTGGCTCTGGATGAACAATGTCCAATTTTCTGCCAGTCAGTTGCCTTCTCTTTGTCTTTTTATCACTCATGTGAAGTGCAAACTATCACCATAAGATCCATGAGTGTAAAGGCAGATTAATGGATTTGTTATTTTATAATTTGTTAATAAAATGTCAGAAATAAGATACCAAACAAAATGAAAATGAACATACCGTCCTGTGAATATGGGCACTGAGTAGTCTAAGGCTTCGTTCTCTTTGTCCTCTGATATCAAACTCTGTTTTGCTCTCTTTGCTTTGGGACTCATCTTATAGGATTGATCTTCTATCATTAAGTTGGAATTTTTCAGTCTGAAATAAAAATTATATTGTTAAAATCAGGGAAAAAAGCTGTTAAGAAGCACTCAAAAATACAATTAAAGCACTAAAATTTTTTGGTCTCTTGTTTTGTAATCAAGAATTTATAATTTTTAATAGCCACAGTATCAGAGTTATTAAACACATAACTAAGTGTACTTTTGACAATCTCATCATTACAAACATACCACTTATGCCCCTTGATATTAAATCTAAATAGATAAACAATACACCTGGTAGCCATGTACTTTTAATAGCCTTTGGGTTGGGACTTGGGGAGATCATTTACGTCTCTCTACAGAAACTGTAGGGCACTGCATTGCTCAGAAACCAGTGTTGCCATTCCCACTGCTCTCCCATACCACTCCAACCCTTTGGAAGAGAAGAGCTGAGCGAAGTAGCACCATTTAACATAGCACAGGCAAATGGAGGATGACTGAAAAGGAGGAAGAGCTTCCCCTCCACCCTCACCAGCCTGGGAGGGATTCTGAAGAGCATGAAGCATATCTGAGGCAATCACTTTAGGTTAATTTTTAAAATAGTTACAGATTGGGTAAACAAAGCTCCCAACACCTGGTCCTCCTTTGCCAAAGCAGCACATCTCTAATTCCCATATCTATGGAATATGCAGATTATTTGTCAGCCTTTTATAAATCCCCAGAGTGTCTATTCACCTGTCCTGCAACATCACCACAGAAAATCACATGTGACTGCTTCTGGTCTGGGGATTTGCCTACACAGTATGAGCTCCCTGCTTACATGTGCAGATAGCGGAGCAGGATGATGGTTTCTCAGCAGGGCTTGTTAGCCCTGACATGTGCCTCTGTCAGGGATAACCTGCTTCCCACACCCTGGATAGCTTACACTGGTGTCTCCACACAGCTTGCTGTGCACATATATCAAAACCCATGCTAACACTGGGCCCCTGGGAATGTTACACATGCATAATGCAATATAATACTGTATCCTTGGGCTAATGTTTTCTTTAGGCTGTATCCCTGCAAAAGTACCACCACCAACACACAAATAGTGCTTAGTTTCCAAAATATATACTAGCTATCTATCCACTGAGACTGTGTGTGAGATGACACAGGTCTACTTTCATTCTCCCATCTTTCCTTCCTTCCTTCATTTCTTTGTGTCCATCTCTTTGCCCAGGCTGCATTCTCTCCCTACCCAGTTCCTGTTAAATCAGTTTCCCATTCTCTACCTCTCTTTCTGTCTTTCTTAATGTAATTCCTCTGTGCTCCCCAGGTGCACATCACCAAGCCTACAGCACTGCTGCCAAGAGATGCTCAGTTCAGGGGGTAAGAGCAGCTGTGCACTGCTTCTCCCTCCTTCCTTCTCCCCTGTAACCTGGTTTGCACACAACAGAAGGCACAGCCAGTGAGGGACTGTGGCACACACTGCAGGGCTGGGGTCAAGGATTTTCCATGTCAGGCACCACAGAGTCAGCCAACATACACCACATCTACAGGAGAGAGATGCTGTGGGATCTGGATTTTGACACCTGGCACTGCTCAGGACAGCCAGGGACAAGAGAGGCAGATCCAGCTTTAGGGACATAAATCCAAGCAGAAAACACTTGGGAGCAGTCCAGGCAGAGTAAAATAAAAAGGAAGAGACACATTGAAATGGGGTGTGCAATGGCCTTACTCCTGGGTTGGACAATGATGTGGAGCAATCACTATGGCAAGCCACAAATGCACTGGGAGAACTCATCAAATAAGTGATGAGAAACATCAAAGGCAAGCTATTTTCATTATTTTTCTTAATTGAACTAGAGTCTGTAAGGAGCTGCAGGTCTTTACTTAGCAGGTGACTTTCATTCCTGTCCTATTTAAAAATGGGTCAAACCTGGAATTTTGACTCTGACAGCCATTAGATTTCCTCAGAGCTTTAGGCTGAACCTGTTAAAAGGCCATTTGATTCCTGGTTGTTTCTAGATCAAGAAGGATCACAGTACCAATTGAACTTAAGTCAAAATGTCTAGAAGTTTCTATTTTCATAAATGTAGTTGAAATGTGGTGAAAATTTCAGCTCAGGCATTTACAGCACTCTTAAATCTAGACCAACAAACTCTCCTAAAAGGAGAGTTTGGCCTTGCAGTCAGTTTAGTTTTCATTTAAGGTCCAGATTACACACTTATGCAGGGAATTTATGGGAAGCATATACAGCATTTTCCAACACTCCCTGCTAGGCATTTTGTTGATATCTTTCCTGTGTGGTAGTGGGGGTTTCCTATCTTTCACTTATATCTCTCTAAAATTATTTGAAAAGGCAAGAATAAATTGCTATATGTTCTGTTTGTTTGAAGACTGTTTTTTTACTCAAACACTCCAAGTGTTTTGTTGAGTATCTCACCTTCATGACCATACCAGAGCACTCAGCTGGTGTTTTCAGAGGGATACCTAGAGTCACTCCAAAATGTTCTTTAGAATTGCACTGCATAAACTAAGAGATCAGATGAATAAATTTGAAGCAGCAGAAAATGTTTCTCCTTTCTAAATTCTAACACTTGTTTCTGCTCTGGCAGAGCTAATGGAGGCTAGTAGAAACACATATTCAACTGGAGCTCTTTGCTTGAGAAAATAGATTAAACACCATTCTACCACAAGGTTTATTTCCCTGTTTTCCTGTGTTCTTACTATTTCTTCCTGGGCAACACAAAAATAAAATCCTGCCTAAAACCATTATTTAGGTGGCCCAAAGGAGGACTCTGTTTCTTGAACCAGATTTTAAAATCTTGCCCTTTTATATTAAAATGTTCCAACCTTCTACCTGATATGTGGAACAGAATCTCCCTGGAGGAGCAGGAGCAGGGTATCAGTGCTCTCTAGTTTCATAGGGAGGAACAGTACCATGACCTTTTAACATCTTTCAGCCTCATTTGATATGCCCAGCTAGCATATGTATATTTTTTTCCAGGTCAGATATTATCTGCACTGGCTTATCAAAGTTGGTGACCTAAGCCTACTGTCCTTACTTCAGAGTGGTTTTCAGCATGTTAAAATATCAGTGCCAGCATTTTTCTAGTTTTTCATTAGAGCCACTGAGCTGTAAAAGGCACAGGCATTGTTCTGCAGAGATGTAAAAAACAGATGCTGTTAACTTTTCCCTCTAGCCTAACAGAGGAACTAAAGAAAACACTGTCTGCAACTCCCAAACAGATGCTTTGTTCTATTTTCATGTCTTATTTTCAGACAGAGAGTATGTTGGCACTGCCTTTGCTTCTGTGCCTGAAGGGACAGGTTTCCCACACTGCCCAAACAGAGTCTGCACCCAGAGGATGTAGAAATGTGCTCTGGAAGCAGGCCACAACACCCTAGTCTTTAGGTATTTCACATCTGCATGAAAAGGCACATATAAGCTCTTTTACACCTCTACAAAATCATGTATCTTGTCCTATGCAGAAAGAGATGATGGTATACACCATACAGCTGTACCTGCTGGAGAAGCTCTGTTAGCCACAAGACCTTGTCCAGGCTCTCTTTTTAGCAGCTGTTTCTTTCCTAATTTGCAGTATATTAACTTACTGTAAATAGGAGATAGTAGATTGGCAAACTCAGTTACAGAAAAGGGAAAAAAATTATTTTCAGCAAAGGACTCTTTAAATTCAGCCTCTAAAAATGAGAAATGCTCTCTGGTGACTATATTAATTTTAAGTTGCAATATTCCCTAACACAGCTTCCACAACAATTTTATTTGAAGTGGAATTGTTTCCACAGAGCAGGTGTCATTAAAACAATTTCCACACTTGGGTATGACATCTGGAAGCCAGCTTCTTAACCCTCACCTATAATAAACCAAAGGATGAGCAGCGCCAAGATCATGGTCTTCTCATGTTTCTAGAAGTGCATTACTTACTCAGCCTTGTCCCCATCCTGGTTACAGTGCTGCTCAGAAGAGCCTTGGCTCTCACTGGCAGCCTAATTAATTGCAAGCTAGAAAGGCATCTCTCCTCTCTTTGCTTGGTACACCTCAATTATGCTGCTGTCTTTGCTGTTTCGCCTGACCTGCAGAATACATGCAAATAAATGCCTGAGCCACACCAGCAACTTCTGTTTTCCCTCTAAGCAGGTGTCTGGTGGCAGATGATCTGTCTGTGACACAATGGGATTATCTGATGCTGCTAGACAGGAGAACAACACATGGAAAAGCAGTGTAAGTTTGAGCAAAGGCAAACCACTGAGCTTGCACAAAACCAGAGTTAAAGTAGCCTAATCCAGCAGTCCTGTTTGACAGCCCTGCAGTGCTGATAGCAGCTTTGGCAGATCTGACTCAAAGCTGCTCAGAAGCACATGGAGGATGGAGTGCTGCTGTGGAAGAAGGTTTTCCAGGAGCCAACTTGCCCATGCTGGCAGCCCCCAAGGATTGGATGGGGAAGAGTATGGGTGGCCACAACATTGGCTTGTGGGAGACATACATCCCTCACCTGCAGAGAGCCTCAAGGGAAGCAGCATGTGTCACTTTTCCTGCCTCTGCTGAAGCCAAAGCAGAAGTGCTTGGCTAGAGACAGCTCCACAGGCTGGTGGAGAGGGCTGGGTGTGAAGAGGAAACCTCCACATGGTGAGACACCCTTTCTTTTTGGAGCCCAGAGGTTTGCACCTCTGGCCAACTGCAACCAGCAGAGCTGCCAGCTTCCATACTTGCCCTCGATTTTGCCAGTTTTCATTTCTCTCCCTGTACTTCCTCCAGCTGTTGTGGTGTGAGGAAGACTTGAAATGTGAGGGACAGGCCACTTGCACACGGAAAATATTTTGTCCTCCAGAGAACTCAAGCCGTGGCTTCTTCAAACTGCCTGTGTTCACACTTTGGGAATGTTTTCCTCTCAAACGAGGCTTCAATGTCACAAAACTGAGTCCAGGTCAAGGTCTTGCAGGTTACCTAGTTCCTAGTCCTGCTCCACTGCTTTCCCCATGATAAATTCCTCACATAGCACTAACTGCATGCCAACAGCAATGCTTCATGAACACTGTCCTGTACTGTGACTACAGAAAAGGATGAGACTTAAATTTTGAAAGAACAATAAATTAAACAAAAGCTACTTTAGATTTAAAAAAAAGTGACCTGAATAAAAACTTAGTACTTGAGTTTTCCTGTTGGGCTTAATGGTGTTTATCTAGAAAACTACATCCATTATGCACAAATCTATATTTGATGGTAATAATTACTGATATGCAATCATCAATTGTTAGCTGAAAAATTTTGTCTGGATTTGGATTTGTGTGCCCATTCTGGTTTCAAGCAAACACTACTGTTGAGGTCATTTAGATACAGCAATTCAAGTCAAAGCCTTTTCTACTTCTAGAAAACTGGAAGAATTCTAAGCCTCTTTTTTTTTTTTTTCCTACACCATTCTTTTCAAAGGGATGAAAACAAAATGTCTTTGATTTTTCCAATTTTTTTGAGTAATGCTTTTTGTCTCCACATTACCCCTTAAAGTGTCTTGGGTTCTCTGGGAAAGACAGTACAAATTTGGCAAGAATTCCTTCAAATTTGAACTACATTTAACTGTAGAGTTGCATTATTTTTTCCACTTTACCTTTTGAAAATTGAAGAAATATAGGTTGTAAAAAAAAAATATATACCAACACAAAGGCTATATTAACCATAAACCCAAGATAAATACTGAGATTTTAATTCAGAAATATTGTCTCCTGTGTTAATCAAGTTTTATGTAAAACAGATTGGAATAACATGTATATAATAACCTCCAGAGTCCTTGTTTTAGGTAGCAGCACTGAATGTTTCAAACCTCCAACACAATGACAGGATCATAGTAATAAAGAAGTTGCAGCTGAGACATTCTTATCTCTGAACAATCTATTGGCAAGTCTTTTACTACAGAGAATTATATATGCAAATATGCTATTTTAAAGCAAAAACTTTTATCTGAAGCAAAACCTCAGGAAACTTGAAAATGTCTTAAGTTGTCTCTCAACTAAGCAATTTCATTTCCTTCAGTATTGCACTGCTGACATTAGAGTTCTTAATGAGAACATATAGGTTTTGGAAGAAACTCCTATGACAGCTGAAGTGCTTGTAACTGGGACTCAGAAACAGGTTTTTTTAACAATCATTTTTTACAACTTGCAGTTCTTTTTTATGAGAACTTTTTCTTCAAGAAGAAGCAAGCTTTGGGTTAGGGTCAGCAACCGAAGCAGGCACAGCTGCATTGATGCAGAAATCTGGGATATCTTCACTTATCCAGCTCCCCTTTGGAAACATAACCCTCAATCCCAGCACCTGCAGTTCTCTTCCCTCCACCAGCAGATTATAAATGAGATTCTCACTGCTTTCTCAGTGGTAAACTACCTGCACAAGTCAAATTGTTTCAACAGCAAAGCCTGGATACGACCCAGCCTAAGACAATCAGCTACAGAATCATAAAATCATTATGACCTCTAAGAGCATCAGGTTCAATCAGAAACCCAGCAGTGCCAAGCCCACCCTTAAACCATGTCCTTAAGTGCCACACATTTTTGAACTCTTCCAAGAATGATGATTCCACATTTCCCTGGTCAGCCTATTCCAATACTTGACGACCCTTTCAGTGAAGAAATGTTTCATAATATCCAGTCTAAACCTCCCCTAGTGCAGCTTGGCCATTTCCTCTCATCCTGTCTCATTACCTGGGAGATGAGACCAAGCCCTGCCTGGTTACACTCTCAGACAGTTGTGGAGAATGGTAAGGCCTCCATTGAGTGTCCCCTTCTCCAGGCTAAATAACTGCATTTCCCTCAGCTGCTCCTCAGAAGAATTGGGCTCCAGGACCTTCATCAGCTTTATTGTCCCTCTTTGGACACGTTCCAGCAACTCAATGTCTTTCTCGTAGTAAGGAGTTAAGTAAAGCCATTCACCTGGGCTGTAACAGCTTGAGGTTCAAATTCCTGAACAAACTCTGGCAAATAGAGATTGGACCCTGAGCTTCCTGAAAGCCAAGTGAAGGCTGAAATCACAAGATATTTTTTACTGTGGTACATGTAGTGTTTCTCTCATTGGTTTTGGCCAAGATTTCATTATTCACAATTCTGGGAGGATATTCAGTTTTCAAAATTTAAATTTTCTGGAAGAAAAGTTTTGATCAGTTCTTTTAATGATACTCTTAATTTTGTGTAAATATAACAGCAAGCAGATATTCTGAGATATAATTTGTTGATAGTTTCCTCTATTGCTAACAGCTGCTCTAATCTTACATGAATACTTCCCTAATTTCTGTAAATTTCTTGAGATATATACATACAAATAATATGAGGCTATTTTATAGAAAATATTCTGCTAATGAAATTGTTTGAGCAGTATTTATTATCTTAAATTTTAAAAAAACCCCGTGAGAGCTAAGCATAGCTACTCTTCTCATGTAAGATGGACACTTCAGATTATTTCTACTTTGGAAATACTATGCCTCAATCAATAAACAGTGTGAAAATTTCAGTTTCTTAAATCACTCAGCACAAAAGTGAAACTATTAGGCCAAAGAAGAATGAATCATATATGGACATATCAACTCAAACTTACATGAAGAGCTTTGAGTTCTTTTACAGCTTCAACCTGGCCAGATAAGAGACAGCCTCAATCCAAAAGCTGTCTCAACTCTTCATACTAAATTCAGCTGTATTTACATGTCTAAAAACTTGGAAGGAGGGGTAGCTCATGCCTAACCAGTTTGGGGTGTGAATAATGTCACCATTCAGCCACATCAGCATCCCCAGTGCTATTCTTATGAGAGTCCAACCTTCACACATGAACTAGTCCTACAAAGTAAGCTCACCACTGCCGAAGTCAAGGGAAGACACCAGACCAGGAAAATACATTAACACAAGGTCATAGAGAAACTTTATGTGGACAAGGAGGAGAGTTTTGCCATTGTGGCAAAAAAGTGGTTGGACATTTTTCTAACCAGAATGCCGTTTCGAAGAGGGGTTACTTACCCCAAACTGTAGGCTTCAGATCCCAGCCTGTAGGCTGCAGCCAGCTTGTTGATGGATTCAGAGGCATGGCTGTAGGCAGCTGAGCTGGTGCTGAGGGCCTCAGAGTCGAGGCTGTGGGCAGCAGATCTCTTGCTCTGCGCGGCAGAGTGGTCGTAGGCTGCGGAGCCGTAGCTGTAGGCTGCCGACTCGAGGTCGTAGGCTGAAGAGCCGTGGCTGTAAGCTGCTGAGGAGTCAAGGCTGAAGCCTGCAGACGAGTGGCGATAGGCTGAGGAGCCCCTGGCGTAAGCTGCAGATCCTTGGGCGTAGACAGCAGATCTGCTCTTGGTCTCCTTCTGGTACTGGCTCACCGTGGAGGACAGCGCTTTGTGCCGGTACGCACGGTCATAGTGCTCGTGGTGTCTTTGGTAGAACGGTAGAGACATCATGGGTGCCTTTGAATTCTGGGCTTCACCGCACTTTTCTGAGTGTAAATAAACAGGAGGATGTCTGAAAAAGAACAGGACAAACATAAGGACTACTGTCAAGGAACTCCTGAGTTAGCACACAAATACTACCCAACTTCACACAAACTAACACTGAACTTGAAAAATCAACTGCAGTGAATTTAGAGTTATCTTAGTATGACATGATTTAGACTTTCAGACAGGTTCATATTCAGATTTCAAGATGCTCACGTCACCTATCATAACCACAAACCTTTGCACTGTTGTGTCTGTTCATTTGTAGTTGGCTCCTTGCTACTGCAAACTATTCAAGTTTTATGCACTCACTTATTACTGCAAACTAATGAAACTCTGTGTGCCTGGCTTCTTCAGAGACAGTATAAATAATTTTGTTCAATTACAATAGAGATGATAAAGTAATAAATTATTTTTAAAGGCATGAGCAAATCCAACAAGGCTATAAAAGCTGAAACAAAAATATATGAACATTTCATTTCTCTTTGTAATCCAATTTTCAGATTGAATTTAATGTTCCGTTTATTATAGCAACAGTGAATTAAAGCACTGTGATTAAGAAGGATGTCCGTTTTTCTCTAAATGTGCATTACAGCGATTGTTTTGTGATACAGCATTCAATTTAAAAGGGCTTACTGTGCATTATACTTTTACAATTTAATCAGAGATCCAGTCTGTATGCAATGGGTAAACTAACATCATGCTCCTCAGTCCAAATCCTTCTCTTTTAACCTAAAATATCATGTTCAAAATTGTTAAGACCCTTCCTTCAGAAGATAGGCCCATTTAAGTTTTAGTTTGCACATCATTGGTTGATTGTCTTGTAGTCACTTGTAGTGGAAATTTTGATCAGGTGAGAGATAGTTCCCCTCTCAAAATGGGATGAAAGTTGAGTGCAGAAAGAATTTCCCTTTTTTGTTTGTTTGTTTGTTTTGAAACCAGCAGTGCAGTTATTTTGCTTTTTTATTTCGCTGTTGTTATAACTGACTTTTTCTACTTTGACATGCAAGCTTGCCTCAGGTAATCCATATGATAACTCTTGTTTCTCTTTCTTTTAGGCTCACATGGTTACTAGAACTGTCCCTGAAAAAGTCCCTGATTAGTAATAGAAATGAGCTACAATAAGGAAATGATAACAAAGATTTAAAGAAGATCCAAAAACAATGGTGAGAGGTGTTTGTTATTGTTTTGGGGTTTTTTTAGTATCAATCACAACAGTAGGAAAATTGTTCTGTTGTTTTCTTCATATTAATGAAAAATGATTTAATGTTGGGACATAAAATACACGTGCAGAACTGGAAGGCAATCATGACTTCGTGAAAGTCTAGATATCCAAATTGTCCTGCGCAGGAGGACAGGTCAGGAGTTGATCATCCTTGTGGGTCCCTTCCATCTCAGAATATTCTGTGACCCTATGATTTTTCCCTGGTGTTTATGCTCCCTGCTTTCAGTGCTTGGCTTTTCCTTCAGCATTTGGTTCTGATAGCAAATCAACAAATTTCAAACTATTCTCTTTGATAACTGCTGAGGTATTCACCGTAACCAAGGTAAACTATGAAACCTCCTAAAAAACCAACAAACCAAAGCCAAACACATAAAAAACCAGCAACAAAGAGGAAAACTTCCTTATATTTTAGGGATCTCACAAGGGGTTGCTCTTTGTAGGATAACCGAATTGATAATTTTGTTGCAGGAAGTCAGCAAGGAAGAAACTTATTTAGAAACATTTTATGTGAAAGAAATTGCTGATATCCTGACCACAGTAAAATTGTGATCTCAAGTAGATGAGATAATGCATTTACTTTATTTTTTATCTGAGGAAGAAGGAGAAATGGGAAAGAGTGTTAGCCCATTGGTCTCTATGGCAAAAATTGATGCTCCTTTTTAACTCCCTTATTCCTAATGCTGGCTATTTTTTTCATGTCAGTCTGAAAGAATGCAATTATTCTCTCTAGCATCCTTGTTTCTAATACTTGTCAGTATTTTGCATTGTTACTTATTTCACTTTGTTAGCTACCGGTAGTATGTAGTTCCTCTTAATTTCCCTAGTTTCAGAAGATTTTTTTCTTCATATTTCTTCATTGCCTTCCTCTTCCAGCTCTGTGGAGCTGGGTGTAGGACTTTTAAGTCATTGTGATCCCAGCCTAGGAAGATTAAGGCACATAGAAAAATATTGTCTTGCACACTGAAAGGGAAGGAACATGAGAACATCCTGTTTTCCTTCTGCAGAGTACTATGGTTTGTCTTCACCAGCTTTATTTGAAGAGTTGGCTGGTTTCATCATTCGTACAACAGCCACAATGCTAATAGGCATTCAGCTCAGAAATTCCCACAGCCTTCCAGGCTTCAAACTATGGAAGGTGATCCACAAGTATGAAGCACTGCAGGTGTTGACCATTAAGAAGTTAAATGAGGCATTTCATTTACATTTTATCAGACCAAAAGAACAAGTTAAAATGTACAAAGGAAAAATTTTTCTTCCAAACACAAGAGGTCTGGATCTCACTGTCCTCAGAAGTAGAAGTCTGTGATAGGAGTAAGGACTATGATAGCAAGGCAGGCACTGAGCACAGAGTGAGCTCTCATGGTTCAAATCAAAGACCAACACTGACTCACATAATGTAAAAGGAAACTCCTTTCATAGGTACTTTATCACACATGAATTATGTTCTATATTTCCTCTGAAACATCGTGGATTGCTCACAGGCCAGCATAAGTTGGTTACATTAGTCTGATCAGATGCAGTAGTGTGATGCTATCAGAGATGACAAGTAGCTCAGAAGCTTCCAAGGACTTTGCTCCTACCTGGAGCACTGCCTGACTATCACATTGACTCCCATCTCTTATCTATGCTACCTGCACCCACTTAGTCTGCATGCACTAACCAGCCCCCTTCAGTGTGAGGGCAACATTCCCTCTCAAGATCAGTGTACCACTTCAGAGCTTGGCCTAAAAATATTAGTGGCCATAGTTAGATGAATTCACAGTTTTTAGGGCTATGTTTTAGCAGCTGTTGAAATTTAAAATTTAATTTTAATTTAATTTAAAATTACTACTGAGCAGACAGACAGTTCTGTACTTGTCCATAGTTCACAGCTACCCCTTAAAGGAAGTGATTCTGCTGGCATTACCTCTTGTGTTGTCTATCAGTCTGTGTAATTCTTTAAAGATCTCCTCTATCAGTCAATGAAAACAGTGAAATAGATTAATAAACTGTAAGCAAAGAAAATATAACGTCCTATGCAACAAGAAAATATTTATGTTATTTAAACATTCTCTAAGCCCACAGGACATGACAAACCCCTCCTGTATCTCAGTAACCCATGCTTTATTTGAGAGTACTGTGACAATATGCAAAGACAGCTGAGTGAAAATATAAAGAGACCCTACACTACTTTTTTTTCACAGCTGAACCTTCAGATGTCTTCAATTCACGTCCACAAATCCCTCAACTGCTGAGCTAAGAAGAATAAAGGGAGCTACTATCAACTTGGCATTACAGATTCAGATTAAAAATAACTGAACACATAAGACCTTCCAGCATAAAAAAACCACTTACCAGGACCCAAACGAATGGCAGCAAATGGAAGAGCTCCCAAGTGGATGAATAGCAAAAAATATAGCAGCAATGAAGCCAGCAAAGAAAGAGGTAGTTAGGACGAGGGGTAAGGACTGGACTTCAAGGTCCAGAACAAAAATAATGCCTGCAGTCAGTGGAATGTCAGAGCCCCAGTCCAGACCTTTTATGGCCAGGGGGATGCTATAAATATAGCATGGAAGAGGGAGAGAGACAGAGACAGATACCGATACCCTGAACTATCTCTGTGCAAAGACACGATGACGGCAGCTTCAAACTAAAGGAGATACAGACTTCTCCCTTTAAAATATCCTCACTAAGTTCTGCATAAAATCAGCATTCCACTTCAAAATTATTTCTAGGATTTTTTTTCCTTAGTTACATCAGATTTAGGAGGAAAGAAAAAAAATTGTGTAATGAACCAGAAACTAGGAAAGACCAATCCCTGCATTGACCTTTGCTATGGTAGAAGAATATGAACATTTTATTGGTTCCTTTTTTAAAAGCCAAGCCACAGTACATGTAATATAAATATTTCAGCTTAATGATAATCTACCAAGACTCTCGAAAGTCATACGAGTTACATTTCAATAGAAATGTATTTTCTTTGTTCTGTTGACAGTGTACTTTTTATCATCTTCTTTAAGACAAAATACTAAAATAAGAACATGACTCATGAGGCATTTAAGTAGATAGAAACAATGCAGCTCTAAAATACAACTTTTTTTTTTCTCAATTAAACGGTACTACCTCTAGGAATAATTAAATGGGCTTGTCTTCTTTAATTTTGGTCACAGCTTTCTGGCACAAAAATGAGTAAGCAGTGTGGCTGAATATTACACCAGAACAAGTTCTGTCATCCAAGATCTGGTAGGTGGAATGTAGTGTGACTTCATTGTAAATACAATTTTCCTCTGCACTGTAAATTTATCTTTCAATAAACGTGATTAGTGCATTTTGTTTTGTGCATTTGCATCGACAGAAATATTAACCCTCTCAGTTCTGCTACAGCTTCTTTTCACACTTGCCACACAACACAATTGAGAACCTGCCAGATCCTCCTGCTCTGCTAACGCTGTCTCCTTTATGCGTGCAAGTACCAGAAGAGGGTCTGGACAAGCCTGGAGGATCCCAGGCTTTTCTCTACAATAGTTCACCGGTATCTTCTTCTTCACCTCACTGCCTTGATTCTACATTAAATCCCTTCATTGTCCCCACTAGCTACTTGTTCCCTGGGGAGCCACTGCCTCCTGCCTGATGCTCCACCACACAGTAACTTCAGAAGCCTCTTCACCTCCCACACCAGGAACTGCTCAAGTGCACCAAATGTACGGGCTTTTAATTTTTGCTCATGAGGACAGAAATCATGGCCAGCAAAAAGCTGTGCAGTCACAGAAACTGTATTGTGGCTCAGGAAACTGGCCAAAGCTGCAACAGACAGAATGAAAAATGGGAACACGAATGTAAGCTTTTCTCCCCGCAGAATACTGTGCACTGGCAGTGCCACTGAACTATGAGTTCTGGGCTATAACGTTTATTTTTAGTTAGAGTAGATGGGGCCTCAGTGGACAGACTCCTGGATTTCATTACAAACTTCTGATCCACTCCTTACCCATGGGTCATTTGCACGGACATTGTAAAAGCCTTAATGACAGGCAAATTGCTTTTTAAGAATTCAGGAAGATGCAGAGAAATGAAAACAATTAAACATCACATTTCTCTGCTTTAATTGCAAGACAATCTGTATAACTAACACGTGGGGGCTAAACATCTGAACAACATTTTCAGTGTTTTTCCACGTATTATGGCACCATGGCATACAGTTTTCAAATTCTGTGCTGCCTCTGTTCATTCTGTAAATAAAATGGAGATAGAGTGTAACAGTAAAATATTTTGCATTTTGGCCCTTAAATTTACACACTTTCAGATCTAGCTTCATTATGAGATAACACCCACAGCTAATTTCAAATCACTTAACTCCTATTTGAATATCAAAGCACATATTTTAAATCACTTGGAGCTCTGCAAGCCTCAGAATCCCTGCAGCACTCTGTATCCACATGTATTTAGTCACGTTGGTCTTGGGAGACACACCCCTAGAAAATACTAGTTCTGTCTTCTCCTAATTGGAGCTAGAAAGTGCTGGAGATCAGTTTGCTTTTCTGAATGGGAAAGCTTAATTTGGAACCAAACATGGCAGAACAAAAAGCTTCCCAGACTGAAGTTTTGAGAGCTACAGCGTCCTGTAGCTGGAGGCATAAGTCGAATTCCGCAGCATCCCGATCCATCTCTTTCATTTGAGTATAATCTTAAATAAATCTAGCAACACAATTTTTGGACAACAGAGGCTTTGAGCATGTGTGTTGTCTTCTGGAGTTTGCTTCCAAACTTGGGTCCAGTTTTCTGAATTGATTTTTATCAAGAAAAAAAACACTTTAGGAAGATGTGCCATTGTCCATTATACTCCAACTAGCCTGCTTCATAACCTACTGAAGGGAAGGGAGTTCTGTCGCCCTTGCCTTCACCCATAAGAAGGTATAAATGTCCAGGTTTCTGTTTGTTCTCTGCATCACTCTCAGCTCATGTATTTAACAAGGAGTCAACCTTTTAACAGAAGGGCCTGGATGCAGCCTACAACAGCTTGAGCGTTTGGCCTCACACCTGAAGAACCAAGTACAAGACCACTGTCTCCATGATATGGATAGAAATTTTTCCAAAAGCCTCTCAAGCCATTGATTGTTGATGCCTAGATCAATTTTTCATCATACAGAAATATTTGCCTTACCATTCTTAGTAACATTTATTCTGCAACGTCTCTCTGGAACTGGAAATGTCACATAAAAATGTTGCTGACAGCATTTATTTTCCTTTTTAACATTATAAAGGTTTCTGTCCATAATAAAACCCTACCCCAAGAGCATATAGCAGATTCCTGGACCTTTCCAAAAGAAAATTCTTATAATTTCTTTAAGTAAGTGCTTTTGGCACTTAGATTTTTTTTCAATCTATAGTATCTCCCGTCATTTTAACTTCCACATCAAAACAGATGGTTGTTAAATGTTGACCCATGTTATCATTCTTTCCTAAACACCACAGATTTTTCAATATCTTTATTCCAATAATGATGAACAGTTTCTAATACCATCATTGTGTTTAGCTTTGCACCTCGGAAAGGCTGGCCAAAACACCTTGACACAACTGCTGAAGGACCAGAGTTGTGCCAGCTGCAGATAATCCAAACCAAGAAAACTTGACTGAGGTATAGTATCTGAGCTCCTGCCATTTAGGTATGCAGCATTTAGAAGAAGGTAATATGCTTCAAAATGTGAGTTAAATAGTTTTGGCAGGATCTTGGCCAAACTATTGGGGGTGCCAAATGTCTGGGGCAGTGGGATGAGCACTGGCTGCCAGGTCCTGATAGAGCCTGTGAGGAGCACTAAAAACAGTGACTTTGCAGTGATTGCCACCCCCTTTTCTGTCATCCATAGCCTGTGTAACTGAACTATTTCATTACAAAGATAACAATCTTAGATATCATCTTACTGAAGTGCAAGCTACTATTGCAATAATACAAAGCAATTACCTCAGGTACTACAATAATCATTTCCACAATCATTCAAGCACAGCTAACACAAATGTACCCAGTACACAAGAACATCTTTCATTTTCTTTGTCCTCACATTAATTGATTAAATACTTTTGAATCAATTGAATGCTTCTTTTAAAAGAAAGGACAGTGGCTATGTCTTAATAGAAGAAACAAAAAATGTCTTTAGCTCCTCAGTCATCATACTTGGAAATTATGTCTACTATAACAATTAGGCTCAAACAATTAGAACAAAGTTTTGAGGAAAATTTGCATCAGAAACTCATAGATTGCTTTATTCAACACTCCCTGCAGGACAGGCCCTCAAATTTCAAACATAAATTATGAGTAAGGAAGTCTTCCAGAAATTGGGGGTGAATGCAAAAAGACCTGGCAAAGACAGAGGCGAACATTAGACTGTTTAGTATTTAAAGAAGAGAAGGAGATACACTGAAAAACAGAAGGAACTGGGATTAGACTGATGGGTGAACATGCGGGTCAGAGATAATTTTGGTGATTATTTCCCAGCTGTGATTTAACTTTAAATGAAGGAGTTCAAACATCACCAGCATAAGCTGCAGCACCAAATGATTATGAGACCAAACCCACCAGGACATTTCATAAATATTCAGAGAGTTAATCAAATTATTTGAATATTTTTTTTCAGTAACTTAAAATATCAGCTATAGCTGGTGACTTCAGGCTCCAGTGCAGTTATATTCCACAAGGTAGCAGCATGCTTAACTCTGAAATGGACTAATCCTAATTTTTATGTGATGGGCCAATACTCTGGTTTCTCCATCCATGCTGTAGGACAAGTTTTTCCATCTTTGAGCAACTTTAAGTTTGGAGATCAACAAAAGGGATTGGTATGAACTAAAATAAGAATGCTTCAAAGATCAGAGGGCAAGATCAGTTTTCTGTCTGATGATGGTCAGTATTGGATGGTTCAGGAAAACATGCAATAAATCAAAGTGGACAGGTTTGCAATATCCTTTCCAGGAGTTGTTTCACCTTAACATTTGTTGCTTAACTAGTTTATGATCTTATACCTCAAATGACTTATAGGAGAATTTGTGGTGGCTTAACAAAGACCTTTAAGGAAAAAAAAAAAAAACTAAATAGCTGCTTATAGTAAAATTCTAAAATTCAGTATAACACTAGTCCTACATCTGAGAGCTCAGCCTTTATTGACTCTCTGAAAATCAGCTGGGATTTGGCTATTTAATAAGCTGTTGAATGTTTCCAGTTCCTCATATGTATTTTTCTTGCTATAGCTTGTTCCTGGCTTTCTAGCAGAAACTGTCAATGTCTTGTTAGCACATCCCTGCCTCTTCCACTGAACACCCCCTCAGCTGGACACTAGCAAGGTGGCAGCAGTTTTCTCCCCTCAGTGACTGGAAAGAAATACAGGATCTCTGCCTCATTTCTCATGACTGCCATTCACAGCCCAGCATCTTTATACCAAAGCAATCCTCATAATTCAGTGTAAGGTTAAACAACGCAGCAAACTGTGAATCCTAAACTAGCAAATCCATATCCTCTGGGTCATTAAGCCAAAATAAATTTTAGAAGTGCTCCTCCAAAATACTGTGCCTGTGTATTCCACCAGTGAAAAGCAATGACTTCTGGGTGAGTGATTTACAGCTCTTTTGAGTACTTCCACCAACCAAACTGCAGTGATGCTGAGAGGAACACATACACCAAAGAACACATATCCCAAAGGGGAACCCACTGGCTTGCTGAGGCTCCCAAAGAAAAGCAACCATGCCTTCACTGCCAGAGTGAGAAACTTCTGTGACTGCAGGCGGTGGAACTAGAAAGAGGTACTGAGAGCAATCACAGGGGAGGGAAGGGCCAAGCAGGGGGTGACTGTCAGCTATTAAAATATCCTCCTCTGCCTACTCAAACAGCTGGCTCAGAAAGCAGAACATCTTTTTTCCCCCTGGTAACAGGTATAACAGACAGATTTATCCATGAGAGATTTAATTATCTAAATCCAGCTCTGCTGTATCTTTGGCAACACAAAGCTCAGCACAGGACTTCTCCACCTGCTATTTACTGAGCTAATCAGTTTGGGGTGAGTTTTTCAGATAGCCCTCATCTTGGCACTATATAGCTAGTCCAAATGAACTAATTAAATCTCCTTCAGATATAGTTCTAGACAGTGTCTGTGTGGGCATAACTAATTATTTTTTCAGCATAAGAGCTTGAGGTGATTGAGGCTCTGTTAAAACCCAGATGATGCTGTAAAATGAAGCATAATGTGCACAATGAGAATGCTCAGCCTCCTAATGAAAACACTTATGAAGCACATAGGGCACTATTAAGTCAAGCCTTTGCTTATGCAGCCTTAACTCTGTCCCCGTGTCCAATAATTTTACTTTTTTTTTTTGCATTTCTAGCACTTCTCACAGTAAAGAGCATGATAACCACATCACTTTGATGAGGAGGCACACTGCTCCCTCACTCCTATGCTATTTTTAAAAACTCTCCTCTTGCTTACTTTTCATATACAAATTTTCAATTTGCAACACCACACTGCATGCCGATGTTTCTCACCAGTATTTGAGAAAAAAATACGTGGACAAAATAACCATGATACTTGGCATGTCTTATGTGGTTTTATATATATATATAGGTATACACACATATATATAAATATATATATATATAGTTAATATTCTCTGCTCTGGTGAGACTTGGAGTGCTGCATCCAGCTCTGAGGCCCCAAACATAGGAAGGACATGGACATGATGTAGCACATCCAGAGCAAGGCACAAAGATGATGAGAGGGCAGGAGCACCTCTCCTATGAAGACAGGCTGGGCTTGTTCAGCCTGGAGAAGAGAAGGTTCTGGGAAGAACTTAGAGCAGCCTTCCAGTGCCTAAAAGTGTCTGCAAATCAGATGGAGAGGAACTTTTTACCAGGGCTTGTACCGGCAGGACAAGGGTGAATGGCTTTGAAGTGAAAGACATCAACTTTAAATTGGGAACTAGGAATAAATTCTTTACTGTGAGGGTGGTGAGGCACTGGAACAGCTTGCCCAGGGAAGTTGTGGATGCCCCATCCCTGGAAGTGTTCAAGGCCAGGCTGGGTGGGGCTTTGAGTAACCTGGTCTAGTGGAAAGTTGTCCCTGCCCATAGCAGGAATGAGATGGTCTCCAAGGTCCCTTCCAGCCCAAGCCATTCTGTGATTCTATCCTAGGAGCTCAGTTTCTGAGACCTTTCATAACAACTTAAAAGGCCAAGATATGACATAATATGGCAGAAACAAGTGATATAGGGACCATTTTGGTTGTGCAAAGCAGAGGCTGTAGCACTGCTGAGTGTACAGCCTGTCCTGTTCTGCATACTCAGCTTCTCATCTACAGTACTTTTCATTTGGCACTTGATTTAATCATTTGAAATGGATGTTGAAAACAAATCATTGCCCAGTTGACCTATGAATCCTTCTATTAAAATCCTTGTACTGTTTCACACCAGCCACTTTGAATCCCTTCCACACTTTGTCACTACTTGATCTCTGTTTGAACTGCACAAAGATTTCATATGAGCTTGTTAATTTGACAGACATATGTAAGAGAAATTTATTCAGAACATGCAAATAAAGAGGGGAAAACATTCTCTCACGCTCTTTTTTCCCCTGACTCTGGTGATGATTACTGTTGCTTTGCATAAATCATAGCAGAGCTGTGGGAGCTGGAGAGATACAAGATTCAAGCTTTCTGTCTGAAGTAATTTGTCAAAAATCTTCCATGTGCTAATGTGCTTTCAAAGGAATTAAGATATTGTATCTCATGTCTTCCAGTTGTTTTATATTTTAAACATTAGTTTACTTAACTTTTACTTATAACCTTGGATTTTTCATCAGGTCTAATTTTCTTTTCTATGTAGCACCTGTCATGGCCATCTCAGCTGAACTGTATTTCCTTTTATGTTGAAAATTGTATCACTTTCCATTTGAAAGAAGAATTGTTTGTTTAGTTGGGGTTTTTAGCCATGTTATGAATATTTAAATAAAAAATGTATTGATTTTGCCCCATAACAAATTATTTTCTTAGCATATTGAGAAAAAGGCAGGGAGACTGCAAATAAAAATTATATTTATTTTAAACAAATAGTCCCTTCTTCAAAGCCATCAATCTAACAGACAAAGAATTTCATGTGGAATCTTAACAGAAACTCATCTGCAATATGATGGTTTGCAAAATGAAAAGCTGCTTTTCTCCATGCTTGTGGGTCCTGTTCTTGCAGCCACTGGCTCTTCTGAAGTATTAAGTAAATGTGAACTGGAAAAACCCTGCTGGAGATTCTCATAGATCACTAATTGTCAAGCACTGAAAGTAGGCTGAGACAAAAATATCCTCCACATTAAAAAAAATGAACCTTGAGTAAGTGATTAACTTCCTGTTCTTTTCTTGTTTCTAAGGAAAACCTTCACCCAAAGTCTGTGGCAAAACATCCCCATTTTTCCTGGCCAGCTTGGAAATTTGATACTGCTCCCTTTATAAACCATAGGAATTGGGGAGATTTTCCCAGTGTGTAACCACCACAGCTTCATGGTACCCATGGCTAAGAATCAGAAGGTTTTGGTTCGTCCTTCTTCTCTTTTATATTACTTTTGATCTTGTTATTCTGTGTTCTTCCATTCCTTTTTTCTATTTTTCTTCTCTTTTCCAAGGGTGTTTTGCTCTTCAAAGGATCTTTCTTGACTGTACAAAGCACTGATTCCTAAATTTTCTTTACACTACAGGGAATTAGTATTTCAAACAGTGCAACACCAGCAGAATTTCTAAATCTAGCTGCACTTCAATTGTGGTTTATAGTCACACTTCTCTCCAATGAGTCTGGATTGTGTGCAGCAGTATAAGACCAATCTTTTAAGCTACTCTGGGTAGCATGTCTGAAGTAAAATAAAACAGTGGTTATTAATTTAATTGTTTTGCATTTATGCACTTGGAACAATTTTCAGTTGCCAAGAAAGTCATTACTGATCTTAAGCAGAAAAAAATCCCTCTAGGAAAATGATTAAGCAATTAAGCCTCTGTGTAAGTGAAAGACTTCATAAATTTGCTATATATTTTCATTGATAGGATTGCTGGTGACAGAGAACAAGTACACCATCATTTTATTGTCATCACTCTATTTGTCATTATTTCTGTCTAAATAGCCTTTTGTTTGCAGAAATTTGCATACTGTTTTACATCTCCATTTTCATACTGCTAGTCCAGCTAACAATTTCTAGTAATTACTATCAACAGACAGTACAGCACATCTAAAAGGCCATTTGGATCTACAATGAGAATCACAAAAATCACAAAATAATTCAGGTTGGAAGGGACCTAGGTGGTCTCTTTTTGACTCTCCGGTTGAAATCAGGGTCAACTGTGAGACTGTTCACAGCTTTGTAGAGTTTGGACTTGAAAACCTCCAGCAATGGAGAGTGAACAACCTCCCTGGGCAACCTAACCTGTGCTAGCCCTTGTCTTGTGTAACAACTGAGAGACAGGAGTATCATCCATACATCCTCACAAATTTGGGGGGTCTCCTCCACAATCCTACCTTGATTTTTCATTTGTCTTTTTAAAATACTGTGACATGTTTGTGGCTCTACAATCTAGTGTTTAAACTCCTCCAGATACTCCAATGCCCACAGCTTGTCTGTCAGTACTCTGAAAATTGTGGAAGAGTAATGACAGACCATTTGGAGATCTGATGACAGATTTGCTTTAAGTCTCTGCAGTTTAAGCAGTGCAGTATCAGCTGTATTTTATGATTCTCTTTACTGTTTCAGAACTGTTGGCATCAGATCCAGCCCAGGAGACAGTAGTTTATCAATGACACAAAGCAAAAATTTTTTGCTCCATTGCACAAGTTTCCAGTGTCTAACTGTGGCTGCAAAGCTTTCCTTCAATTCAAGGGCTGATTTTTGACAGTGACAGGCTCTAACAATGATTTAAAGAGTATTCTGACATTGCAACCTACTTGCTCAATTTTCCATCTCCCATCCTTATGTCTCTATGTCCTGCTTCTCAAACTTCGCCTTACCCTGGAAAATAGGGACAGAGCTCAAGTCAATGGGCTGGCAGCATTGAAGGAATGCAGCTGGTGAAAGTTGCTAAGCAGAGCAGGTTCCTCTGCAGTCAGTTGTGTGCTGTCACCAAAGAGAAGGTTTTTCCTAAGAAGGCAAACCTTAACATCTGGATAATCTCTGGACATACCTCATGTAAGAGGTAATGCTACATCACTGCAAGATTGTCATGAGGGCTCACAGAGTTACAAACATGTGATATGATCATGAATATGATGTCCAGAAACATGGTTAAGTCTTTAGCTGCATGCCCAGACAAAGGATGTGGGCCTCAGAAGAAGGAAATTATCTTTCCAAAGGCTCTGAAAGAGCTGCATATGAAGCTGCTTTCAGTTTAATGACCCACATGAAAGATGATCTTCACACTGGACAGTGGCAAGTAAAAGCCACTGATAACACTCGTTAATGTTAGAGACAGGCAAACTGTATTTGCATTATTCAACACTGAAAGCTCTGAGCTGGAGAGATATTGCACACTGTGAAAATGCGGAGCTGTAGCAGAAACAAGCATTTAAAAATTTCTATCTGTTCACTGAAATTGCTGAAGAACATTAATTTTCAGATCACTGCATCTCTGAATTATGTGTATAACTGATGGATCATACCTCTGTATTCTGAATGCAAGCTCAGACTAGCTAATCAACCACATGGTTATTTGCATAGATCAGTGAAAACTGCTGAAAGCAATATTGATATTCACAATCTCTAGCAAACATGGTAATGCTTTATTTGTTTTTAGCTTTTCTTTCTAGGTGTCAGATACAAGCAGAATATTATTTCCCTGAAAATAACTTTAAAATAGTGAGCTGAAACCAGCTGTACAATTCACAAAGCTCTCTAGTTTCAATCCCTTCTCAGTACAAGTTCTTAAAACAAGATTGTAATAACAAATCAATTTTGCAATTCAAATAATTTTACTTAGGAAAAGCAATTGCCTGAGAAAAACATATCTTGAGAATCCCAAAATAATTAAAGGAAAAAAGACCTGCATATCAGGGCATTACTATTCCAGATATAATACTCAGGGTGTTTAGGAACTGCATTCACTGGGTGAGCTGCACATACACTTAATTAACTTAACCTTTTCATTATGGTGGACTTCAAGTCTACGAGAAAGTAAAGGTTCATTCACGATTGTTCCAACTTGGGCAAGCAGAAGGAGGGCTGACAAATCTGAAGAGTCGCAAGGAGTGGTCTGGCACTGGCACCAGACTGAGCACAGGAGAGGTTACACCCTCCCTTGCCTTTTTTTACTCTGTGATCCCTGGCTTTTCAGTCTGCCCGCGGAGGTGGAGCAACAAGGGGATACAACGTAAGAACCAAATATGCGCAAGAGTGACCAGGGAATACAGTTCTGGAAATGTGTTCCAGACTCCAGTCATCTGAGTCAAATTTCCAAACATTAAAATCCTGCTGCACAATTGCCTTTGTATTTGCTTTTGTAACTGTCTCCTACTTCCCCTGTAGTACAATGAATACAGATCTATTTCTAAAGCACACTTGCAAACTATTTGGTATTTAAAGCCTTTGAGTCACGATCACTTTGCTGCTGCATGCCTATGTCTTATTTTGAAAATGGTTTCTCTCAGTTTGCTCAGTAGAGCAGGTACCACCCCTATGAAGTGCCAGGATTGAATTTGCTGGCTAAGGAACATGTTGCAACCTAATTCTCTGCAATAACTGGAAAGCTTTGCCCGGGCTTCTCTTGCTCACCTTGTAAAGGCAGCAGCCATTTGAAACCTGCCTGGGATCTGGCATTAATAATTCCACACTTTTGTCACAGAACGTCTTTGGCTCTAGAGTCCTCAAACACAAATAATCCTGTGATTAACATTAGCTGCCCCAGTTCAAGAAGAGGCAGCAATACCGGCATCTTGAGTTTTATCTTTCCATGAGTCTTTAAATTGTTCTGAAAAATGTATTATAAAAATCCTTGTCAGCATGTGTTCTTACTAGCTGATCTCACTGTTGCTGGTAGTAAGCTGACAGTGGAGCAGAAAAGTCTATTTTGCCCAGCTACTTTCTGCTTCTGAACTGCTTGAAGTCATGGTTCCTCCAGCATCCATCCTCTGTGTGTTAAACTAGGCTAGATGAATTATTCAGAAAGCTGCACACAGAGGTCTGCACTCCTTAGGGGTAGGCACACACAATACATGACCCTAAAATGCCTGCTAGCATAATGGCAAAACAATCTCTATCACAAGAGCTGCTGCTCTGCATGGGCCATGACACTGCTAACCCAAACAGATGAGTCCTAATCTTCACCAAGAGAAAAACAGTGCCAGGGAAATGGCCTCTAGAATTACATCTCTACACACACACACTTTGGATTAATTAGAAACATTCCTACAGATAACAGCATAATCTTCGTAGGAATAATTAGAACAGAGATACGGACCCACAACATTCAGAGTTGTTAGATAAAGTTAAAAGCATGTGGAGCCTGGAGTTCATGTGATTCACTGTCTTACAAAGCCGATACCAACCCAAGGACTAAATATATGAGGCATATCTTTGTTTACTATTTATAGCCACATGCAAAAACAGAGGGGAAGCATTTGTTTACTAGATGGGTCTTATTTTCTATCAGATGGCCCAAATTGCAGCCTATCCTGATGTCCAATTATCACCTCCTGGCAGTTCTTCGAAGTTAAGCCACGCTTCTGTTGCAAAAAACTGATTTATTTAAACATCACTTTTCCTCTGGCCAAAGCCCAAAAAAAATTAAAGTCAGCTACCTGGGAGAGATGAAATTGAATAGTTGAAGCATATTTTCACATTCTGTCATTTAATGTATTGAAGTTTTAGGATACTTGCCTTGCAGAGGCTGAACTTGAAAGCTCCAGATGCCAGTGGGATTTAGTGAAAAATCCTTGCGATTTCCACACTGGGAGGAAATGGCAATAAATTGGGACCAGAAACATATAATTATAAGGAATTTTTTTACTAGTATTTTATTGTACTTTTTTACATATGATGGAGAAACAATTTTCATCAAACCAGCCAGACACACCCTGAAACTTTTAATACATGTATTTGTCATTACTTCTGCAAGTCTAAAGTGCCATTCAAAGAAAATGCAGTATTTTTGTCAGCTGATATCAGATTTCTCTCATTTTGCTTGCATAAAATAACGTTTCCTTATTAAGTCTACCACAGTACTTGACATTTCCTATGAATGAAAAA
The DNA here is from genome assembly GCA_026413545.1 of Cichladusa arquata. Lineage (NCBI taxonomy): Eukaryota > Metazoa > Chordata > Aves > Passeriformes > Muscicapidae > Cichladusa > Cichladusa arquata. The sequence goes on along the minus strand of JAOTQP010001286.1, from coordinate 101,768,146 downwards.
GTCCTGTGTTTCAGGTTTTGGAGGGGAAGGCTGTGTGCTGCTCCAACATGCATGGTGGGCAGACAGCTAAATCCTCAGCCAGTTTCTGGGAGCATGTTTGAGTACAATCCTGAAAAATGTACTACTGGTTTCCTGAAGAAGGGCTGATTTCCTGCTTACTCATCTGTAAATTACTCTTACTGTTTCATTAGAGTTCTCCAGAGGCTGTTACACTAGCTGGCAGGGTAAACAGAGGGAATCTGTCCCTTCCTTCTGCTCATGCCAGCAGAGACTCACCACCAAGTGCAGCTGCATTTTGACTGCTAGAGGCTTAAAAACAGCTGCTGATCAGCTCCAGAAATTCCTGGTGGAACAGTTAGGTTTTCTTTTGCTGTCGGGTTGCTCACAAAGAGAGGAAGAAGCCTGGTTGTTGGAAAAGCTCAAGTGAGCAGCATCTGGCCCTGCTCATGGGCTTTCTGTCCTTCCAGGAGGATGCAGCAGCATGGGAAACCCATCCTGTAGCAAGGAAGCCAGGGTTCCATGCTCCCCCCTACAGCAGCTCCAGAGGAAGCAGGGAGGGCTGGACAAGCAGGATCTGGTGAGAAGAGGGCTGGACAAGGGCTTCAGAACTTCCAGTCAGAAAAGTGGGAGCTTGTCCTTTTCCTTCCTTGAAATTGTTACAAGTGGAGGAAAAGGGAAAAAAATTAATTTATTACATCAGATACCCAAAGGAAGCCTTTCTGGGGTGCAGCCACAGAGGAGCATGGTCTGTAGGCAGCTATTCTGCAATATGAGACACAAGAAGCCTACCTTTAAAATGGGAGTACCTAGAGGAACTGAAAAACACTTTTTTTTTTTTTAATTTCCCCTATCATTTGCAATCAGCTACTTTTCACTATTATCACAAAGCCATGGGTCAAATTACAGTTTTGGGTGGGGCATTTGGAAAACAATTTTGCTCTCCCTTATACCCAGATGAAGAAGTTGAATCAAGTTACACGTGGCATTTCACATTACAGTCTGGTTTCTGGTCTCAAGGCTGCTTTAAATGTGTAAAATGGCCAGAAAAAAAGTGAGATTTCATTTTAAAAAGCACAAAACTTTCTCTAAACAAGGGTTTTTGAGATGTATTCCTGGCTGATCAACAGAATAAAATCATATATCCTTCCATAGCTGGCAAAAGGGAGTCAATGGAGTACTGGGTGCATACAGACCATTTAGATAATGTTCATATAATAGGAGAGGCATATAGACAGGAATAAATCCAAATCTTTTATTTTAAAAGCATTTATGCCTTTCATTGATTTTTTGCAGTCCTCATTACATTTGCTTTGCTACACAAAGGAGCAAACATCCTAAACATTAGTATCAAAATTAACATGTTCCTGTGGGATATCCAGGTATACTTGAATCAGGAAGCAAGGCTAGAGAAGGAAGGTGTATTGGAGCTTTGTGGAGCTCAGTTTAATTTCTTATGTTAATTAACTCATTTTTCCATTGCAATTTGTTTGTTTTTTCACTGCTGTCCTGAGCTCATTTCATCAATTCTCACCAAAAAGGGCTCATAAACTCCCAGTTTCAGTTCTCCACTGCCTTCCAGGTTTGAAGGAAACTGATTCCAAATCTGCTTTTCTTTTCCAGCTCTTGACCTACTTTAGAATATTTGTTTTCATACACTTTCCAAGCACTTGTGTATTTTATTTAATTCATATTGATTCAAAAATTCCTTCTAAATTCAGCCTAGATCCAGAGGAAAATTTTCAAACCTCACTCAAGTAGTAGGTCAGCTCTGGCTCATTACACTCACACAGAATGTTTCTCCGCTGCAAACAAGAAGATTAATTTTGTTATACAAATGGAAAACATATTTGCCATAGGTGTTTTTGATCACTATGATGCTGTATCTATTTTTGCATTTGTAATTGTAATTGGAAAAAAATGCTTTCCATCCTAGAAAAATAATATTTGAGCTTTCCATAAAATGAACACACTGATTCCCAGCCTGTAGCAAAACCAGAGAGACTGCTCAGGGTTTCATCACGTGTGAAACTGCAATGTCAGGTTTCATAAAGTTTTAACAGCTGTGATACACCCAGCTCACAGGAAAACTTCTGAAGCAAGCAGAGCTTGGGGACACTTCTCTAAAGTTTCCATTGACTGGGAAAAAGCAATTAACAGCAGTGAAGCAGAGCAAAGAGGGGCAGCTATACCAAGGCAGGCCCTCACTTTGTAAAATACCAAGCAATTTCCCTTGGTAGAGGCAGGCAGACACTTGCTACTGGCAATGCTCTATGGCCCTCAGCACAGGAAAGACAAGGACATGCTGGGGCAGACACAGAGGTCCTCAAAAGTGATCTGAGGACTGGAGCACCTCTGCTTTGAAGAAAGGCCGAGAGAGTTGGAAGTGTTCAGCCTGGAGGAGGCTCTGAGGACAATTTATAGAAGCCTTCAGTCCCTAGAGGGGGAAGAGAAAGCTGGAGAGGAACTTTTTGCATGTGGCATGTGGTGATAGGACAAGGGGAGATGGCTTCAAACTGCAAGAGGGCAGATAATAGAAAGGAAGAAACTCTTTCCTGAGTGGGTAGTGAGGCACTGGAACAGCTCACCTACAGAATTTGTGGATGCCCCATCTCTGCAAGTGTTCAAGGCCAGGCTGGATAGGGGTTTGAGCAACCTGATCTAGTAGAAGGTGTCCCTGCCCATGACAAGAGAGCTGGAACTAGATGATTAACGTAAAAGTGCCTTCCAACCCCAAAAAATCCAATAATCCAGTAATTCTATTCCATGATTTGTGGAGCTCAGAAGTGCCCCAAGGGCCACGCCAGAGCACGGGGCAGTTGTCAGGTCTTTCCCCTTCCTTCCTTCCGCAGCCTAGGGCTGGACTTAGCCCCACACCGATTTGATGCCATTTCAGCGCTTCCCCTCTCCTGCTCCTAGCGGTAGCGCAGCCGGGCTGTCTCTCGGGTCCGACCCAAATGCGGAGCTCCCCTTGCTGGTGACAGTCGGTACGCACCGGCTCCCGGCTCCCGGCTCCCAGCGCTGTGCAGAGACATACGCGTGTCCAGATCAAGGTGGGAATCCGAAATCGAAATGAGTAAATCATCCCCAGAACCTGCAAGCAGGCGGCTGCTGGGCTCCGGTGCAGGTGCAAGTACCAGCACCTCCGGCTTCTTTACAGGCACATAGCCAGAGAGGTACAAGGACAAATCATTTACTTGAGTGTAGTGCTTTGCTTTTGTTCTTTGAATACCCTAGGGCCCACTGAGTTGTCTGGGGATTTGTATGACACATTAAAGTATGCAGTTCACTAAAGGATCCTTCTCCCAGTGAAATGCATCCTCATGGAGGAGACACACTGATGAGGAGGTGCGACATCATGGCTCTTTATATCCACACGGCCAGGATTTTGGTGGCTGCAGACTCTTCTTGGTAAATTCATCCAATTCACTTTAGGCTGTCCCTGGCAGCCTGAATTACTTTATTATCATTTCCATGGAGGGAAATCGTATTCAATGTTTGTGGGAAATAACAATCTACATGCAGAGTAAGGTATTGAAACTGAGAAGTTCCCAAGCAGTGTATAGAACACAGCAGTGGAGAGCTGGAGCATGAAAAGATGTGGAAGATGCAAAATGCAGAGATTCCAGAGGCCAGGAGAGCCCAGAATGGCTGATCCTTCCCCAGACACACCGCCACAGAGCTGGGCAGGATGCCTGCCAGGCAAGAGAGGAGCCTGGTAGCTCCATTAATACTGAATTTATTGCAGTGAGACTATGCACACAAACAAAGGAGTCACTGACCCAAAAGGATTAGCCTAAGTCTAGGTATAGTTGAGACTAAGTTTAAAAGCAGCTTTGCAATACTTCTTTCTTTAGGGACCTTGGGCCTCTGAGGAAGCAGCAGGTAAATCACTTTAATGCAGATTCTAAAATTACTTAGGTGTGCAAATATTGGAAGCTCATAGTGCAAACTTCCAAATCCCATTGGAATTAAACTCCAAAACGACCTAACTTACTGACAATCCCTTTACAATCCCAAACCTCATCTTTAGCATTTATGGTGGTCTAGCTCACTTGTGTTTCAGTTTCACCCTCAGTAAAGTGAACTCATGGCACTTTTCTACAGTAGAAGGTGGTTTAATGAGAAAAATGCTACAAATTAATGATGTATTTTTTGCAACTGGTTAATTATTTTTCTCTGGAAACAGGATTGCTCTTCATGAGCCAATATTACTGCTGTATTTCTTAAAGATTACTGTAATCTACTGAGTCTGTTTCTCCCTACTTCTCAAAATAAAAGCTTGCTCATCCTTTCCCACTACGAAATTATTCAGAAAAAAAATTGTAAAAGGTTAATCAACTATGGTGATTTAGAGTGTAGGCCAAAGTCCTCTGTGATTAGTCAATATATTCAGTATTACTCATGATGTTAAATATTAAACCTGATAGATGTCCATATCCAGGACTCTCCAGACACAGATCCAAGTATGAAGGATTATTCTGACAGTTCTTCCTACATATTCCTTACTGACATTTTAGGCTTTGCTTGTGATTGCCATTTTTCCAATTTCACATAAGCTAAAATATTATTAAAATATTATTTTAGTATGGATCATAAAAAATGAACATTGAGTTAGTATTGTACCAATTTTTGAAGGAAAACATTAGAAAACCATTGTCGTATTATTTATTTAATTGTTGGATAAAAGGACCTTTAAATGGATAAATATTCTGATAGCTGCTCATATCAAGGCTAACTTGGGTAAATTAAGCATCAATTTCACCACTGACTCCAGCTGTGGAAGCAGTGGACTCTAGAAACATAAGAAACAAAGATGGAAAAAGCGATGCAGAGAGAGTTTTGTATGCAGCATGAGGAATGACCCATTTCTGGATCACAAGAGGAAAGCCTGTCTCAGCTTCCATGTTGGAGCAACTGTGCAACAGAAACTCACGTGTTCAGGGTCAGGAGCTGCCTGTTATGATACAACAGGCTCATCCCAAGCAGGCAACCTGCAGCATCCTGCCAGTGCCCAGGGAAAAGTGGGAGATGTGACAGCAACCACCACAATTCCCTATAGGTAAGGAATACTGCCAGCAGTAGCAGGGACAGGGAAAACTGCAAGAGGTTTTTTTTTGACTCTGCAGGTGCTGAGCATAGGAGATGTTCCCCCAGAGCTGTGCTCTCTGCCAGGGGAGCCACACCTCCTGGACACTCAGTTAAGTTCCTTTCCCTCAAAAGAGTCAGAAAAATGGGTAATCTCTTCCTGCTTTCACAGACTACATGGCTTTATATACAGTCGTAAACTCTGTAAAAATTAAGTAAGTAGAACTAGACACAAAGTTATAAATTAGGCCACATAGGCAGTGCTGTGATACCTATTTGTTATATGATGCTGCTTGTATCTTTGAGTTGTGGTCACTGTTTTTTGGATGATGTTCCTGTTCATCCCATATTTCTCTTCATCTCGGCTTAAAACCAGTAAAACCAGTATTATTTACTAGGAAAAGGTTCTTCTTCCAGAGGATGGCTGGGCACTGGAACAGGCTCCCCAGGGAAGTGGTCACAGCACCAAGCCTTACAGAGCTCAAGGAGTGTTTGGATAACGCTCCCAGGCACAAGGTGTATTCCTTGGGGTGTCTTGTCCAGGGCCAGGAGCTGGACTTTTATAATCTCTGTATGTCTCTTCCATGTCAGGATATTCTGAGAATCTTTGGGACACAGCAGCACCTGCTGAGCACATGGGACAGTGCCGTACCATGTGCTGGGCTTAGAGCAGCCAAGTCATCAAGGGACTGGAGCATCTCTACTGTGAGGAAAAGCTGAGGGAGTTGGGACAGTTCAGCCTCGAGGGGAGATGACTGAGAGGGGACCTCTCAAATATAAGAACCTGAAGGAAGAGCCAGGAGGATGGAGTCTGGCTCTTCTCAGTGGTGCCAAGGAGTAAGATGCACAGGAAGTGGCACCTGAATATGGGGAAGAATTTCTTTACTGTGTGGGTGACCACACACTGAAACAGGCAGCCCAGACAGGGTGTGGAGTCTCCCTCACTGGAGATGCCTGGATGCAATCCTGTGCCATAGGCTCGAGCCGAGGCCGCACACATGACCCGCTGCGGTCCCTCCCAGCCTGACCCATCCTGTGCCTCTGTGGTTCTGTGTTGCTGGCCGCGCACAGTCAGAAGCAGCTGAGAAGGGGACTCGTTCCTCGGGCAGAGCCCCTGGGCAGGCGAAGCAGGAGACCACGAGCAGCTCTCCGGCGGCGCTGAAAGGCGCCAGGGCCGCGCAGCCCCGGCCGAGCCCTGAGCCCCTCAGCGGGGCGGGGCGAGCGGGTGCGGCCCCGCCCACCGGCGCGAGCAGGAAACTCCCGCCGTTGCCTTACAAGGGCAGGCGCGCGGCTCCCTCCGCCCCTCGCCCTTGGAATGCGGTGACCACACCGCCCTGCACCAACGCGCCGCCGGGGGAGGGGGGAGAGGACGCACACAGGCTGAGCTCCTGGCCCTGTCTTTCCCCTTCAAGGAATGCAGAGACTCCAGAGAAAGAACGCGAAACACGTGGACCGTCGCGGGTCCTCTCCCCGGCGCGGCTTGTGGCGCCTGGCGGCCGAAGCGGTGAGCCAAGCCGCCGCCTCCCCCTCCTGCGCGGATGGTCTCGCCCACAGCTTCCTTCCTGCCCGGCGGGGCGGTGGCCGCTGCTCTCCGGAAGTGCCGCTGCAGCCGCTCCCCGCCGGTGCCGTGTCCCGCCGCCAGGTGAGTCGGGGGCTCTGCCCCCTCCCCGCGGGGCCTGGGGCCGGCGGCCCGTGAGGGGTGGGATGGTGCCGGGCGGGGGTCGCTTGCGGCATCGCCCGCCGAGGGTACAGCCTCCCTTGGGTTCGGTGCTGCTGCTATTGATGGGGATCCGCCCAGCGGGATGGAGCTGGGGGAGACCCCGGCTCCGGGCCCCGCGACCCCGCCCTGTGAGCCGGGCAGGGCGCGACGCCGCGGGGACGAGCTCCCTGTGCATCATTTGAGGGAACTGGTGTTAAAAGTACTGTTTGTCTCCCTGCCGGAAGGGCTCGGCTGCCTCCCAGCCACATCGATCCTCTGCGGGTGTTTCCTCGGCTTTGTCCGAGCATGGGGGGCGCAGGGCTGGGAGCTGCTGCGGTCAGCAGAGATTGAGGTGCTGGGACGGGCTCTGTCCCTTCCTGCGCACAGGGTTTTGGAGTAACCATGCACAGGTTACTGCGCTATCGTGCCGTGGTTCCTCGGCTCTCAGAACCACAGAATCAATTAGGTTAGAAAAGACCTCTGAAATCATCGAATCCTGTGGCCGACCACCATGGGAACTGGACCATGGCACTGAGTGCCACGTCCGGTCTTCACATCTCCAGGGATGATGATTCCACCACCTCCCTAGGCAGCCCGTGCCAGTGTCTAGTCAGCCTTTCGGTGAAGAAGTTCTTCCTTATGTCCAGACTAAACCTGGCACAGTTTAAGACTGTTCTCTAATCCTGTCGCTTGTTGACTGGGAGAAGAGGCCGATCCCCATTTGGCTACACCCTACTTTCAGATGGTTATAAAGAGCATAAGGTCACGTCTGAGCCTTATTTTCTCTTTTTTTCAGACAGGCTGTGTTGAATCCTTGGCGCTGGATTTTGAGGCAAGTGTGACTCTTGTACAAGGATTTTGGGAAACTTCCTAGTGAGGAGTGTGTTAAAGCGGATTTTAAGGCTGGGTGGGACAGCACAGGGTTTGGTTTTTGCTAGTTTGCCTTTATAAAGGGTAATCTGCTCTTTATTGAGCCTTGACACAGATCTGCTGGAGAGCACCATGCTCTTATCTCTTCCTGTTGCCGCCCAGATTATGATGGATGTGTGACTGTATATGATGCTGTAATTGAGTACATGGACAGAACTTGGGATTTAGCTTTGAGGTTGACTTTTGAGTTTGACGTTCTATCATAGTTCATGTAGAGACTTTCTTGGCTATGAGTTTTGGGATTTATTGTCGTGGTTTGGTTTTTTTCAGTGATAGATTTTGCAATTATTACAATAGTCACAATTTTGAAACATGGGAGTGTTTTCTAAAGCATAATTTTTGGTCCCTGCCTCTGAACTAGTCCAGCTTGCACCACTTGCACAGCTTATTACTTGGCTCAAAATTTTTAGGTTTTTTTTCTCCAAGGGTTTATCACTTTTCCAGAGGAAGGGACCACAAGATGACTCTTTGTGCTTCTGTAGTTTGATATCCACTGTGACTGAAAAAATGACAATACACAGGCAGCACAAAGCAGCACAGTGCTGCTACTATCTGTTATTTTTTTAATACACTAAAATCTTCCTAAAGAAAGGTTACATTTTCAGAAATACCTTATGTCTCACAGGTTAGGTCTTACATTTGAAGTTTCTTGGACAGCTTCCAAAACAGGCCCCAGACCATTCAGTGCAGCATAGGATTAAACAACAGGGACTAAACCTACATGTCATGACTTGCACTATCTAACATAGAGTATTCCCTCTTTTTCTCTACTGAAATTCTATTTGCAGCCTATACTAACCATGTTTCAATTACAAAATCGTTGGCTTAGGTATGGGTCTTTTTGATGCAAACACTTTTGGAACTTATAAATTGATGTCTTTGGCTAACTGGGTTGATGACTTTGGTTTTCTGAGCATGTTCCAAAATGTACCACCCTCTTTCTAACAGAGATTCCTGAAGCTGAGTCCAGTGTTTCAGGTATAGCTGCACCAAACCTGTGCTGGAGGGCACTGCAGTCCTGTGAGAGCTGATGTTTCTCTGTAGCTAGGCTGACAGCTCTTTTGGACTGGAGGAGTTCCCAAGCCTGGTTCAGAGAAACTTAGAAAACAGTAATGCAAGCATTGGCACTTTGTTCATTTTTTTCTAGCAAAATATTCTCTGATAGGTCAATCTTCTCAATGGAATTAAAAAGAATGTGCTGACAGTCTGCTTTTGTTACCTCCTCTTGCTTAGGATTGAATTGTAGGTGAGAGAATTGCAGGTAGTGGCTTGCTGGGAGCACTGCTGCCTTTTCACTGATCCTAAAATTACAAGCCAGACGCAGTGAGGTGATAAAAAGTGATTACCTTTAATGGGATCCTTATGGTGCACAACACACTGGATTAAAAAGCACCAAAGATGTGTACTGTAACAAGTGGATACAATTTTATGTGCTCAGCAAATTAGAAACATAGGTGATGAAGTAATTCTCCCCTGGTTCTATCCTTTTCTGAAACCCCCCCCCTCCCCTTTAGATAGGAACTAAACTTCATTTATGAAAAAGTTGGAAAGCCGTTTTGACCTAGGTTCCCAAAGAATCTAACCTTGGACCCCCCCAGGCCTTGGAGCCACTGGGGAATGTATTTTGTCTTTCCAATACAGTAGGTAAAATGCTAGCTATGAATACAATAATAGGCTACAGAGCTGCAAATATATATGTAAAGAATATGGAAATGTGTGAAAGTAAAAAGGCAAAAATCAATTTGGTGGGCATCAGCACGTGCAGGGTAAACTTTTTTGTTTACTTTGAAAGAGCCATATCCTGAAAGCTGCATTATTTCAGAGAAGAGCTATTCAAATATAGTTTAGCTCTATTTTGAGTAGTGGAACTTCTAATCAATAATCCAGAGTGAGCGTTTGCCTGAGGGCTTTTACCCTCAGGTAAGAAAACCACCAAAGTTATGCACAACCCTCGGCTGCAGCTTGAAAGCAAACTACCTTTGTTGTCAACTGTCTACATAAATATCTCGAAGTCAAGAGTTCACATTTATTTGTTGCAGTGTTGTGGAGGCCAGACATCTCGGGTAGCTTGTGGTTAGTGAGTGCAATGAAGAGAACGTCTGCGTTGTTGGGCGATGCGCAGTTGCATTTCATGAACTATTTTTAGTTCAGGACATAATGGTTTGTTTTGTACGTCAGAAGAACGTTGTAGATGCACGTAGGATTTAAAAGTGTGGAATTAGCAGGGGAAATCAGTAGCTGTCAGTGTGGACAGACTGAGAAGGACGTAACCATGGAATTTCCTTTCATGATCCAGATGCTTGGTACACCCTGTCAGGTATCTAATACAAAGCAAGGTAAAATGTCTTTCCTTTTATTTAAAAACAAACAAAAAAGCCTGCTTTCTGCCTGCATATAGGGTTGCTTGTATAAGGGAGTTACTTTGCTTAATTTTACTCCTGTTTTAAGGATGAGTCCCAGTTAGTGACTTCAGTCTTGCTTTTCAGGAGTCTAACAGAAAATATTCTGTCTTTGAGCAAACTATCTGAGAGACAGTTAGAACTGTGCTATGACTGATTAGCATTGCATTTCTGACCAGATAATTTGTTTCCTAGTTATAAAATTAATACTTGGTGTAAATTTCAGAATACTGATATTCTTCAATTACAGATGAAGCTTTTCTTCTTTCAGGAGACACTTGCTACAGGTGGTTTCTGTAAAATTCAGAGCCAAGGATGGAAGGATATCTGGTTTGCATAACACTATGTTTGAGCATTATGAAGGATCATAGCAGTATGGATTACACTTTAGTTTTAGCTAATGCAAGCAGAGGTTATGGGACTTTTGGAAACAACATTTAAAAGGGTTTAACTTCTGATCCAAAAGCAGGCTTGAGGGCTTTGTGTTTGCCTTTCAGTGAATGACTCAGCTTTTCGAGTTTGTGCTGTCATACATTTAGTTGGAGCACTATGTGTATCTTCCCAGATAAAGAGATGCAGTTAACTTAAAAGCCTCACTTCTACCCTGAATGTATTAGTGGTATAATATATAATAATCTACCCTGTTTATTTCTTCATTAGACAGCTTCAAGGGAAACAATTACATTGGTATACCTGTGCTATGTGAAAATATATTAAAATATATGTGTGTTTCTAAGGGTTGGTAGTTTAAAAGAAAGAGTCTTCACATTTTTGTAGCTATTATGGCTTTAATTCATTTTAAAAAGAGTATGCTGGCATTTGCATGTGTTGTGTAGTAGTTCCACTGTGCAAGGGAATAGCACTGTCAAGCTTTTGAACCAAGTCAGTGCTCTCTCTCAATGGCAGCTAGTCTAGCAAAATGCTGCTCAGAGCCTAAAATACACTTCTTCCCCTCCAAAATGTTAGTTTACCATGCTGTCTGATCTATTTAACAACTGTGCTAGTTTAGCAGCACATACACTTCTATGTCAACAGTGCCTCTCAAATTCCCAAATATGTAGTCATCTTAATTTGTAGAAGATGCAGGTGGAGTCAATACAAGCACTGTGTGAGTTTCATTACAAGAGATATTATTTGATTTGGGTTTTTTGATGTAGCCTGCTATTGGCCTACAGTGCTGGTCCCTGAATCCTCAAAGGCATTATGCTTTAATAGCAAGTGAAGTCTGAACGAAAGTGGAGCAGAAGATACTGAAATAAATGTGCACTTCGGGGTATATGTCGATAACATGAAACTTAATATCCCTCTACCCATCCTTCCCCCAAGGACTTGCACTGTGATTTAATAAGGCTAAATCTTGGATATGTTTCTGTCTCCTTAGAACCAACAGCCACCATGTCTAGCAAAAGGGCAAAGACAAAGACCACCAAGAAGCGCCCTCAGCGCGCCACTTCCAATGTATTTGCGATGTTTGATCAGTCGCAGATCCAGGAATTCAAGGAGGCCTTCAACATGATCGACCAGAACAGGGATGGCTTCATTGACAAAGAGGACCTGCACGACATGCTCGCCTCCCTTGGTAATGTCCCTTTGCTCTTCGTGCTTGCCAGGCAAATTGGTGCTGCCAAAATCAAAGTACTGAGTTTGGGATATGAGAGGTGTCTCAGTTTGCATTAACACTACTGACATTACTTTCTCAGTCTGAAAGCTAAACCAGGTATGAATCTGTTTATTTGTAGGAAAGAATCCAACGGATGAATACCTGGATGCCATGATGAATGAGGCTCCAGGCCCCATCAACTTCACCATGTTCCTCACCATGTTTGGTGAGAAGTTAAATGGCACCGACCCGGAGGATGTAATCAGGAATGCTTTTGCTTGCTTTGATGAAGAAGCAACAGGTATGTGGGTGCAACTCTGGCTGCTTGGCAGAGTTTTTATGTTCATTATTTGGGTTTCTAAGCAGTATGCTGGTTTTTGCACCTTTATGAATTACATATGAGATGATAAATCCTACATGGCATATTTCTGCTAAATTACTGAGAGTAAAATCTATCTGGCTGTTCCGTTTCAGTACTGAGGACTAGTAGGACACTAGTAGCACTGTTCCTCTGTGAGGCTTTGAAGAAGAGTGCTTTAACTGGGCAGTGTGTGTTCCTCAAAGTGTAAAACAAGATGTATTTGCTCTAAGATGAGGAATTCAAATCAGTATTGTGTGATTTTTTTATGGCATTAAAAGGTAATGATGGGAAATCTGTCATACAATTGAGTTTGTTCCCCCTCTGCAGTAGGTTGAGATGCGTCTAAATTCTTCAAATGTTTAATATTTCAAGACACATTGTCTAGACTTCATAAAGTCTTACAAACCCTCACCTGGCTGAGTGTTGTTTATGGCTCTGAGGACAAATGTCATGGCCTCACCTGCAGCTCAGTTTGCTTTCAGATTGCAGGAAGGGCTGCAGTCTTAGTGGCCTCAAGATAAAAACCGGGTGGGGTGTAGAAGGCAGAAATGACAGATTGGATTGGTTTGAAAAGCAAGGTGAAAGGAAGGAGTAAAACACAGAGCTCAGTTTTACTGTATCTGACCTCCAAGGTTGTGCCTGTAATCTTGAGATTAGAGTTTATGCTTTTATGTATTTATTCACCTAGGCTAAGATTCCTGAGAAGTGTCTAGTAACTGGGGATGAATCCATAAGGCAATTCTGTGGATTACAGACTATCAGTGCTTTGATATGTTGTGAACTTGTCTTAGTGGCTCACGTTGAAATTATGTAGCCTCTGTACTAGAGATGACACTGCATCTGCACCTCTCCTCACAGCTGTTCACCACAATATTTTAATCTAACCAGTCTATATATGCCCAGCGCCTTTCAAAGGATGTCCTTCCGTTTCAACAGCTATTTTCAGTCTGTGTTTTTTTAGCACCTTTTGCCTTTTCAAAGAGCATCCCCTTCCTGCTTAGGTGTAGGTAAACAGGCGTTCTGTTGGTAAGGCCTTTTCAAGTGTTAATCGACTTCCTCTCTCTCAAGGGAAATCTCTTTACCATCTCCTGGAGAAGGAAGTTTTGGTAGTAGGTTAATTATTTTCTCTGCACAGGTAGTCTGACTCACTGTGCTACAGGTTTTGGGGTTTTTTTTGTGTACACCAAAACAAGAGCCTGTGAATTAGAATATAAAGAAAATGGTTGTGCTACCAGTTCTTTGGAATAGAAACTTGTCTATGTAAACAATAACTTAGTGGTTTGGGTACCCATATGCTGATAAGATTGATTTTAATATCTCTGAGATCTGTGTGGTAAATGTTTTAGTCTAGTCCTACAATGGCTTGAGGATACTAGTTTGTTCTACTGTCTGTTTTGTGTCTTATGCCACCCTCAAATTTTTGCCAGGAAACATGTGAGATAGTTACGCTGTTTTATTGAGTTTTGATTCATAATGGTCCAAATGAAGTTTTCAGAATAGCATGTGATGTATTTGTAGAACCCATGTTGTGTTAGGTAGTAGTTTACTAATTTTATCTTCTTATTTGGCTTCTGATCAGTTTGTTCCTTTTAAAAATCTACAAGAGCATTTCCAGCTATATCAAACTGTATTTTTTTTTCATTTCATGGTCTCCACATGTGTGTTTATTATGGGCCTGATTTTCTAGCTCTACATCAATGTAGTTCTTTGGAAAAGGAGTAATAAAAATCAGATCCTATAGATGAGGATAAGGTAGTCATGCTTGTTAGATTTGACTTATATTTCCTATATTGCCAACCTAGTTGGATATGTTGCTTCAGCATTACTATCATGTGTAGTGCTATAGAATTGGTATAAAAGTTGGATCTGTCTGCATTTGGAGTATTTTTTATCTGGTCTTTGATTCTGCATTGTCATCTGCTTTGTGCTGCCTGCAACAGTCTGAATCTTAAGTTTTGCTTCATTTATCTGTTACTCCCCATCTAGGCTGAAGCTGTTTGCTTTACAATTTGTTGCTGATAAAACTTGTGGGTATTCCTGGTCTGGCAGCCCAGTTCAATGTTTAAACAACTACCTATTCAGACAGAAGCAATTAAGTCCTTGAGGCTAAACTTGCAGCACCAAAGGCCTTGCATTCTTTGAATACTAATCCTTATGTCATCTCTCATCACTGCTTGGTCTCTGTAGGACAGCAGAAAGAGAGTCTAATCTGTCTAGCTGCCTTTTCCCTCTTCTTTATGCCCATCCTCAAGAGAGAACTCCCAGGTTTGACCTGAATAGGATGGGCCTGGCTAACTGAACAATCTCTGTATTTCTAAGGTAGAAGATTGCTGCTAGCCTTCATTTGCAGTCAGTATCCAAGGGCTGGTCTACACTGGGATGTGGTTCTGTTTTCATTAGCATATATTGAAACACATTTTTTCCCCCTTCCCCCAGCATACACCACCCCCATGCTAATTTGTCATGCTCATTGACTGCTTTTTGGTCCTCTGATTCCTTGCTTGGTTTTGTCTCTCTAATGAATCTGTTTGCTTAACTTATGCAACTCTCTTTCCGAAGCAGCACTTTTTTTATGGCATTCTGATTGAATCTACATCAGTTGATGTGGGTGTCTACATACGATTTCCAGCTGTTCCACAGAGTTTACTTTCTTACTCTTCTTTTTGGAACCTACTTCTACCTCATCTGTTCTGTTACTGACATTTCTCCAACTAAAATTCAATAACCAATTTCTTTCTCAAATGAAACAACTATTGTGCTGCAAAGGTGTGGCTGGTCATACTTCAGCATTTAGTAGTTTCTGCATTCCACTGTCTACCCTTTGTTATGCATGTTTCTTTTTTAATCTCTAAATTTTCCTGGAATTATTTGGCAACTGGTGGTTCTGCC
>JAOTQP010001286.1:101741649-101752320 GCA_026413545.1 Cichladusa arquata | reverse complement strand
TACATCGAATTCACGCGCATCCTGAAACACGGAGCAAAAGACAAGGATGACTGAGCAAATCCTGGATACCTGCAGATAGCACCTTTAATTCCTTTTTTTTCCTTCTCACTAATTTTATTTCTCAGGATCTGTTTTTTTCTTTTTTTCTTGTTGGGACCTTTTGCATACATTTTTAGCACTGCGGCTTCTTCCTCTGTGGATCCTAAGGCTGCTCAGGCACACCTGCACCTTTGCAATAAGACTGGAAAGTGGCAGGGAGAGAGAGGACAGCTTACAGTGATAGAGGTTGAGGGGCAAAGATCAGAGTATGTGGAGGCCCAGGTAAAAATGTCAGTGCTAGTCATCCTGGCTAGATTAATTTACATTTTTAATGGTAATTTTTCAAGTAAATCACTGTCTACTAAGTGCATAATTAAAATTTTTGTGCTAGAAGTATTATGTTTCTCTAATGATATCTGTAAATATTTTTGCAGTCATGTTGTTACCTATTTTTGCCTTAAAAATGATGCATAAGTCACTTAAACATACTGATGTTTGTACTTCAGCAACTGAGTATTTCATCTACTACTGTGAGCATACACATGAAGAAGACATTCCCATCCTTCAAATTTTAGTGTATTGTAAATTAATAATTTCTGTCCGAGACTTGCACATTAAACATTTTAAATCTTATGGATGTAGTTGAGCATGTATTTTACCACCTCACTGCCTCCATTTCTCGACACTGAGTACTATATTAATACCAATTTTAAAAAAACTTAAAGTCCTTGTGGGTTTTTTTAAAAACAAGGTGTCATATATGGGTAAAGTTGCTGGTGTGATGCTCTTACCAGATGTGTGGGGCTGCCGATATTTAATTAATGACATTTCATTGCAACCATTTATTTCTTGCTTTCATCTTTCTGGTTTTATCAAAGCACAGTAAGAACAGGGCTGGATGAAGAAGGAAGGTGTGCTGTCTCTGTCCTTTTTGTTTTCTGTCTGAAAATGTTTTTTAAATGAAACAATATATACTATATTTTTAAGACCTCCTGCTGTGAGTGGTGTTTTGGGTGTGTGAGACTTGAGGCATTCATTTTTGTTCCATTCCTCATAGTTGTATCCACTATAGTTTTTGTGGTATGGAAGTAATGGGAGATTTGCTGCAGTGTTCTGAGGCAATTTTGCCATAATCAGAATGCTTGTCGTTCTGTGGGGTTTTTTTTTGTCTCGAGAGAAAGGATGATCAGAGCTCCTTCTGACACTTCTTGGAATTACATTAATCCTTTCAGAGTTTACATTACAAAATTAAGAAAAGTCATTCAGCTTAGAGCATTTTGCTGTTTCTTGATAGGCTGCTGTTGCAAACTGAACTTTTAAGAAATGTCACCGGAGAACATGGTGGTGAGAGTCTGAAGCTGCTGCTCTATCCCAGTCCCAGGGGGCTTTGCTGAGGTGTGGAAGATGTGCAGAGGGATGATCCCTCTCACTGTGAGCTTATACGAAGCACATGGAAAAGCAGAGCAGGGGGAGAAGGTGCTGTATGGAATCAGCAGAAATCCAAACGCTTCACAAATGGTTTTTTCCCTCAGTCCCTGCTTGCTTTTTTTTTCCTTTTAATTTTATATTTTAAATTTTTTTTAGTCCCCTCAGAGAAATACATTTGGAGGGGGCAGAGATTAAAAACTCTCAAAGGAGAACTTCTGCAAACTATCAATGAAGTTAGTTTTGGTGGTTCTGAAGGAGGTGAAGTCCTGCGGCGCCCGGCTGGGGCCATCCCCGGCGCCGCCAGGAGGTGGCAGCACAGCTCCCGGCACGGACGCCGCCGAGACGGGCGAGCGGCTCCAACCCAACTGTTTGTTGGGTTTGGTTTTTTGCTTTGTTTGTTGTGTTTTGGGTTTGTTTTTCTTTTTTTTAGTTCTAAAAAGCTCGTTTGGTGCATCGTGCAGAGGGGAAAAACACGCTCTGTTCCCGCAGAAGTTCTGTTCCTGCCACAGCAAAGGCTAATGGTGCCAGGATTTTTCACATTGTGGCTCTTGCACGTGTTGAATTTTTGGCCTTTTAATCAAATTGGTTCATTACAGAAGAGAGTAAAACGAGGCCTCTGCAAGCCATTGTTACAAGCTTGCATGCACAGACACACATGTGGTGTATGTTTGACAAAGATTGGGTTTCCAAAGGACTTATGGCCTTCCTTGTAACTCAAACCAGAGACACTGCTCCTGCATTTCACTTCTCAGTATCTCAGTGAGCACTCTTCTTTTGTTAAGACTAGCTTTGAAAAAAAAAAGACCCCAAATTCAAATGTATATGTTTGCATAACTTTGTTTACAAAAGAAAGACTAAAACCTGTGATATAAACTAAACTGCTGGGGCTCAGAGTGAGGCAGCTGGTATTTACCTACGGCAATAAATGCTAATTGTTAAACCCTAGTGCTTGCTTACAGGCCAGGGCTGTGTTGCTGTATAGCAACACCTATATGCCATTTGGCCTTGTGATGACGAATTATAGCTCACTAATGCTATTGTTCTAAGCCTTGCCTTCGGCAGAATCCTGGTTTTACTCTCTGGACTTTAATGGCATTTAATGTTCTCATAAAAACATGTCTGAGAGAATGATAAAAATGGATTTTTGGTGTGTAACTCAGAGGCCTGGGATTTCTCTTGCAAAGAAATTTTAAACCCCTGCTCAGTTCTGATGCAGAGGGTGCCTTAAAGTCTGTGTGTGTCTGGAACAAGTAACGCTGGTTTTGTGGACTAATTGCAGTTCTTAGTCCTGGCAAAATCATTCTCAGTAAGAGCCACAGAATTTTCAAGTGTTCTCACTGAAGTGGGTCAGCAGAACATGAAGGCGTTTGTCGTGGGATGTCTTTCTCCTTTTATTTTTGTTATTAATTCAGCTGTTTTGTAGATAGGTCACTTGAGTGGAGGGCGGGAACAATGTGGCCTTGAATTCTCTCAGCTAGAAGAAAGAATTAAAAGTAGGTCTGCAACATTCAGGCTGAATGTTAAACCACTGAACAATTGAATAAGGGAGGGTGGAACCATCACAAGCAGCTGTGTTTCTTATTGTGCCTTCTTTTTCCTTTTTTTTTTTTTTTTTTTTCTTTTTCTTTTTGGCAAATAAAGGAGCTTAGGCAGTGATCCCAGGAGAAGGAATAAAAGAGA
The DNA here is from genome assembly GCA_026413545.1 of Cichladusa arquata. Taxonomy (NCBI): domain Eukaryota; kingdom Metazoa; phylum Chordata; class Aves; order Passeriformes; family Muscicapidae; genus Cichladusa; species Cichladusa arquata. The sequence continues at coordinate 101,749,173 of JAOTQP010001286.1, read as the reverse complement.
TCCATTCTACCTTGAGAGGACTCTTTCCTGCTCTTCAAGGTGAAGTTCCCAAAAGCCATGACTCACAAGTGGGGCTGGGATGCTTGTTTCCTGTGGTTGCAGAGGCACCAGAGCTGAACCCTAAATGAGTTTTAGCTTATGAACCGTTTCCTCTCCAGGTCTGTTTGTGAGCAGTAGTGCCTCGCCAGGGAACTGTCTCACACATCCTGGATCTGGATTAGCACCCCCCACAAACTCCTGCCAGTGCAGGTAATAACTTGTAAAGGTTCTCACTGTCTTTGCTCTGTTTGAATGCCGTGCTTTGTGAGCTACTGTGGCTCAGCACCCGATTATCCTGGAGCGACTCAGCTCTCTCCGTACCAGGGCAGTCAATTTGTCAGCTGTGCTGTCCCTACGTGTGAATTACAGCCCCAGCTCCTGTAGGAAGGGCAGTGGTGACTCCTCAGCTCCTCTTCAGTATTTCATGCTGATGAGATTCTGCGGATCCTTCCTCAATACCCTCGTTTTAATAGTTACTAATTTTAGCACCTAACTCCCTGTCTGGGGAGACAGCAGCGTCTGTCAGCGTGGCAGGCACGGCTCACCGTGGGCAGTACCAGTGGTGTTGAGCATTCTTCATTTGGATACCAAGTAGCCGGTGTTTAATACAGCAACGTCCGAATGTCAAACAGAACCGTGCCTGTTCTAAAAACCGCCAAGGTCTGGGGAGAATTCCTGTCACCAGGGTGGTGGTGTCTAAATCCTAAGCACTCGGTCTGACCTTTGTGGACGGTTTCCTAGCGGCAGGCAGGGCTCGTTCTGCTATTCAAATAACCCCAGCTCACTGCTGACTCATGCCTGGTTCCACTGGGCACATCCCAGTGCTTAAATATAAAAATTGTTTCAGTAGCACTCTAGCTGTGAAAGGCAAACCTAACCAGAGTTCCTATGTAATCATCCTGAGATCAGAGGTGTCATGTAAATGGCGTAATTAAAAACATAAAAAAAGCATTCACATGACTTTAATAGGGATGCATACCAGTCCCAGCAGGCTTCTTTCACTGAGTAAGTAAGACTTGCAAATTAAAGATACTTGCAGCTGGAAACTTCCTTTTCAAATAACTGCAGGTCACTGTGACATTGGAAATGGTTGCAAAAAACTACAGTGAGCCCACAATCATGGCACGCTGCCCCCTCCCACACACATGCACAAGATTTCCTGGGAAATTCGCTCAGCTCCATGCCCCACAACCCCAGCAAGCTTCAAAGCTACAGGGCTGGAGTTAGTTAAAAGGAGAGCTGACAAGACTCATGTTAGTAAGATAAGCTCATGAACTTTGTGATTCATTTTTGGAAGAGAATTAAATGGAACAAAATTACTTGCAGTTAGTACTTGCCTGTTTATTTCTTTCACTAATTCAGGGGATAATGTATTGTATCTTAATTAGAACCTGAGATACATGTTGTGCAAAACACAAGTTATAACACTGTTACTGCTATCCCCTTAGCAAAGAGGGGAACTTGGTCGTGAATCTAAATCCTCCCACTTCTTCTGTGCTTCTTATCTGCTAATTAAAAAAATAAAAATAAAAAGGTAGCAATGTAATTTTAAATTGTCAGAAGACAGCATTTCTTTCAGACTTTGAATTTTTTGTAACCTAATTGAGCACAACCTTATAACTTAACCAATAATAACTAGTTTTTCTGTTGTAGAAAGTCTAGAGATGCAAACTATTGTTACTGATGTCTTTTAGCATATCCATCTATTCCACAGCCACTTTGCCCAGGCGGGGCACAGAACTGCAGCACTGTTACAAATGTATTTGGGGGTGCTCTACTACATGCAGACCTAAGAGGAAGAAGGAGTCATCAAACCTGTGCAAAATGATGAGTAAGGAATACACTGCAAAAATGCAGAACTCGGATTCATTTGCTGGAAGATGACACAGGGCTATCTGAACCTCAAAGAGGAGGATGAACTGTTGCCATGAAGTGCTAGTTACAACTTGATAAGCAGCAAACCTACCTGATTAGAGCTGCAGCTGAATTTAGAAGCAAATTGCAATGTGGATGGGACAGTAAACAGAAGATAGTGATGATGCTTGTTAAAAATATTTGATTCAACTCTGTTGCAGTTGCAAAGAATGCAGCCTGCTGTCCCTGAAATTTGCTGTCCCAAGCTCTGGGCACAGATTTTGGGTATCTGAGTAGCCATCTAAACTAATGAAGATTAAAATAGCAGAAAAGAAGATAGGGGACAAGGCACTCAAGCATTTCCTGATGCAGTTGATCACAGATATGACTCTAGTTGAGCTTCCAGTAGTCAGACTTCTCCAGAGGCTGGACACCAATGCCCAGTCAACAATTAATGTAGCCCCATGCTTTGGCAGCTGACAGCAGCTTTTCCAGAGTTCTGTTTTCTATTTGATGTTTGACTCCTCTCCTCCCCTCCCCTCCTATCTTTTGTGCAAGCACTTAAATGCCTTCCACATGTCAGGGGCCTGCATCTACCCTCTCTGTTACAAGCCTTACATATGCTGAAGGGTTAAGACCTTCAGTCAAGAAAGGCATTCCCTTCCCTACTTTGTGTACCACACCTTGGGCCTCACTTTGAGATAAGAGTCAAATCAGCTAATAAGTTGTAAGGCAGGCTTTGTAAATTTTGATGAGCAAAATTTTACCTCCAGGATTAAAGAGTATTTCAGTGTCAGCTTTTAAAATGCTGGCAAGTGTCTAAATGGGATGGCAGTACCTCAGACATTTCAGGCTCTGGGATGAAAGTGCAGATCAGACTCTTGTGCACATCTCTGGCTGCACAACACATGGCAGCACTGTCCTCTGAGGGCAGTGGGTGAGTGGAGAAGAGTAGGCTTTGGCTGATGCTCTCACTAATGATGCCTGGAAGATCTTACCCTATGCCAGGTTTTCAGGGTTGGTAATTATGCCCCTTCCACTCTTGGTCTCAAGAACTGCTATGAAAGAGCAAGTATGAAACAAAAGGGTGCTGGCTGCTTATTTTCACACTACTTTCCCAACTCAAAGTGTTCTTTACACCTCTGTGATTGAATGGATTATTCGTACCTAGGACAGATTTTGTGTTCACACACACCCTTTGCAGGAATGTTTTTGTTACCTACCAGTGGTTTGTAAAGTGACTGTAAAAGCAAGGGAAGCATTTGGGAGATGCTGTTATTATGAACAAGTTAGGGTGTGTTTATTTTAGTTATTTCTTTTCTTTCCAATTCCTCCATGCTTCCTTTAAGCCTATTAACAGACAATGCTTCTACAGGCTAAGTATACTGAATTCAGCGAGGCTCACCAAAAGCCCATTTCAGCAACATTATTCAAGTTTCCAATATTTATCTTTACATACCAATATGTATTTCTGGCTCATTTCTTGAATCTGATGTTCTTTGCTTTACTTTGGGGCCTGGGGGGAGTGGGGGGTGTTTGTTTTGGGTTTTTTTAAGGTACAGTCTGCTTCAGTTTTAGCCTCTAATCACTGTTACAATATGACTTGCCTATACAGTTTGCCCTGTTTTATCTCTGATGCAGCTGAAATTTTCATTTCATGAATTTCATTGCATTTCCCTGCTATATGCTGCTGATGTCAGACACCGTGACATCGGAGCATGTTCTTACATGGTCCATAAAAGTTCATTCCAAGCTTTTGTTCCCAAAAGCTATGGAGAAAAGCACTGTATGAAATCTGTTTATTTCAAACCAACAGAAGTTGGTTTGGGGGTGGGAGGTGAGAAGTTTTATCCCTGGAAATAAAGACAATGTGGCATGAAGGTATTTGTAATATGGGTTCCTTTTAATGAATCTTAGATGCTTAGTTGACTGAAAACATTAAATTGGTGTTTCCCTAAAGTAAGTAATTAACTTTCAACACGGAAAATTAAATTGCCTAAGATTATTACACAGCTATCTGAACAATACTTCTAGTGTCTTGTTGCTTTTATTGCTTTGTTGCCTCTGGCATTTTGTGCGTAATCATCCAGACACCATGAGACATATTGATTAAATAATTTGGGGCACTTTTCACAGTACAGTCTTGTTTTATATAATCTTATGCAATAAGTTATTACTCTAGCCAAGTACTAAGTAAGAGCAGAGTTAAGAGAGAAGCTTTGGGCAATGCCAGTCTATTCTGTCATTCATTGTCAGAAGTAGTTTGGACTCCTGCTCCTGAAGCAAGCTGCATCTTTACTGGGAGAAAAACAGACAGATCCTGAGTTGACTTTAGCAGATATTTTTATATTAGGCTGAGTATATTTCCTCTTAATACACTGAAAAAAAACCCCTGTTTGAAGAGCAATTTCTGTGCCAATGCTCCCAGAGCTCCAGAGATGCGAGCAGTTCTCTGTGTTTGTAGTGTCAAGCACAATGGGGATTGGTGTGTGAGTGGGAGAATTAAATGTCTTATGGTACTTCCATGATAAAAATAATAAGCACTGTTTTTGCAGATGTGACAAAAGTTATGTTTAAAGAGCACTGGGCCCTCTCTAACTAATTGGAACATCAGTTTCACCTCTGGCTTGGCTAGGCTGATTTAGCAGCTTTCTGCTAGAAAGGTTCTTGATAACAAGTGGCAACCAAAATATTTCAAGGCTGCCTTATCCTCTCTTATCCTACAGCCTAACGACAAAAGGAGACAATTGTACCCTGTGTGCTAACTACATGTTGTGCTTTAATCTTGCATTCTGAGTTCTGTTGTCATGAAGTTGCTAACCATCATTCTGTGAAGCTGTCAGCACAGCCCCTCCACACACCTCTGGGCTGCACTACGTGGGCACAGTACCACAAAAGAGCAAACATGAGCACTGGCACCTGTCAATAACTGCTGTTGAGAGGGAAGCTGTCCCTTTTGCCAGCCAGGAACATCAGAACTGCAGGCCACTAAATAAATGCTATTATATATCATCTGGGCACCATATGGTCTGCGTGCTCTGAGTGTAGCTGAGCCACAGCCCTCCGAGCAGTTGGGTGAGAGACCTGGCTTCAGCCTCAGTGGCTGTCTGCTTCAACTGCAGTAAGGCTTCCACACTGCTGTGCTCTGAAGACAATCAAGCAGAGCATCTCACAAAATACCAGAAGGTTTCTGTTCCCCTCTAGAAGTGCTGAAGTTTCTGCTGACTCTTCTGGGCATGGGTGAATACATTCCCTTCCAAGGTACAGCTCTGCACCCTGGGGTATCCGCAGCTCTGATGCTGCCTCAGAGAACTCATCTTCTACTCTTGTAACTGAAACTGTAGCTTAAATCATCTCATCATCTCATCTCATATCTCATCTCCTCATCTCATCTCATCTCATCTCATCTCATCTCATCTCATCTCATCTCATCTCAATCTCAATCTCAATCTCAATCTCAATCTCATGCAGCTTTTATTACAATTTGCAAAGAAGCCCACTCTACATTGGAGTCCTGCTTTGGCACCATGGGCAGCACTGGCACATGTGCATAGCTGGAGGTATATGGGTTAAATGTGTCAGCAGGCTGAACCCTTCCATGGGGGGAAGGAGGAAATGAGATCTGAACCAATTCCTAGAGTAGCACAAATTAGTGAGCTACTAAGAGCCCTCAGAGAGGTCCTCAGAGGACCTCACCCCAGCTAATTGTAGCTGTAGCTGGTGTAGCAGGTGGCTACAACCATGAGTCATGTAGGTGAAAGCAGTGCTGAAGCCTCAAGACTGGTTTTATAAGCCCAGGAACTCAGCTCACCTACTTGTCCACTGTTTCACATACCTTACTGCCAAGACACCCTCAGTCCCTGCACTAACAGCTAGCCAGAGTAGAGCACCCCATTGCCATTTGAAACACTGGCACTGGGACAAGCTGTGCTGGCCAAACTCTAGCCTACATCCATACAAGTTAACCCAGTATGCATACAAGTTTGGCAGGGAAATTGGCTCTTTGTCTGCAACTCACTTTTTAACAAGTGAAGAGCTGTTTCCATCCCAAAGTGTTTGAAAGGTACTTCTGTTTTTCAGAACATAAGAGAATTACAGCAAGAAATGACTTCATCATCTACCAATAATGTCTTGTAAGCATGGATACATAGGTTTTGCAAAGGAACTTAAAACTTCCAGGTTTCATAGTGAACTTAGGCTTCAAACTCTTAACAGAGTGAACTGTACTTTCCTTGTCCTAACTGCTTACATGTCTGATTGTCTGGAGTGGTGTTTTAATTTTTTTTTTCTAGAAGACTCACAACAATCTAATGCACTGGGCTGAGCTGAACAGCTTGATTATTATGTCCAACCTAAATCCACATTCATTCTACAATGTCTAACTTGTGTCCAGCTCCTTCAGAGCCTGGGTCCAGCAATATGCTGAATGTGTTTAGCAAGGGTGGACAGCATGGAGTTAAGCACGAGCTCGGTGGCATCTCACACAAAATCACAGCTGATGAAATTCATGCCTTCTGCATCTAGAGGTTGCATATGGCAAGTTGAGACCTGAGTGCAATTTCCTTTTGAGCCTGAGAAGGCTCAAGGATCTTATAGCAGGAGTCCTTTTACAATGAGAGCTTTTTCTACTTGGAAAAGTAGAAAAGCTCTTGTTGAATCTGGACTTTTAAAAGAGGGTGGAATTCATTGAGAACAAGGCAAAGACAGAAAGAGACAGCATATTGATATAGGGGATTTATAAATAAACTAAAACAAATTATAGTTTGCTGTGTAATCAAGTGTGTTAAAAGCAGATAGTCCTTTTACTACACAACAACAAGATTTTGTCTATCTATCTTTAAAACTGACAAGCAGGAACTAGTGCTTGAAAAACTAGTAAAAACTAGATCTATAATTTAGACTATGGCCAAAAGCATTAAAAAACAGCCAAATACCAAGAGAGCCTACACAAGGACCAGGTTCATCCAGAGGACACCGTGAGGATGACTGCTGATTCCTGTTTACTCCATCCGATCACCCCTGCCCGGGACCACCAGAAAAGAGTGCGCAGAACCATGAAGGAGCAGGCGGGGACAGGGTATGAATATGTATAGGCGATGCTGAAACTTCCAGGAATATGTATGAACTAAGTATATATAAACAGAGCGTCTGCCCTGTTTGGTGTGCACGTGTGGTGGAGCTACCCCCGTGCGCCCAGGGCTGAACAAACATCTCTTTGTAACCTCTCTAGTTCCAGAGCCTTCCCTCTGCATGTCACTGTGTGCCTGGCTCTGAAACTCAAAGGTGTCTGGGGCACTTGGGCTCCTTCATTGTAAGGCTGAGAGACTGAGCTCTTTGGGAGTATTGACTCAAAACATTTCCCCTTTTTGGAGATGCCAGAGTGCTTTGTTGGAGCGGAGGAGTGAGCTTTTGTGTGTGTCTGATCTGATAAGACAGAGGGTGAATGATGGGCTATGAGAGATAGGAGAGGGAGCCTGTGGAGATGATGGTGCCACTTGTCATGGGAAGTTGACCTCTGTTGGAATTTTGAAGTTTGGGAAATTTGAAATTTTTTTTGTGATATTAGGTAATGATTTTTAGAGGAGCACTGTTTTTGACTTGAGGTTTTGGAGAAGGTTTTTAAAATTGAAT
>JAOTQP010001286.1:101728977-101741582 GCA_026413545.1 Cichladusa arquata | reverse complement strand
TTGGGGTTTTAGAATATAGTGAAAGGTATAAGATAAGACGAAGGTTTTAAGGTGTTGTTTTTTAGTTTTCTTTTGGGGTTTTTTGAGTTTAGGTAGTATTTTTTAATTGGATAGAAAATGTACCGTGGGTTATGGGTGTTTGTTTATTGGGTTAAAAGTAAAAATAATTTAGGTGTTAGTTTTTAATTGGATTGTTCAGTTTTAAAAGACTTTGTAACAAGTGAGATACTTTTTTTTTTTTGTTAGAAGTGTTGTAGTACTTGTTCTATTATAGCTAGAAATTAATAAACAATTGAGTTTGAATATAAAATTTTGGGGTTTTTTGTGTATTAATTTTCATTTTGATTGAATAAGAAAAAGGAAGATAAAAACTAATAAAGTGGTCCTCCCTTGCACAAACCACCAGGTTGTGGGGCTCCCCCTCCGTCCTCCCCGGACATTCAGGTGTGGCCTGAGGGTGTTCATCTCTGCTGATGGGCCATCATGGGCCATAATTGACTCAACTGCTTGGTGTGATGGGCAACTGTGTCGTGTTAGAAAGTGTGAAGGACTCCCAAAGAGTCCCATGATCCACATTAATACATCATCCAGTGTGCTCCCCGCCCCACCCGGGAGAGGTGCATGGGCATTCCCATCTGAACAGGAACGTAAACCCAACAGATGTTGTGTTCTGTGGATTTCCCCAGGATTGTCCTCACTACACCTGATGGATCCAGTCTGCAGCCATCACTTTGACCAAGACTGAGGCCATCACACATTGAAATTACAACAAACAAATCTCTTCCAGAGGACTACAGTGATGAGATCTTTCTACTCTTATCCTTGCCTTCTCTTTCTCATACATTTTCTGAAGTGATATTTTCATATTGTCATGTCACTATAGATAATAACAACCCAAATGGCTGCATACCTGTTTCCCTTTGCAAGCAAACTGTTCTAAAATGAACCCTACATATGTGTATTTGCAAGGGCCAGTGGCTCAGCCTCATTTCACTCTAATCTACCTCAAGGGATTTATTAACAAGGACCTGGGATACCCGTGCTTTCAGGTTGTAACAGAGGCCCAACTCAGCTTTTGCATTTTGTTCAAACAAAAAATTCCTTGTAGGAAGCTAGCCCGGCCATCTCTCCTAGGAAGTGCCCTTATTAAACTCTAAAAGTGGGTTCAGAATTATTTTCTCTTTTCCACTTTCTTTTCTACTTTGTACACAAAGTTATTATTGGCATTTTTTTGTTCAAATAAAGTATTTCCCTTCCTAGTATGATGGCTGACATCAGTCTCATTTTTGCATATAAAATTTTATCTTTCTATGGTTAGTACTGGTGAACTGCAGATGGAAACTTCATAATGCTTTATTAGTCATTATGGCAGTTCCTAATGGAGGGTCTGAGTTATTCAGGATTATTGCATTTTAAATACATCCTGCTTCAGGGAATACATTATTCTCATTTGTGGAGGTCTGGTGTACAAATAGATGTCATGAAGGGATTCCATCCAAACGGACCTTGACAGGCTTGAAAGGTGGGTCCATGTGAACCTCATGAAGTTCAACAAGGCCAAATGCAAGATCCTGTGCTCAGGTCAATTCCAGGCATAAATACAGGCAGGGGACCAAATGGATTGAGAGCAGCCCTAAGCAGAAAGAGTTTGAGTGTTGGCTGATATGCCCTTGCATCCCAGAAAGCCAAGTTTGTCCTGGGCTCCATCAAAAGCAGCGTGGCCATCAGGTCAAGGGAGGTGATTCTCTCCCTCTGTTTTGCTCTTGTGTGACTACACCTGGAGTCCTGCATCCAGCTCTGGGTCCTCAGCACAGGAAACATATGGACCTGTTGGACCAGGTCCTGAGGAGGACCATGAAGATGATCAGAAGGCTGGGACACCTCCTGTGAAGAACAGGTTGATAGAGCAGGTGCTATTCTGCCTGGAGAAGAGAAGGCTCTGGGGAGATCTTATAGCACCTTCCAGTATTCCAAAGGGGGTCTGCAAAGTGTCTTTTTACAAGGGCATCTACTGATAGGACAAGGGGGAACAGATTGAAGAGAGGGTAGGTAGATATAATTAGATATTAGGCAGAAATTCTTTACTGTGAGGGTGGTGATACACTGGAATATGTTGCCCAGAGAAGGCCCATCCCTGAAAATGTTCAGGTTGGATGAGGCTCTGAGCAATCTGGTGTACAGAAAGGTGCCCTGGCCCATGGCAGGAAGGTTGGAACTAGATGATCTTTAAGGTTTCTTCCAACCCAGACCAGTCTATGATTTTATAACTGGGGAAGAAAATTTACATCAAAAATTCCCCCCCTGGGGCAGGGTCACAAGGCAAATCTGGACTTGCAATTCCTGGTAAAACTCCAGCAAAGTAGAGCTCTTATACATTCTCTGTCTTGACCTGCTCCCTCTTCAAACAGTCCTTAAACATTCAACAGAAATATGGTCAAAGTCCTATGCAGCAGGTACAGCCTAGGCCTATGACACATGGAAAGTTGTGGATGAACTCGTCAGATTCCTAGAATGGCCTTCAGTGCCAAAGCACATGAAGCAATGCTTTAATCCCAATTTAGAGGATTAGCACTTGTCAAGCCTAAATGACTGTAAAAAATTGGGGGAGAGAGGGTGGTACATAGGTGCATATCAAATCTGCTTCACATTGTGCCTGCTTCTGCTCAGGTTCCTGCCTGACCTCACTCTCAGAAACCATTGTTGTAAATTTCTTTTCAGTCTTGTCTCTCACAGGAGAGCTGTTATGCCACAACCCAAGCATACCAACACAGAGGACTCCATACCTTCAAGTAATGTAGCATTTCCATGCATGTCTTTACCCTGCCCTCAACCCCCCAGCCAGAGTCTCTCTGGTACAGCACTAATTTGAGAGGGACACTTTCAATACACTCCCATTCTATCAGCTTACCATAAGAGAATGACAGGACAGTGGCCAAGCACTGCAGGGAAAGGGGTTTACAAGTGCCTGAGTGAGTGAAGTCATGCATTGACCTTGTTCCATTTTTTCCAGATGTGATATTTATGCTTTGTAAGGTTGCAGGAGGCTGTGTAGGTCCTCTGTCAATGTTTTTACAGTGTACTGTGGGAGAATTCATCTGCCCCAGCCCAGATGCTGGCAGAAATAGCATGGGTATGGCAAGTCATGAAAGTGAATTGGCTCTGGCTCTGCATTTGTGGTTCCCTTTGGTGGCAAGGCACTGATCCAGAGGTTCACCCTCCAGTGTATAAGTTATGCAAGCAGCCTGCTTGTCTGCAGTTCTTCTTCTTTTAAATTGTCTAGAATCAGTAAACTGAGCCTATTTTCCACTCCAGATACATCCACCTTCAGCTGCTCTGAACCAGGCAGCCTTTTCCATATCTGCTGCATCCCAATACATGCTGCATTTAGCTTTGGTGCTGTGCAAGTCAGCACATTCCCCTTCCCCTGGCACACTTGTGCACAAGTCTGCCTCTGCTCAGCTTTCTAAGCCAATTTCAGTGATGTCAGCCTGTGGCTTTCCAGGCCTGGTTTCTATCTAAGCTCTGTGAATCCACAGACCTGCACAAGACAATCTGTTCACAGCTCCTGATCCAGCCCAAGCAGTGAGAATATACCCAGCTGAAATATTTTTTGGTGCAAGCTGATGTATAATCATCGAACTGTTACTCTTGGAAAAGACCTCAAAGATCCTCAAATCCAATTGCCAACCCAGCCACTGTCATATTCAGAAATAAACCATGTCCCCAAGTACTGTGCTCATATGTTTTTGAATACTTCCAGGGATGGTGATTCCACCACTTCCTTGGGCAGCCTATTCCAATGCCTGACTACCCTTTCCGTGAATAATTTTTTCCTAATATCCAATCTAAGCCTTCCGTGGTGCAACTTGAGGCTCTACCCTCTTGTCCTATGTTATTACCTCAGAGAAAAGGCCAACACCCACCTGGCAACAACCTCCTTTCAGGCAGTTGTAGAGAGCAATGGAGTCACCCCTGAGCCTCTTATGGTTGCAGAGGAGAAAGAATTAGGACCAAATATCACAGTCTGATATGACATTTCTGGGCTGCCACAGAAAAGAGGTTATAGTACTAAAAGGGAATCACTATGGCCTAACAGGGAAGATGTGTGCATAACTAGTACATGAGCAATAATCAGCACACAATGCAATATCAAGTTCAAGAACACATAAAAACTATCAAAAGAAAGCATTAGTAATAGGCTATTAATTACCCACTGTGAAATATTAATAAAAAGTTAAAATTAGTTGCAACTGTATTTTGTGAAAACCCTAGAAAGATGAAACAAAGGTGCTTTCATGATTTGCTTGCTGAAAAGGCAGCTTTTGAGAGTCAACAGGAAGCAGTTGGGCTGTCAACATGAAAGGAGCAATTGATCAGAGGAAAGTGCAGAGGGGTTCCCACTAGAGATCAAGCTGAGGAATTCTGTGCAATGGGCAATAATAGTGATGATGGAGTGCCCAAATGTTATAGGAGGGGTTCTTTAGTGACAGGAAAGCATGAGGGTCTTCTGGAATGAGTCAGAAGGAGGCAAAATAGTAGTAGTAGAAGTTGAGGGGTAAGGGCTGAAGGAAGGAGAGAATTTAATACAATGACAAAAATTCTTTGCATGTGGATCAGGGAAAAGGCCAAATGGGGAAACGAGCTCAGTAGAAGATAGAAGTTACTGGTACTGGAAAGGGAGTTGGAATTATTAGTGTCTTGTGAGAGCTGTGAATGACAGAAATTAGTGGTCTGCTGAGAGCAGCAGAGAGTAATGTGGCATTAGTGTGTGTGACAGATGAGGAAAGCAATTATCTTCATATTTTCTACTTGAGGATCCCAAATTATTTTATGCTGCAATACCTTGAGCCTTGGAGAAAGTTTTGGTCTTGAAAGGAGACACCAATCAAATATAACTGTTCAGCTTCATCATGGCTATATGGCTAGCAAGAGACTGAGCAGATGGTAAAATCTGGCTGAAATAGGAGCAGTATATTCAGAAGGGCACTGACTGGCTTCTTTCTGAGTGTGAGACAATGGAAAAACATCCAGAACACAGAAACATCGGGTAGCTGAGCCCATGAGTGGTTTTGAAAGACAAGCAAGAGAACCATTCCCAGCAAGGGCAGCAACAGAACTGACTGTGTTGGAGGGTAATCAAACTGAGGCAAAAAAACCCACGAAGGAATATTCAGGTCAAATCATAGGTCATTTCTGCTGATTTACTTCATTCAAAAGTTTACTTAGTATTTCATGTGTAAATCAAGAGTTTGCATTTATTACACACCTTTATGGTCACTTTTAGCAAGGTAACCCCAGAACTCTGGCAGCCATTTTAAAGAAAATATAGGAAGCTTCCTGGAAACCAGAAGTTCTGCTATCCATATGGCTGGCACAACCCAATCAGATGTGTATACAACAAACATGCACGAAAAATCAAATAACACCAAGTTAAAATTTTGTAGTCTTCTGTGCCCTGCTGCTTTTTCTACCTAGAAAATAGGTGCATAGATTAGGCCCCCTCTTTTCCCTCTAATGAGTACTGTCCTTGTGTGTTGCCCCTGGAAGAGAGGATGAAGGCAAGGAGAGCTAAAGGCAAAGGTGTGTGGGGAAAGGAGGCATTATCAACTGAAGGGTGCCAGCAGATAAGAAGAGGAAGGGAGGAACATGCAGCTCATAGTTTGGCAGTGCTGCCAGGGCACAGGTCCAGGGGAGGGACCAGGTAAGAACACATGGGCTGGGGCCAGGACAGCTGTGTTGGGAAGTAGCCACAAACCTCTGCAGCTGGTGAGAGAAGGCAGCAGACATCCCTGGCAGGGATGGCACTCCCCTGTTTCTAATTTTTTCTTTTTGCCTCTTGAATTTTTTGAAGCAATATGTCATCATTACTCACACCCTGGAAATGACTCTACAGATTTCAGCTCAGATGTTAACTGTTTGGACACAAATGTGTCATACAGAGCACTGAGAGGTAAAATTGTGACCTGAAAGAGGTGGGATACATATTTTGTACACCAAAGAGTTTCCTGTGTAGAAGTTTTATTGAGGAAGGCTGTGTGACAACATCATGACACAACTAAGAACAAGGCCTTGGGTGCTGGCTAGCACTGTTTGTTATCCTGCTTGGACTTTCAGAGGAAGAGAGACCAATGCCACCAGTAAGGTCCTACAGCAGCTATTCACAAAATAAACAACAAAGTCCATAGCCAGAAGTTCTGATGTGGCACCCAGATCTGGATCAGGAACTGACTGTCAGCATCTGTGCCCAGAGGACCTAGCACAGTGGGGCTTCAACAGAATTCCTCCTCCTTCCTGAACAGCTGAAAATATTGGACCCCACGGGCTCTGCTGGCTCCCTGCTCCCTTCCACATTCCAAATAAGAATAGGAATCACCCTGAGAGAAAATTAGTTATGTAGGCTGCTATTGCTGCCCTTCAGAGAAGGGAAACAAGCTAAAAAGCCACATAGAAGCTGAAATGAAAACTCAGGGGTTTCTGGCTGGGTGTCCTCTGGAGCTTGTATCACTCATTCTGATTAGGAAGAAAAACAATATACATTGAAATATTTTTGGCAAGATGAGGGAAAAAATATGCTATATGATGGATGTGGTTTTAATTACACTTTGCAAGTTTGGCTGAGTGAAACAGTAGCAGGAAAATAGTTTTCTGCTTAAGCTATTCCCCTCACAAACTTAAAAAAAGGCTTTTGTGCTTAGCTAAATATTAAGATGACATTTCACTACAAGTTCAATCAACACCATTGAAAAAAGGGAGTTGCTCTTTCTTTACTAAGAAAACTTTTAACTTGTACATTAAAATGATGGGTAAAAATAATCTTGATCAGTCACTCATGGATCATATCTGCCTGTTTATTCAGATGTTAGCCCAGGATCTTTTCCTTTCCTCATTACAATGATCACTTTAATGCAGAAGCTCTTTAATGGTGATTGATAGATGTAAAGAGAGAAAGCAAAGGTATTTTTCCTAGGAATTATTGCACAGCACTAGCACTGCAGCAAGCACTCAGTGTTATAATAAGTGCAGCAAAAGCCATATAGCTGAAATTATTTGCAGATTTCTATTTTAAATTCCAATTTCACATACTTGAGATATAGTCCCATTTGTAGCCTGAGTCTAAAGAAGAAATATTTTTCTTTCTTTTGTTTAAAAATTATTTTTATCAGACTGGAAGTATTTTGTTGCTGTCAGAGTTCCTGCTGTTCTTTAATCTGTGGATGTTGTAGATAACAGGCTGGACAGAACTCTAGAATACCATTTATTCTGGTGAAGGTCTCTGAACTTTAGAAAAAGGGCAAAAATGGGATTCCAAATACTGGACTTGGACTGTTCCCGTTTGGCCAGGATATGAGCAGTTTCCCTTTTAATTTTCATTCTCACCCTGGGGGTTGGGTTTCTTAGTCACTCTTTTATACATGCAGCATGAAAAACATGGTACTTACCAAATCACTCTGACTCACTAAGTCCTGTCAGTTCAAGGCCTCATCTATTATACATCTGACCAATCTCACTGGAGTCCTATTTCATGGCATAGCTAAAAGCTCCTCTTTCATTATAAGTCACGACCATGGCAACAATCCAGTTGCATGATTTGGCAGACTGGATCTCCTGACAAAATTAACATGATCTTATAGCTATGAGCACATATTTGCATCTCCAAAGCAGAAAAAATAATGTACAAGGTAAATATTAATGTTGCTGGGTGCATTGTACAGCTGAAACCAAAGCAGTGAACACAAAATTTGCTTTCCCTTTCCATAGACATCTAATTCAAGAACTTGGAGTATCAAGGTAATCTTGAATGCATCCACCATTTCTGGGCAAAACTTTAATATATTACACTGCCATTCTGCTAAACTAGCATTCTGAACCTAGGTAAACACTTTTTCTATAACCTTATTTCAAAAGTTTTCCATCAAAATCCTGTTGGTGGTGGGCAGCTAATTATCTTTTTAAGGAGATTAGGGTTCTTTAATAAATCCAAAAATTTTTTTCACATAGAATCAAAACAGCCATATCAAACCTGGTACTTGGGAAACATACTTGATGAAATAGGAATCTGTATTCTGTGAGAGCTGATTTAATGGAATCACAGGACCATGGAATGATTTGGGTGGATTGGGATTTTCGAAAGTAGAATAATAAAATTCTCCATGAAATGTGTTTTTCTAATACTTAATCTAAACCTCTCCAGGTCATCTAGTCCAACATCTTCAGCAGGACATTTCCAGCCTCCTGATCTGGGAAAGCCCTGCACCCAGGATATCAGGACACACTAAATCAGAAGTCCTCTTCTGCGTGGAGCTGGAGCTCCCCTCTGGCACTGGCCCATGGTTCTGCTGGCATAGTCCTCACATTGCCTCAGTCACCCTCCCTTCCACAGCCAGATGAGGCACAGTGGCCGCAAGCTTCACCTGCACCCTGATGGTCAGCACTGGGGAAGACGTGAGGATAGAGCAGAGAACTCAAGAAAACTGAGGTCTTGAACCTGTTGCAGTGCCACGGGGCTGGACTCATCTCACAAACTACTGATGGTGGAGCTGGTGGAGCTAGCTGTGCTGGGAAAAGTGGACACACATCTCAAATGGGGCACTGCTCAATTTGTTGCTTTGGCTGCTCCAGTAGAAGCCCCTACATCACCTCCCATAAAGCATCCTGCCAGGGAATGTAAAAACTTCCACACCCAGCAGGCCAAACACTCAGTGTAGGTCTGTAGAGAAGAGCCATGTGCCTGTGAGACCTGTCACACTTACATGGAGCCAGCAGTTCAGGCCCTATTATCCTCTCCTCTGGCAAGTGAAGAAAACTCCTCCTGTTGAGATGCCACTGCTGCTTTGCCCTTCTCAAAGGGGAGAAGCCACTGACAAGATCATTCCCTCTGTGGAGGAGATCCCAGTGTGTCCAGTGAAGGGGGAGCCCTGGCTAGGGGGGAACACTGCTTGTGAGGTTCTACCTGGCGTGCAAAAGGTTTGCAGTTAGTTTCTAGACAGTTCCAGCTCCCTCCCCCAGACATTGTCCTGAGCAATACCCAACCTTCCTCTGTATACCCATACAATATCCAACCTCTCTGTAAAGCTGTCCCTGCTCAGAGGCAGTGATACTGAGACCCCTGCCAAAGACTGTCCACACTTTACTCTGCAGTTGCCAAGACAAGGTAAAAAGATCTCAAATTCAAAACATTAAATCAGGCCTAAACTTCAACCATACTTATATTAAAACATTTCTAGAAAAAAAGCAAATGGAGGGAGCATGCAATATTTGTCAGCATAAACTGAAATAAACACTGAAACGAGAATTGTGGAAAAATGCGTTGTACTTGCTGTGGTTTTGGCCACATCCTGTTTTAATTCAATACAACTGAAACAATGACACTAAATCCACTTTGCATTTACCCCAAATAACTGAGCAAATGAAAACCTGGAATGAAATTGAACTAGATATTAAATTAATTTTTAGGTTTAGTAGCACAGATGAAGGTATAATCCTGAGAACTTCTTCCCCTTCCTTCATGCCAAGCTGCATTTCAAACATACCCAGACAATGAAACTATTGCAGAGCTGGGCAGTTCCTTAGTTACAGAAACATAGTTTTCAGGGGCATCAGTTTGTGCTTTGATTCTTCAGGGATTACTTGCTTGGTAGCAGTCTGAGCTGTAGCAGTTGGTTTTTGTCTGGAGAGCTCTGTGCAGCCCTCACACCCATTGGGTGATATTGCTCTGTGTAGTGAGCAAGTGCTGCCTGGTGCTTTTCTCCAAAAAGGTTGCCCAGCTTCCCACTGCCTGCCAAGACTTGAACAAAGCATTTACTTTCCTGAGCTTCTGTCCATGCTGCAAAGCCTCTACATCTTCCTGACTTCCAGAGTCCATAAAAAAAGTCCTACTGGAAGTAAAACCCCCCAAGTGTTAAATCCTTCCTTTTGGAGAGGGAGGGGTGTGGTGGTGTCCACCAAGCTTACTTTGATTATAACTATAGTTGAAATGAACTCAGGTTTTTTCTTGTCATACTTTCAAGAAGCATTTAGGAACAAGAACCTAAAAATCTACAAATAGTTATTTAGATCTGTTTATTCCCTGAGAAACTGAGACACTTTCATGACTGTTTCAAGGACCATTTTAGTTGTTTTTTGGTTTTCATTCTAAAATTACAGTACTGGGACACATATAATGAATCCATTCCTGTATCACTAACTCCAAGGTAACATACAAACACAGAAGGAAAGACACAACATCAAGTGATACTAGACAACTAAGCACAATGGATTTCTGCAAAAGCTGCTAACATGGCATGAAGGTACACTTCCATGATCTTATGTCCTCAAACCTATCCTAGGATCACTCCATAGGTATGCCACTGACTGAAGCAAGCTCCTGAAGTCCCAAAGCAGAAACCTTCAACCAGCTCTTCCTCCAGCACATTCACCAGGATAACTGGACTCTGCAGGTCAGCTCTGAGCCATCTCTAAGATACACACAGTGCTCACAAAAGCCAAACCAAGATTTTTCTCCCTGTATGTTTAGCACTCAGCTTCTCATATTAGTTTAGTGGTTAGAGTATTTACAGCTACCATGGAAGATCATGTTTCAGGCCCTTAAAATGGAATTTAACCCAGGGGTCTGTAATTCTGTATATCACAGGCTGTTGGGTAAGTCTCTATTAGGTAAACTGTTTAAGTAACTTCATATAGTTTCATATAAATAACTGCACAACCGTTAAAGCAAAGAAATGAACCACACTCAGTGACAATGCAGCTGAGCGAGAGAGGAAGTAATTCTCTCTCTCTGACTTGATAAATATTTGGTTACAAGAGGCTGGAAGAGATCTCTTACAGAGCATGCAGGAATCCAGTAACGGGAACATTCCCCTGGGACATGTGTCACTTCATGACTAAGCAGCATATGCTTGTTCTAGCTAATGACTGGCATTACCTCTTCAGTGACTCTCCCTGAAGATCACATCTTTTAAATAAAGAAAAGTTTCCACAGTGTGGTAGGGAAAGAACTCCAGAAGGGAATGATGACAGAGAGAGAAGGATTGCAATCTTAACTGTTACACAGGACCTGAACAGTCCTCCTCATACTGGAAATCACAGCTGTTTCTGTTCCTCCTGATTGCACAGCCAGCTCAAATATAGTGACTTGGAAAATCAGCAATCCTTCCAAAAGGGTTTTTAAATGCAAGGGTAAGACTAGATATCTGCTTACTGGTGAAAGGACCCAGTGGTCCAAATTGAAACTGAAAAAAATATGTAGTGACTGAATACAAGGAACACGTTTCTCAATAGTCACCAAGATACATAGGTGAAACTGAATCCTTGACAGAGAGGTGGTGGAGGTGAAAGCTTCAGAAATAAAACTCCCTAGAATCCTATAGTGTTTGAATTTGAGCAGAGGAAACCAGCGAAGATGGTCTGAAAACACAAAAGTTTCTAACAACCACCTTAATTTTCCTTTGCTTTGTCCTGCCACATTGGAGATAAACTCTTGAAACAATTAATTCTTTTTCTGGAAAATGTCAAAATCAGTTTCACCCAAGTTCAGCTCTTCTAAATCATGGTGTTTTCAGTATGATCTCTAGGTCACAGATCAAGGAGAAAATGATGTGCCACACAAAGGCATGTTTGACCAGACCTCTGGATCATTGATTTTTATCAAATGACCTATGGTGAATTTGATCACAAGGCATCCAAAATGACACTAAGCACAATGTAAACAACTTTCTGTAAACAAACACATGCAGGTATAAATAAACATGAGGGGTAGGGGAGCAGTAGCAGTCAGGTTAGAGGTATTTTTAATTTTGTTGTAAAGGACCCATCCATTCCAGCAACATTACACAAAACCTGTGTCCCTCCAGGCTGAGATCTGACATGACTCAGCATTCCCTTGGCTGTTCCTTCCATGTGGGACAGCCAGGCAGGAGCTGCTGTACACACTGTTCAGTTTCCCACTTGGCATGAATGAAGAAACAGGACGTAGAGTGCAAGCATATCATTGTGTGTATTCATTCCTTAAAGTAAAGTCAGCCCAAGCCTTCCTTGGACAGAGTCGGGGTTAGGGATTATGCCAGGGCTGACTGCCCAGTCAAACAAATACCATTTACAGAGCTAGACTTTGCACTTCAGTGAATGCAGAGATGACCAGAACTAAGAACTCAGGTCCCAAAATACTTCTAAAATTGCATAATCACTCTTTCTAATGGGCTAACTAGATCTAACTGAAACTTTCCTCATTTAATCCACTGTTTTGAAAACAAACAATACTGGCAGCAAAGAAGAAATATTACTGATCCAGGGTTTAATTCCTTCAGCAGGGCAGTTCCACTTCAGGATCCTGGCTGAGTTATGACACTTTTCAGGGTGCTGCAGTAACAAGGGATGTGGTTGCTTTCAGCTTATCAAAAGGAGACAGAATGATTTAGGTTAAACCTTTTTCCTGGAGGTTCATGCTAGCACATTTTACCTTACACTTCCTAGAGCCCAACAGCACATATGCAGTGGCAGTTACCACAACACAGCTGACACATAGGAACTCTCTGAGCAAAGAGATTCAAATGTGTTGCCTTCACCCTGATCTCCTAGCTCCAGCGTCTTACAAAGAGCATCTCTCAGAA